>JAJOZX010007158.1:0-200000 GCA_023014485.1 Bathynomus jamesi
CAATGTCCTCGGTTTGGTGCGGTAGACTTCTTCCTTTACCCACCCCCAAAGAAAGAAGTCGCACGGTTACCGCTGAAAAACGGCAGAATCGGTTCAGTGTAACGGTGTGGTGTGGTATGACCTCAGATCAGGTTGTGGGCCCGTTCCTTCTGCGCAACACCATGAATGCTGAGCGGTACCTTGCTATGTTGCGAAACGAGGTCTGGCCGGTTGTCAGCACATGGGAGAACATCGACGATCTGATATTTATGCAAGATGGCGCCCCTCCGCACTTCGCTCTTGTTGTCCGTGAGTGGCTGGATGCCCACTTCCCTGGGCGTTGGATGGGTCGGCGTGGTCCACATCAATGGCCAGCCAGGAGCCCCGACTTGACACCGTGCGACTTCTTTCTTTGGGGTGGGTAAAGGAAGAAGTCTACCGCACCAAACCGAGGACATTGGAAGAACTGGAGGACCGAATTTGGGAAGTCATGTCCTCCATCCCGCCGGAGTTCCTGCTAAAGTCAGTGGACGCCATTCCTGGGCGGCTCCAGAAGCTGGTGGAAAGAGTTGGAGCCCACATTGAATTTTAGAGAAAACCTACCATGTATGCCTACCTTTTCATATTATTTCTTCTGAAATAAATGGATAATATACGTATTTTTTTTACCAATCCAAAATAGGGAGCTACTTTCCGCCCACCCTGTATATAATTGTTTTTTTGTAAAAAAAAAAAAGTGCCGGTACTCATTGGATATATATATATATATATATATGATGAATAAAACCACGAAGGAAAAAAGAAACCAAAGGGGTGCTCAAGCGCTTTCGTCTAATGACATCCTCAGGAACACTGGAGTGAAAGGACAGATCAAGGCAATATATAGGTTACAAAAATAACATACATACATACATATTCACATATATATACATATATATATATAATATATATATATATATTACATATATATTAAGCATAGAAAAAATTGTGGGAGGAGCCAACATTTATATGGTCACAGAAGAATAAAGAAATAAAAATAAATATATATATAATTGAGAAAAAATTAATTACAAAATAGTGCCTTAGTGATATATATGTCACAGCCTAAATAATCATAAAGAAATAAACAGGCAAATAAAAAAAACCCATAAATATACATACATATATATATATATATATATATATACATATATATATATATATATATATAAAGACACTTTTAGCACTTTGGCCGACCTTCAATATAAATTGGGCAATAGCCTTTCACAATTAAAAAAAGATAGTGAGCTCCATATTACTAAAGCAGACAAGGCTAACACCTTAGTCATTATGGACAAAGTGGATTACATTGGAAAGATGAATGAGCTGCTTCAGGACCCCGCCAATACGTGAAACTTAGGAAGAACCCACAGGATGATGTCATCAAATCATTCAATAGTGGCTTGAAACGCATTCTCAAAGATCATAAGGATTTAATTCCCCTTTTTTTGTCCACTTCACCTGCTCTGCCTTATCTTTATGGTCTTATTAAAACCCACAAACCGGGTAACCCTATGCGCCCTATTATTAGCTCGGTGGGCTCTATTACCTATAAACTCTCCAAATGGCTTGTTAATGTTTTGTCCCCCATTCTTGGAACTGTCTCTGATTCACACGTAAAAAATTCCATGGATCTCACTGAAAAATTGAATAATGTTCGCATTAATACCAACGATAGATTGATCAGTTTCGACGTTTGTTCATTGTTCACAAAAGTGCCGATTGATGATATGCTTGACTTTCTCGCCAGAGAATTACATAATTATGATTTACCATTACCTGCACACACTGTTTTGGAGCTTATTAAGCTTTGTATCAAGGATTGTAAATTCACTTTCAATGGCGAGCATTATCAACAAGTTTTTGGGATGGCCATGGGCAACCCTTTGTCGCCCCTTCTCTCCAATATTTATATGGAGTTTTTTGAAATTACTTACATTCCGAGAATCCTGGGGGTTGGCATCCCTTGGTTGCGGTACGTCGACGATATTTTGTGTATCTGGCCCATGAATCGTGACCTGGATGACTTCCTCCTTCAGTTAAATGACCAAGTCCCCTCCATTAAATTTACTTTAGAAGTGGAACAAGACAACTCAATCCCGTTTTTGGATGTGCGTGTTCATAGGGTTAGCCCGGGTTTTAAGTTTAGTATCTATCGGAAAAAAAAAACAATTTGTCCTACGTACACTTTTACTCTGGACATGACACCCCTATTAAAAGGCCATATTTTCCTCAATGTTTCTCCGCGCTCTTAGGATCGCCAGTCCGGAATACATCGATGCCGAATTGGAAAATATCAACGGTATTGGAAGTGAGTTGTGTTACCCATCTGCGTTCATGGAATCTTGTCTTAATAAGGCTAAACGAACCTTCTATCGTGTGAATAATAACACTCGCACCTTGTCAAAGAATATTTTAGTACTTCCATTTTTCCCGGGCTTCTTAGGCATTGCTAATGTACTTAAACTTTTGGATATCAGTGTAGTTTTTTTCATATAACAATATTGTGAAAAACATCATAGTAAAAAATAGCCCTACCAATAACTTAGGCATTATCTATAAAATTGGGTGTAAGCAATGTGATTCCTTTTACATAGGTCAGACGGGAAAGGATTTGCAAACGCGTGTAAAACAGCATCAATATTCCGTTAGAACGGGACAGTTGTCCAGTGCCCTTTTTGTCCATTTGTCAGAGTTATCCCATTGTATTGATTGGAATAATGTTTCAGTTTTGTTTCACTCTAGCAACATTGTTAATAGAAATATTCTTGAGTCGGCTATAATTCAACTTACAAATAACCTTAACATGAGTAAAGGTCTGTTTCAACTTGATCCCGTTGCTCTGAATTCCTTCAGAATGGATTTAAACAAAAAGGGCAGGTTGTTAAATCTTTGGTAAAAAATTTGTTTTTGTCTGTTGTTTCCCTTACAATTTTATTTTTCAATTTTTTGCTGTATGCGTGTATGTGTGTATGTATGTGTATGTGAGTATGTGTGTGGTCATTGCAGTTAAATGTGTTTGTATGTATATGTGTGTGTATGTATGTATGTGTGTGTATATGTATGTATGTATGTATGTATGCAGTTAAATATATATATATATATATAATATATATATATATATATATATATATATATATATATGTATATGTGTATGTACCTTACCTTACCTTACAACCTCACAAAGGTTCTGCGGGATGATTTCTCATTTCGTGAAGGTCAAGCTTGTATATATATATATATATATATGTGTGTGTGTGTGTGTGTGTGTTTGTATATATGTGTGTATATGTATATATATATTTGGTTATGTGGGTATACATGTGTACGTGTATTATTTGTAATTTTTTCAATTTATATTTATTTTTATTTCTTTATTCTTTTGCGACCTACCGTTTTCTCAGACAATAATTATAAAAACAAATTTGGTAATTTTTTTCCCCTTATGCATATATATATATATATATATATTCTGTATATATTGCGTTTATATTTCGTATATATACCGTATATATGTTGTATATATATTTTATTGTTCTTTATATATCATCTAGGCATCATTTTGTTTTCCAATTTATATTTACTTGTACTTTTTTATTCGTTTGTGACTATAATATGCATATGTGGTAATTGTTCCCTTATAAATTGGTGTGCCTCTCTTAAAATTTATCTTTCAATTTATTATTATTATTTTTTATTTTTTTAATAATTAATTTTTTTTTTTTTTTTGGTTTATTTCTTATTTTTTTGACATATATATCAATTTGGCAGCATCTATTAAATCGATTGTAAAACTTCCCTCTTGAGCTTGAATTGGTAGACTCCACTTACAATATTTATATTTATTTTTATTTCTTTATTCTTTTGTGACCTGTTCCATAAAAAAGCCATTTGAATTTATATTGAAGGTCGGCCAAAGTGCTAAAAGTGTCTTTATATATATATATATATATATGTATATATATATATATATATATATATATGTATGTATATTTATGGTTTTTTTTTTATTTGCCTGTTTATTTCTTTATGATTATTTAGGCTGTGACATATATACACTAAGGCACTATTTTGTAATTAATTTTTTCTCAATTTATATATATATTTATTTTTATTTCTTTATTCTTTGTGACCATATAAATGTTGGCTCCTCCCACAATTTTTTTCTATGCTTACTATATATATGTATATATGTATATATATATATTATATTATATATGTATATATGTGAATATGTATGTATGTATTTATTTTTGTAACCTATATATTGCCTTGATCTGTCCTTTCACTCCAGTGTTCCTGAGGATGTCATTAGACGAAAGCGCTTGAGCACCCCTTTGTGTTTCTTTTTTCCTTCGTGGTTTTATTCATCATAAATACTTTTCACGTGTCACTTTCGTGAAATAATTTTTCATATATATATATATATATATATATATGCCCGGATTTAGCTATAGGCGAACTAGGCGATCGCCTAGGGCAGGGGTGGGGAACCTTTTTTCATTGGAAGGCCGCATTTCATTTAACCAAGACCCTATTAGGCGCATGCTGAGAATTTAACATATACAGTACAACAAAATGTCATATTTTAGTCTACAATCTACATATTTACTAATTTTAAATCAAACTTGATAATACGTGAGGGCTTTTATAATAAATAAAAAATTCAGCAAGTGCACATTTATTTTTGGGGGGAATAATTGACAATAGAACTAATATTAAGTGAAAAATTATATTAAGTGAAATGATGTTAATATGATATTAAGTGAAAAATTATATTAATATGATATTAAGTGAAAAAGTGATAAACCATTTAATGACTTTTTTGTGACTGCTTATTGCGGGACGGGAGTCGTACATTTGGTTCCAACATCGTTGACCGTAGTTTTAGTTCGTCCTCCAGGTGAATATTCGTCATCTGAGATCTCAAGCGCGTTTTGATTTGAGTCACATATGAAAACGTTGATTCACAACAGTAGGTTGTGCCGAAACAAGACAACATTCGACGAGCATGTTGGCGCAGACGTGGGTATTCAACGGCACTTTTCCATATTTCAACAGGATCCTTCTTAGTATCAAATAGAGACAAGGATATTATCTTCTAATAGCTCAATCAACTCCATCTGTAAATCTTCAGGTGCTTTGGAGACATCAACCAGGTGTGGTTCGAAAGCTAGTTTCAGTGTGAAGTCAAGTTTCTCAAAATCTTCAAATCTTTCATCGTATTCTTCAATCAGGGAGTCTAGGACAGCTGTATAATCTGAGTGTATATTCTTTCACATCGCATTCCCTTAATGATTTGTTTGTATCTTCTTCATCAATTACCTTTGCCAGTTCAGGGAAGTGTTCAGCTGAAAGTTCCGATCGGGTAAGGATAGTTTTGAAAAAGCGCAACTTCCTCCGAAAAGCCTGGATTTTTTGCCACATTTCAAATATGGATTTAGTTTTACCTTGCAAAGAAATATTCAGGTAATTTTGCTTTGACATTACGTCATACAAAAATGCAACATTTCTGCAGAAATACTTTTTTGACAATTCACATGGTTCACTGAGTTCCTCAAAAAATCTTGTGATTTGTTTTCGCAAAGACAAAAGTTTTTCAAAGACTTGCCCTTGTGACAACCAGCGCACTTTAGAATGATACGGAAGATCCACAGTGAATGTTTCATCATCAAGCATAAGCATATTGCGAAACTGGCGATGTCGTGATGCATTTGCTCTAATGTAGTTCACAATACGTATAACTTTACTTAATGTGTCACTTAAAACAGTAGATTTGGCACAGAGATTCTGTTGATGCAAAATACAGTGAAAGGAAATCAAGCTATCTGGATTTGGCAGTACTTTTTGTAGTAGCAGAAATCCTGCACATTTTCCTCTCATGGAAGGTGGACCATCTGTGCATACACTTACTAAATTACATAAATTCAGTTTCGCTTCACGGCATTTTTCTTTGAAGAGAGACAAGACGTCAATTCCACGTGTCTTCCCCGTAAGGGTACCCAAAGCCAGTAACTCCTCGTAGCATTGAAAATCTGCAGTTATAACACGAATAAAAAATGACACTTGCGCTGAGTCAGTAATATCAGTGGACTCATCCAAGGCAATCGAATAATAAGTATTTTCGCTTTGGCATATTGTATGAAGTTGTTCAGTTACATTGAGGGCTAATTCATGTTGCCGATCAGTTATGGTCCTTCTTGAAAGAGGTAGTTGTTTGTATTTGTTAACTTTGTCTGAATCTAAAGAGGCTACAACTTCAACAATGCATTCTTTTATGATTTCCACATCACTATATGGCTTACCTCTTTTTCCAAGTATATATGCTACTTTATAAGTTGCTTCAGTGATTTCAGTCCCTAGGCCTGACATTGTTTTAAATACTTGCTGTTGTTGCTGCTTTTGAAGTTTCATCTTCGTAAGTGCAGACTTTCGGGGTTCTCCTTCCAATATAGCATACTTGTGGTTCTTATGAGTTGCATAATGCTGATATGCATTGTGTTTCTTCACTGTTGCAATTATGGCGTTGCAGAGCAAACACATCATTTTATCTTTTTCAGCAACTATGAAATACTGCAATTCCAATTCTTCATGGAATACTCTGTTCTCTTCCTTTAATTTTCTTTTCACAGTTTTTGACATGATTGGGGTACCAGAAGATTTATAAATAAAAATGGTACACGAATTGATCAAAGATTTACAGTTTTAAAGGAAACAAGCGTGCGTGTCACTATCGGAGAATCGTCAGTAACTGTCATCCAGTCAGCCAGTCGAGTTGATCGTTGATAGGTAAGGGCGTAAGCCGTAAGGCAACGCTGCCAGTTTCAACTGGCAGCGTTGCCATATTTCCTATTGTTCAAGCCATAAAGAAGGCTTGTATGTGTAAGAAGCAGTGAAGCTGAAACCATGATCTAATGAAATAGCCTAAAGCCCTAAAGGGGTATCAGTTGCTGTCCATTATCGTACGGTATGAATTCTGAATGTCAAACAGGCAGAAGGCCGCAACTAGTACCCCAAAAGGCCGCATGCGGCCTAAAGGCCGCAGGTTCCCCACCCCTGGCCTAGGGCCTCGCGCCAAAGGGGGCCTCGCTCAAGCCGTTTTGCGCGTTCTGTTCAAGTGATATTAATGATTTAGAACTTAAAGTACTTTGCAGGTTTATACCTGAGAAAACAGATCTCGGAAATGCCCTTGTTTATATAGTGCAAAAACAACTAAGTGAGATTTATCCTAATGTTTATGTTGCACTTCGAATAGTATTAACCATCCCAGTTACTGTTGCTTCGGCTGAAAGAAGTTTCTCGCATCTCAAACTTATTAAAACATATTTGCGTTCCACCGTGTCTCAAGCGAGATTGCAATCATTAGCTATGTTATCAATAGAAAACGATATAACAAATTCATTAGATTATTCTCAATTAATTGAAGAGTTTAGCTCGAAGAAAAGTAGAAAAGCATTGCTGTAATATTCAAGGAGCATCTGAACCAAATATTAAAGCATTAATATTTAGCCTGATAAGTCGATCGCTCACTATTATAAAAAATGAAATGTCAACATCTCTTATACATCACATATGAAAAACGTTTGTATACTATGGAAAGTCATTACCTATTATAATATTATATAAATCTTAGAAATCATTGTCTTATATTTTCGATACAAATCTTGATTCATATTATAATTTATACTTATTTGTTCTCGCAAGGGGGTTCTAAGCTCGTGCTCTTTGTGCTCGTTTGTACGTGCTTGTTCCTGGAGGTTTCACGTGCGCCCTCCCGGCCCTAGAACCCAAGGATGATGGGGCTCGACCCTGCAGTCCTTGTCATCCTTTGGTCTTTTTTCACTTTGACTGTCCCCTCCACCCTTTCTTTTTCCTCTGTCTTTCCTCTCACTTTTTTTTTGTTTTTCCGCCGAGATATGCCCTTTTAAATAGAGGCGAATCGGTTCTTCCTGAACTTTAAAAAAAAAATAAATAAATAAAAAATACTTATTTGTATGGTTTATTTATATTTCTTATACAATTTCCATGCGTGATTATTTTGGTTTGGTTTAATTTTTAAGTGCTGGCATAGTTCTGTCTATGCGGGATTCTAATATTGCTGGTATAGTACCGATAATTAAGTCCATATTTTCATATATATAGGCCTAGGGCCTCGCAATTTCTAGATCTGCCTAGGGCCTCGCAACTTCTAGATCCGGCCCTGTATATATATATACATCATGACATTAACTTACCGTTTTATAGAAAATTCCAAATTTTCATCAAGTTCGCATCTGCTTCAATATGTCGACTTCGTTCCTTGCTGTTAGTGTCAACTGCTGAGTGGCGCATAATAAATTGTATTGTGTACTAGCTCGTAGTTGTTTATCTTTATATGCTTACATTTTTGTGTACATAAAGTTTATCTACAATTGATTTCAATGTTTACCATATAACAACTATACTTGCCATGAAATAAAATAGATATTCAGTATAATTTTATACTACAGAATATTATAATACAATATCGCTTAAGTTTTAGAAAACTTAAAAATTTAATAAGAAAGATTCTAGATAATCTACGAATTAATTACACTGGTATGCATATGAAATTTTTTTGTCTGCTGTGAGGGTTTTTTCAACTCATATTATATAATTCGACCATGCTGAATTCGAAAATGACATTGGTTTTCCTCAATCAGGTCAGGTTTTTTCTCTATTGGCCATTTATTATAAGTCCAATTTTATCCCCAAATTTATTGATTTTTTTAGCTTAAACACTGTAGATACGAGTAATATTATAAGAACACTCGTGAAAAATGAAAACATTGTGTGAATAAATACTTTTATTCATACAATGAATATGGAAAAAAGTTTATTGAGGAAGGAATGAAGTTTTTTTGGCTTTCCGTCTGTGTTTTTCTTCGGGCACGTCTCGCTTCAAACACCAGCAATAGTCCGCCAGCATATTGATATCCCAGTTTCCCTGGTACCTCTCTTCCATTATTTTGATATCTTGGTGAAATCGTTCACCCTGTTCCTCACTATAATCCCCGCAATTTTCAGGAAAATAGTCCAAGTGGGACCACAAAAAGTGCATTTTTATGGACATGCGCGACCCATGAGCTTTGAAAGCTTCCATCAAGTTTTCGACAACGGACTCGTATTCTGGACTTCTACGCTTGCCAAGAATCAGTGACAACTGATTTGAATGCCTGCCAGGCATTCTTCTCAGTTGGAGTCATTGCGTTTTCGAACTGAGTATCCTTGATCAAAGTTCGAATTTGAGGACCATCAAAAACCCCAG
The DNA here is from genome assembly GCA_023014485.1 of Bathynomus jamesi. Lineage (NCBI taxonomy): Eukaryota > Metazoa > Arthropoda > Malacostraca > Isopoda > Cirolanidae > Bathynomus > Bathynomus jamesi. The sequence goes on from JAJOZX010007158.1 coordinate 9,305, forward strand.
CATTTAGTTTAGCATCAGATATATGAGGAAATTTACTCTCGAGATATCGGAATGCTGAACCCTCTTTATTCATTGATTTGATGAAATTTTTCATCAAGCCCAGCTTAATATGAAGGGGTGGGAACAAAATTTTTGTGGTGGTACAAGGGGCACTGAAACGACATTATGCGACCCAGGTTCAAAATTCTCTCTGGATGCCCATTCACGCTGTGCATAGTGCTTCTCATCCGCTCGGCTATCCCATTTGCAGAGGAAACATGGGTATTTCGTGTATCCCCCTTGCATTCCCAATACAAATGCCACAATCTGAAAAAAAATGAAAATATTTAAAGAATTTAGAGAATTTGTTCTATCAGATAAAAAAATCTATGCATTGGACTGTATTACTTCTGTGGGGAAGTTAAGTGTTCTTATACGCTCTCAAATAACCTTTGGAAAAACAACATAGTCAATAGCAGTAGTTTACTTATGATATTAGTATTACCTTCAAATCTCCACAGATCCTCCAGTTATGTTGGTCGTATACGAGAGCATCCAGTAAAATTTTCATGTTATCGTAGCTCTCAGTAAGTTGTACGGAATGTGCTACAGGGACTGATGCAACCCTATTCCCAATGTTGAGAAGTACTGCTTTCAAACTTCGTTTAGACGAGTCTATAAATAGCCTCCATTCTGATGCGTTATATGGCAGGCCCAAGGATTCGATTAGCCCCTCAACATTGCAGCAGTACACTAAGGAAGAGGTATTTTCGTGCACTGCAAAAAACTTGCGGAATTCTTCCTCTCGTTTCCTATACCAGGAGAATGTTGTTCCCGGAGCCAGCAAGTTGTCCTCTCGAAGTCGTGAGCCCAAGATCTCGGCAGCTAATTTGGAAAGTCCTAAATCCCTGGTAAGATCATTAAGTTTGGCCTGGTTGAGAGGCCTCGGCTCATTTGAAGCGGTATTTTGAGGTATATACGACTGGGACTGGTCATTGGCACTGGTCATTGATTCATCATCAGAATCATCGAAGTCCAGGGTTTGAGGTGAGCGGGTATTGGAATTCCAGGACCATGGGGTACAGGTCTCATAGCAGAAGGAATGTCAGGGTATACAACAATGTGTTTATTCTTCTTGTTAACTCCTGAAAATAGAAACACAGAAACATGGATATAAAACTTGCATATGAAATAGAAGAAGCATTCAGACAGTGGCGGCTCGTGAGGGAAGGCTGCGGTCTGTAAGATATGAAATAGGTCGATGGAGTCTGTATATTTTCTTTCTTTTTCATTCATATTGTCCCTTCGGGGACAATATGAATGAAAAAGAAAGAAAATATACAATCATTGTATATGTAAATTTAACTTGTATAACAATATGTATGTGTAAATGTATTTTCTATAACAATATGTATATGTAAATGTATGATTACCATTATGGTGAATATTATGCTATATATGGTGAATATTACATTATGGTGAATATTATGTCAAGTTTCATACGAGGATTTCAAATATTTAAGAAAAATAAATTTATAAGCCACCTTGGAGGTTTGTCATGCAGAAATAGCAATCTGTCACGTGATCCTTTCCTTCTCTCCAAATCATGGGAATTCCAAAAGGCAAAGATTTCGCTCTGCCTTTGCTCCATCTTCTCAAATTTTCAATGCACGTCTTGCAGCACATATGAGGGGCGAAATTTTTGTCCTGGTCCCCTAGCTTAATTCCAAAGTATGCTCTATACATTGTCTTCACAAATTTAGTGATTTGGGACTGGTTATTTGGCATGGTAACCGTCCCACATATGTAGCAGAATCTATTGGGATAATTTTTACACGCTCTATTCATTATGAAATATTTTATCTATATGCCTGAAAAGTAAAAAAAGATATTATACAAGTGAAACAAGTGATGAGAGATGTTACTGTTCCAATTCCGCTTTGACAAAATCACGAAAAATTCTATTTTACTTATGAGGCCATAGCCGGATAACCTGAGCTGATTGAGAAAAACGGATTGCAGATTCGAAATCAGCAGGAAAACTCTATAAGAATCACTTACAAAACCCTTGACAGCAAAATTGATGCATACCACTGTTATTTATTAAAAAAAGGTGCCGGTACGCCGTACCGGTGCGTACCGTCACAAAAAAGCCCTGTATATATATATATATAAGCAGGTAATTGGTATTTATTTATGTATGGTACTAAAAATATGAACTAGCCTAACTTTGACACATGACACATTTTTAGTGAACTGTTGATATGCGAAAGGAATCCAGTCTGAAAGAAATATTTAGGAGAAATACCAATTTTAACATTTGTAGATTCAAAACACAAAACGAGCTCCTAAATGTAAGATGACATCCGGTAATTATTAATTAATTTGGAAATAAAGTTTATTTCAATAAATCGGACCAGATATTAGCTTATATTTATAAAAAAGTTTATGCTGTCAGTTTTTAAAGAAATGGACTAGTTTTCTTTGAAAGAAGATATATTTTGTTAGGTAACTAATTCTGAGTAAAAATGTTGCTTTATTAGGGCTTTAAGGAAATGTAAAAGATGTTACATCAATTTTTATTATATACGCATATATGAGATTTTAATATGTTAGTATTCCTACTACATAACTCCTTTATAGTGATGTACCGGACTGTCTTAAATGAGGCCTAAATCAGGGGCTCCTCCAGAGGGGGTGGCTGAAGTGAGTAGCACCACCCCACTTGCTTTAGTAAATTTCCTGTTTTTCACAATGCTAACTTTTTGTAACTGAAATTTTTATGTACAGAAGACATTATCTTCTGTTCTTTGAAAGCATGGACAAATGTGTAGTTTATCAATGAGCGAAATAGACACCAGAAAACGTTCTTTAGAAGCTATGTGAGGCAGATTTTGATACCAGCCACTCCCTCTCACCCAAATCCTGGAGGAGTCGCCGTTTGATATTCAGAGTTGTGCGCGCTACGTCCTGAAAATAGCGGCGCTTCCACTACAGCTTCTCATTTTGAAAAGTTACGCTTTTAGAAAGCATTCAAACTTGGAATAATAATTCCCCAATACGTATGTGTAATTTGTGCAAGTATTAGAAAGTAGCATCAATGCATATATCTAAATCACAAATTCGGTAGCTAAGTTGTTGCTTTCAGTTACTGAGCAGCTGTGCGAGGAAAAAAAGATGTGTACTATGTAGAACAATAGGACATGAATAAAGCAGTCAAAAGAAAGAAATTACTATCTCGTTACATCTTCTATAGTGGTGTGATAGTAAAAATTGCGTTGATTCAATTCACAGTTCTTTTATTTTATTGCTATTAAAATAATAAGTGCTACTAGTAGAACCGGACTATTTTATACTACTTTTTTGACCACACCCTACAGTAGTAAAAATAATAAAAAACGGTCAACTACTCATTATTTATTTATAATGAAATAAGTGTGACTCCATGTATGCGGCAGCATCAGGAACTCGATGCTGACCGAGCTACGATAAATATAGCTTATTCCAGCTGAAAACGCAGGTAAATTTCCAAGCACCACCACGTCGTTGTTAGTGGCACAAATTTAATTTTTCATTGTTTTTATTTATTGTAATATTATTACCTTGTAAACTACACGAACAAAAATGGTTTTTATTCACTTAAAAATAGCGAGTAGCGGTTGGAATTCCTCTAAAATGTAAATGTGGCGCCGCTACTCCCAACACTGAATATATTACCTTACTTACGTATAGCCTACTCGGAGATAGATCTCGATGAATAATAATAGTCGGACAAGAGACCGGAGACTGATACAGCACTCAGGCAAGACTAATGCGACTCGTGCTTACTCCTGGATTATGACCAGCACCATCGGGATTCGAAATTTTTTCAAAATTGTCAGGGAAATCACGTGGCAAGATTCGCTATAAACCCTGTACTGCTATTCCCTTTCATGTTTTCATTGGTAAGGTTTGATGGGGAGAGACGTTATATCTTCGAGTCCACGGTTCGAATCCCAATGATGCTGGTAATAATACAGGAGTTAGATCAGTGAGCCGCATTAGTTGGCCTGAGCTTTGTGCCAGTTTTTGATCCTCCTGACTGATTAATTATTACTATCATCATCATCTTCATACTCGCTTTATAACTTGACCGCTATTTCACGATTCCTTCGATAACATATTAAATAGTTTTAGGTATAGTTGTGTTAAATATAAATTCAGTGTTTATTGTCCCCATACGTCAAACAACAAAAGTGATTGTTTACTGTTCGTTATATAAATGACGGGTTGTTAAAAAAAGGTTTGGCAGGTGAAATTAAATTAGGTTAGGAATGTTTGGCTATCGAAAAGGTAATAGATTCGCATACCTCTTCAATGTCATTACGTATAAAAACAATTTTATTCACCAAAAAGGCTATCGATAAAGGAAAGAATTTTATGCTGTTTTTTTTTTTTTATTATTATTTTAGCATTATAAGGAAATGCGAAATAAATCCAATCATTCAGGCCAAATATAATAATAATAATGGAAGGTTTGAAACTACAAGTTTTCTGAGTTCTTGGTCCAGTTTGTGTAAACCAAACCTAAGGCGATATGAATTCATTTGTTTCCTGGGGATGAAAATATACAGTGCATCTTGTTCCTGATAAACCATGCATACTGACCTATAAAGCCTGTAAAATATATAATATAAGTATTATTCAAATATGATAAACCACTTAATCATTAGAATTTGATGTATCGTAGCATTGTTGCTTTCACTGGTAGTGAACCACGGATGGAAACCTCGTTAATACATTAAACCTCTATGTACTTGGCAGTAATGTTGAGTTACTCGTACCCTGAATAGGAGCGGTTTTGTCAAAAAGATGATTTTACTTTCTGCCTAGAAATTAATTTATAAATAATCTGTCCTTGTCGTAATTCATTTTATCTAATATACTATTGAGCTAAAATGTGTATGTGTGTGTGTGTGTGTCCGCTTTTTTTCGGAACCGTGCACAACCTAAACGGCACATCGGAAAATTCTGCAACCACGACTAACTGATAGCCCATGAGCTAACGATGTGCTCTGTCAAGTTTCCCGGTCCTAGGTCACCGGTTACTGGGTCCGAAGGCCCCAGCACCCCGATAAAACTGCAGAAAAGAACGCAGCCGTGAAAATCTTGAGCTTCACATTTATACTGATATATATATATATATATATATATATATATATATATATATATACACACATACATTTCAACTGCAAACACGCAGTATAATTAACGTAAAGAACGACGCTTGTATAGGAGAACATTTCGCGCAAGATGAGGAGGGAGAATGAAGAAATGAGGTAACCACCCGGGATCTTCCGATTGCCGGTCAGATATGATAACCATTACACCATGGGCCTCACTCGATCAGAAGTCGTAATTCTCCTACATACGCGCAGAATGTATATAATGTGCGGCATGCGGGAGGTGCCCCCTTGGGGCATTGGTTTCTGCGCGTATGTAGGAGAATTACGACTTCTGATCGAGTGAGGCCCATGGTGTAATGGTTATCATATCTGACCGGCAATCGGAAGATCCCGGGTTCGATTCCCGGTTACCTCATTTTTTTCATTTGTTCATTCTCCTTCCTCATCTTGCGCGGAATGTTCTCCTATACAAGCGTCGTTCTTTACGTTAATTATACTGCGTGTTTGCAGTTGAAATGTATGTAATGTGCGGCATGCGGGAGGTGCCCCCTTGGGGCATTGGTTTCTGCGCGTATGTAGGAGGGCGGGAAGCAGTATAATGGGGAGAGGGGGTGGGGGTAATAGCTTTTTTACTTTTGTATGTGGGGGTGGGAGGGTAATGGCGTTTTTTTGAATTTTGTAGCTTAGCCACTTCTTCCTATGAGGGCCTCATATAATATAATAAAAAAAATACATGAAAAAGTGAAAAAAGTTTTTTCTTTACATTTGTGATTGATTGGATAGCCCGAAAGGACTCACAATTTAATTGGGATATTAAGCTCCATTATGCTTTCATCGATTTGCAGTTACCTACGATTCATTACAATATTTGTAATTATATTACCGATATTTTATAAAGTATTGGTGGTTACGATTGTACCATCCAGTGATATGCCATATATATGTTGTTGTTTAGCCGATCAGCCCACCCTGATCGAGCAAGCCGGCGGCACGCAGGTAACCGATCGCCCTCTCCGGAGTGGACCAGAGGTTCAACTCACTAGTGATGTTGTGTTGTGTTCATTGTTGTGCTAGAGCGGTACAGTTTGTCATAATGCGTTCAATTGTTTGTGGTGTTTCCTGGCACAGGTGGCAGGTGTCGTCTATGGAGTTGTCTCGTCTGTGTTTATATGTCCGCAAGTTGGGGTGATGTCCACATCGGAATCGTGCTAAGCTAACTCGATCCGATCTGCTCAGGCTGATCTCTGACCTGTTAATGGGTGGCGGCTTCGCACCTAGGACCGCATTCAGACCGAGTCGTGTCAGTGCTTTGTGAGTTAGGTGTGTGTGTGTGTGTGTGTTTCTGTACTGTGTGATGTCTGGGGCGTGGTATGGAATGGAGTATTTGGTTATAATGTCTCTGGTGTTACCTTAATGGTGCGAGGTGGTGCATGATTGTACATGTAGTGGCAAGGGTGTTGTGGGTTAGTTGTCGCTGCTGCCATGAATTGTGTTCCCCTCATGTCTAAATGTTCCCTAACTTTCATTATTTTTGTTTCTGTGTGCAGGTGTTCTATTGGTGTTGTTTGAGTGCATCCTGTAATGATACGAAGTGCGTTGTTTTGTATTGTCTGTAAGGTGTTTATGAGATAATGGGTGCCCAGCATGGGCTAGCATAGTCCATAACTGAGCGAATATATTGTTTGTATATGAGTGATGTTGTTTCCTGCTGGTGTCCAAAGTTTGTGCCTGTTAGTATCCTAAGCGTGTTAAGTCTTGACGTACATTTGTTTTTATGTCCTGAATGTGGTTTGCAAAAGATAATGATGTGTTGTATGTGACCCCAAGTATTTTGGTCCTGTGAGTGTGTGGAATGTTGATGTTGTTTAGTGTAAGCTGTGGAATTACCTGGTGGAATGTTGATGTTGTTTAGTATAAGCTGTGGAATTACCTGGTGTTCTTTTGTTTGCTTGTAAGCAAGGTGATGGTTGATTTTGTGGGTACTACTTTGAGTCTATTGTGTGTGAGCCAGTCTTGTATACTGTTTATGTATGTTTGTAGGTTATTTGTAGCGGTGTCGATGTTGTTGTGGGTGGATGTTAGAGTGATGTCATCTGCATATGATGATAAGGTAAGCTTGTTATCTATAGGTGTTGGAATGTCATGCATGTATAAGTTGAAGAGTGTTGGTGAGAGAACAGAGCCTTGAGGGACCACGTTCGGAAAAAGCTTGTTTTTGGATGACTTGCCATTAAATGTGACATGTGAGTATCTTCCTGAAAGATAGTTGCTCAGCCACCTTTTGGTGTTATTGTGCATGTTTGTGTTGAGTATTTTGTTTATGAGAGCCGAGAGGGAAGCGTGGGATAGCATCAAATGCTTTACTAATGTCTATTGTTACTAAGTAATAGTGTACGTTGAGCTGGTCGTCTGGAGTTGATGCCATCCATGATGTGCTGCGTGAGGTTAGTGAGTAATGTCGTGGTTGAATGGTGAGGTCTGAATCCATGTTGAGTAGGCGATAGTGGAATGTGTGGGTTGGTGATTTGTAAGATTAGTCTTTCTGTTACTTTGGAAGGTGTGCATAGTAAAGTAATGGGTCTATAGGAAGCTGGTTCTGTTGGATTTTTGTTTGGTTTGAGTAGTGTAATAATTTTACCTTGTTTCCATATGTCAAGAATAATACAGTGTTGGTATGAATGTGTGCTGATATTTGTGAGAGCTAGTATTCCTTGTGGGCCCAAGTGTTTAAGGTGTATGTTAGATATGTTGTCTGGTCCAGTAGCCTTCGAATTCTTAATGTTTTTGATGATCTTGGTGGTCTGGTCTGTATTGAAGGGTGTAATGGTCGTGTCGAGTCTGTAGGTTTTCTTGTGTCTGGCTGTTTGTCTGTCTGCGTGTTTCTGGTTGTTGTCTCTGTTTAAGTGACTTATCTTTGCGTAGTGATTAACCAGAATGTTAGCTTGTTGTGTGTATGTTGGGATATTATTTTGGCTGCGACAGATAGCCGCGTGTGAGGTGTGAATGCCGCTGTTAGAGTGGGTTGTCTAAAACATTTAGACAGTGGGTTCAGGGATTCTTGAAATATACTTCTGACGGCATAAGTGATCGAAGTATATTAGAAATCAATTAAAACTATTGGAACGTAATCACAAAATCAACCAAAATCGACGAGAATGAATAATTAATTCATGTTCGATCATGGTAATTATGTATTCTATTAAAAGTATGTATATATATCCATAATATATATTGTATTATTTCATAAAAACAGCGTTCATCGGCTGTATATAAAACGTTTACGGATATCGACCAATCGCTAAAAATAGAACCAAAATCGTACGCCCGCCAGAGTACTGAGACACAACTGTTTCCAGCATCTGGAAATTCTGGGGACAATGTTATACTTCTCTTTTGACGCGCTTTGTTGCCGGCGAAAGGAACTTGAGTCAGGGTTGCCAGATTGGGCGACTTTTCGCAAATGGGGCTACTTCTGAGGACCTGTGCTATCAACATTTATGATTTTGCGATTTTGCGAATTTTGTGCTACTTCCCCCACAACTTCGCGACATTGGGCTATTTTCAGAAATTTTATGTAAGTGTACAAATATTGGTTATACGATGAACCCTTTCTTTCTTAATGTGTAATTTTTTGAAGCGACAATGCAAACCCCGAATTATGAATAATAGACCACTAATATAATGTAGAAAACATTCTATTTTCACCTGAATTTAATATTAAACCTTATGCATTAGGACATAGAGTTCAAAATAACTGATCTCCGACTTAATTTTCTTTCGATTTTGGACCTTATGTAAGTAAAATCTTTCTTTGAATTCGTATTTGTATTACAGGAAAATATTGCATAATTAAGTGATACAATGTTTAAATGAATTATTTATGCGATATTTTTTCCCGTAAATATTCATAGAATAATAATTAATAACGTAACTGACACTACATTTGGTTTGTTCGCATGCCTACGAAGAGTTACCATCAAATCTAGACTACATGACTCGAGAAACTTATAATTGGTTTCATCGTTCAGCACTAAGAAAAGAATCGTATATGGATATATACAAGACCATAAATGACGGAAAGGATCCACTACAGTTGATACCACTCTCATCAACCCGATGGCTTGCTAGAAGCAACTGCATTAAGAGGATTCTTAATCAATGGGAATCTTTAAAACTCCATTTTCAGCTTGCTTCATCAACATGTGATAAATATGTTGCGAGAGAGCTTCACAAAATGTATTCAGATCCAGTAAATGAGCTATATTTTACATTTGTAATGCCCATTTTATCAGATTTTGAAAGAATCAATTTACTTTTTCAAAGTGAACACGCTGATCACAGTAAGTTGCTCAAGAAACTTGAAGATTTCACACTTTCCATGCTAAGAAGAATTATTTATCCACAAAATGTTAATATTGCAGTTGACATGACATATACATCTATTTTCCTACCGATTGAAAAAGTTGACTTTGGTCATGTCTTTTTAACTCAGCTGGCAAATAAATATAAATGTAAAGAAATCGCAGCAGAATCTCAAAAGTCATCTTTAAAAGATGTCACGAATTTTTGAAATGTGCCTGTAAGGAACTTCTCAAACGTATCCCCACAAATTATGCAATATTAAAACGAATCGAAAACATTTCACCAAGTAATGCCTCAGTCACACTCGTCCTCCCTTTTCCGATCTTCCTTTGGATTTAGCTGACCAATCAAAATTAAATGCTCTAGAAAGTCAATGGAGGAAGCTACTTCACATTGATTGGAAGGATGTTTTTCCTTCCGGCATTCCAAATGATGGGGCATTATTTTGGAGCCAGGCTTTTAACATTAAAGATGCTGCAGGAGAGCCTGTTTTAAAAGACATTTCTGTATTCGCATTAAAGCTATACAGCTTGCCAATAAGCAATGCAACTGTGGAACGAGTATTTTCAAGAGTTACATCAACAAAAAACAAACTTAGGAATCGGATGGGTTTAGAACTTTTAGCTTCTGTACTTCGTATAAAATGATGCTTGAAGAAAAAGCATTTGTTGTGTTAATTTTGAACCTTCGCCACCTATGCTTAAATATAATTCTGGCATTTACGAAAAGTCAGAAAAGACCTTTACAAGCCATGATGAAGGAGAAAAAGAAGACGACGAGCTATTGAATTCACTACAATTTTAAATAAAAACCGTAAGTAAATTTTATAGTATAATAAAATAATGAAATTCGGGTTGGGCTACTTTTTGCGACTTTTCGATACGTTCCTCGCTAATTTTGTTCAAAAGTATCTGGCAACTCTGACTTGAGTCGCCATCTTAGTTCGTTCGAAGCTCTCATACGAGTAAGACGTATTGGTTATGACTCCGTAATTTTAGCCGGTTATTATTTCAATTAACTTCATTTTATAATAAAATGCTAAGATTTAACATCATTTCACTCGTAGTTCAACATATATATATATTTATACCCGGGTGTTAATCGTTGACCCAAGTGTTTGAGAACGCCATAGTGGATTGTCTTACACGAGGAGAACCATCCAGGGGTAGTTATTCAGATTGACTTGGAATTTCATTAACGTTCGTCAAGTTAAACCTTCGACAGGTTGACTGGGGTTATCAGCTTGAAACGAGTTAATTGCGATTCACGAGCTTAATCTGACTAGCGGTATATATTGTGGAACAACCAATTGCATAACGTTGCAACCTAAATCAATACTTTATAGTTAGGCTTGTAAAGACTAACTTATTTATCAGTCTAAATTAAACTGAACTAAATCTACTCAACTTCAGTCTAAATTAAACTGATTTAAATGTATCCAACTTCAGTCTAAATTAAACAAAAGTTAAATCTATCACATAAAGAGTTTAAGCATCCCTTAAGAATTATTTTCTTTTAAGTGAATATGCTTAAACATTTAACAGCGTCCAAGTTTTGTGAGCCCTAAGTTTAATTTAAACAATACCTTTTCGAACCTCAGGTAAGGGTGGACGCCGGTAGCCGTAAAGATAATCCACTTTTAGGCTGCTGAATTTTCCACATGGGTAATGCTGTTTATAGTCTTGTATAGCTTGGATGTATCTGTGGAGTGGTTTAGTGTTATGAATTCCCTGAATGTTTCCGTATATATATATATATATATATATATATATAATATATATATATATATATATATCCCCGCAAGGGGGTTCTAAGCTCGTGCTCTTTGTGCTCGTTTGTACGTGCTTGTTCCTGGAGGTTTCACGTGCGCCCTCCCGGCCCTAGCACCCAAGGATGATGGGGCTCGACCCTGCAGTCCTTGTCATCCTTGGTCTTTTTCCACTTCGACTGTCCCCCCACCCTTTCTTTTTCCTCTGTCTTTCCTCTCACTTTTTCTTTGTTTTCCGCCGAGATATGCCTTTCTAAATAGAGGCGAATCGGTTCTTCCCGAACTTAAAAAAAAAATATATATATATATATATATGCCATACTGTACTTGTGTCGCTTAGCCACTTCTTCCTATGAGGGCTTCATATATAATTTTAAGTCTACAACCAATAAAAAAAAAAATGTAGTAAAAAAAAATCCGGAGGGCGATAGCGAGCTACGGCTTGTATATTTCTAAAATTTGTTTTACGTTTTTTACTAATTTCTATTGTTTCACACCGATTCTAAATTCTATGTAAAGGTTCTCGGTGGCGGATGACCGTCATTTAGAAAGAAAAGGAAGAAAATTTCGGAATGACGACAATTTTCACTATTTTCTATTTTATTTAATTAAAGCACAACGATGAGTGAGGAAAAGCAAATGTGAATACGTTTTTTCACAATATATCGTAGGGGGAGAACTTTAAGCTAACAGTAAACAAATTTAATTCATGAAACTATATTTTAAGCCACCAGATACCTCCACTCATTAAAAATCCAGTGAAGAGGCTGTCAGTGGAGTATTTCAAATTCTCTTAGACCTTCCAGATCCGGCTTTGTGATTGGTGGGCTGTCCCACCATGACAAAAGTTAGTTACAACGGTATTTGAACCCAGTACAAATGATGATTTTTATTAAATTTCATTAAATTAATTATTAATTTCCATCTCTTAAGTCCATACATTACACTCGCCTCACTCTTTCAAAATAAGTTTTCAATAAGAAAATTTATTTTTAATAAAATAATTTTCATATCGGCAATGTACAGGGTGTACATAAAGTCAGGATCTGTTTTTGTGAAGCACTTGGAAATTATATGGAATTCAATCATAAAATGATAACATTTATTGGACGTTTTCCAGTTTATGTACCGTTTTCTACAGTACATTACATACAGCATAGTAAACATTTTTAGATTGAAATTATTTATTCAAGGACCATTCGGAAATGCATTTTAACATTTGTGCAGCTTGTTTTGTCGTTTAAAGACGTTCCAGGTGCTCTCTATCTGCTGAGTGTTGGCACCGGTCGCTGGATCGACAAAATTTTCACTGATTTATAGTATAGTGACGAGTTATAATGTGGGATTTTATCAATTTCGTAAGATTTCCACATATCACTAATAATAGTAGATCCAGGCAGAATGTTGGCTTTTATGCAACTTTCTAGTGTTTCTTTGCTTCTGTTAGGCACAGCATAGAGTAAAACAGAAGGTAAGGTTAGGTTAGGTTATCAAGAACTTACCTCTCTTAAAAAGGTATAATCGACGGCGGTTGTATGACCAATCAAAAATAAATTATATGAAAAACGGTACACAAACTGGAAAAGGTCCCATTTATTAAATAATTAAGAGTAGGATTCGACGTGACGCCCATCAGTATCCCTGCACAGCTCAAATCGTTCCGCAGCATTTCTAAACACATTCTGGAGCATTTGCGGGGTTATGTTATCTGCAGCAGTTCGTATACGTGTACGTAAGTTTTCAAGACTCGTAATCTTCGTCTGATAGACGTGCGACTCGATAAAGCCCCATGCAAAGAAATCTAAAGGGGTTAAATCTGGTCATCTCGCGACACAAGGTCTGTTGCTTCCGCGTCCGATCCAGCGATTTGGAAAACGTCCATTTAGATAATCCTGAACAATTTTGGCATAGTGACAAGGAGCACCATCATGTTTATTCTAAGGTGCTAATTTTCTTGTTTGAGTACAAAGTATTCAATTATTTGATGTAAGCCCCGCCCATTTTAATTTATTTATCTGTACTTGTTTTTCTACACACTTGCCTCCTTAGTATTACCTAGAGGCAAGTGTATGTTGTGTTTAAATGCCAAATCTGTTTGGCTTACATCCGGTGTTCCATATTTGGGCATTCTAAGTTGTGACGTCATAATGCGTGGTTGACGTCAGATACAAATATGCTATTTATAGTACATCCTGTTTACTTTTTTCTTCGATTTCTATTTATAGTACATCTAGTTGATGGTTAATAATTTAATTTCTCTTTCTTTCTTTAGTGACTCATTTTTAAGAGAGAGAGATACAGAGAGAGAGAGTTGCTAGTTACATTTAATGGAGTATAATAATAATAATAATAAAAATAATAATAATAATAATAATAATGTTAATAATTTAATGAAAAAAAAAAATTTAGATTAGTTTAAAAAAGAACGAACGTTGCGAGACGTGAAGTTGACCGGCCTTATCATTAATCCAATGGCCATTTTCCTAATACTATTTAATATAGTTCTTTAGTTCCATTCATTGCGAAGCGGCCTCGCCAGAGTTAGAGCCTCGCCAGAGTTAGGTGTTTGGCCAAACAATATTGGTTAAGAAGATATTTTAGGTTTGTTAGTTATTTTGTATTCATATGGGTAGAGTACCTAAGTTTTCAAGACTCGTAATCTTCGTCTGATAGACGTGCGACTCGATAAAGCCCCATGCAAAGAAATCTAAAGGGGTTAAATCTGGTCATCTCGCGACACAAGGTCTGTTGCTTCCGCGTCCGATCCAGCGATTTGGAAAACGTCCATTTAGATAATCCTGAACAATTTTGGCATAGTGACAAGGAGCACCATCATGTTGATAGACGACGGTACTAACAATCCTATCCCCAATCAGCTGAGGTTCAAGGAATTGCTGCAACATGTCCAGATAAATAAGCCCCGTAACTGTAGCTTCAGCAAAGAAAAAAGGACCATTTTGTTAAACCCATCCAGACAACGTTAGGCGAGTCTCCCAATTTTGGACGAAATCATTCGGTCTTTCATCTGCCCAAATTCGACAGTTATGGCGATTTACTTTTCCACACGTATGGAAAGTGGCTTCATCACTAAAGAGAATGTTGTTCATTAAATTATCACTCCAGATTTGTTCTATGAGATCAGCACACAGCACTTCGTCGAGGGAAATCTTCCTCATGTAAAACCTGCAAATGATAGCTTTTTTTCTGCAAATTAACATTCAGAATTTTGTGCACAGATGACGTCGGGAGGCCGAGTCTGTGTGATGCAGCACGAACGGACGTACGTGGCTCCTCAGTAATAATTCCGCGTACTGCATTCACGGTAAGATTTGACATACACGGTCGTCCTGATCTTGCTTCTTCATTTACAGATCCCGTTCGTTTAAATTTGTCCACCAATTTTCGTATTGTCTTGTCTATTGGCCCCGGCTTATGAAATCTCCTAAACTTCTCTCTGTCATTGTATTTCTTTCCCTCGATTCGCCAAATTACTATTGCCACACCCTCTTCTGTATTCATTCTAAGGGCTTCTGAAAAGAAAAATAGAAAAAAATAATTATTTCACAAAAATAGATCGACTTTATGTACACCCTGTATAAAGGACAGAAAAAAAATTTCAATGACAAACTTTACACTTGACATTTTGTAGCATTTCATAAAAATCATTCGAAAAATTTTATAATGAAATGAAAAAAAAAACAAGGCTGTCTATTTACTGTTGTTAACTTTCTGTATGTTGGCTAATTTCTAATGTACACAACGTTTGCATAAAGTAACATACAAAGTAAGGTAAATATGCAGCAAATAGCCCCACCTTGACTTTTGGTACGAAAGTTAGTTATTAGGGTGTGTTTTCATGTGCTTTCCTCAGAAATGCCACTCATTTGCCGCATTTAATTGAAAGTACGAAAATTCTTTTTTTTTTTTTTAATTTGCGTTTACACACGAAAACGTCTGTCACTACGGAAATAAAGGGGCTGAGAACACTGTCCGGTTTCGCGTACGGGGAACGACACCGTGTTCTTGAAAAATGTGAACCGTTCGTGAATCGTCTCCTAAAATTTTCAACACCTTCAACGTAACCTAGGTCACAACTTTTACAAATCTCACTGCACATGTTTACGCCGCAAAAATTAAAAAAGAAAGACCTCAGCTGTATCAAAGGCAGAGGTTTTTCCGCGACTAAACGGTCGGGGAGAAAAATTGATAAGTTCTTTAAAATTCCTAATTAGCTGTCATTGGTTCATTAAGGCATGGTTGTTTTTGAGTGTTTAATAGCCTACTATTGGTTAAAAAAAGGTGGACTGTGATTGGTCGTCCACACATTTCCAGAAAATTGTCTGAGAGCGAGGATGTCTTGTGACTGCTGGCAGGTCGCGAAACAAAAAAATGGTTAAAACTTAAAAAATCAATAACTTCGTTAATTTTAAATTGCGGGAGTTTGGCTTTCACCAAATTTATTCTATTGCTGTATACTACCGAATGCTAACATCAAAAATTATGAACTCGAGGTGGGGGCTATTTGCCATATATTAACCCAAAGTAATGACTAAATATACTGCCTGTAATAAAATATTATCTGGAAATACTTAGAATAGTTTCCTATAGGCTTGGTTACCACAAATTTAAGTTTCACAGTCGATTTCAGCGATTTCTAAAAAAAAAAAAAATTGCTTTATATATATATATATATATATATATATATATATATTATATATATATATATATATATAATATATATATATATATAAATAAATTAGGGTGACAATAAAAATCGAAAGTTGGAGTTTTTTATTGGCCATTTGTTCAATGCTGCTACTACATGAGAAAACAATGTACTGTAAATATTAGGTCATTCAGATAATATTTAAGGGTGTCAAGTGAGTTAAATAATTCTCCTTATTCATTAATATTTTTTTTAATTACTTATTACGATTGGAGTACGCCTGCACTTAAACTTTATGAACTAAAACTAACGTTTATTTACATTAATTAAAATATGAATTTATTTTTACTAGGTAATGAACAATTAATTTGTGTTATAAGGAGAATTATTTACCTCACTTGAGACACCCTTAAATATTATCTGAATGACCTAATATTTACAGTACATTGTTTTCTCATGTAGTAGCAGCATTGAACAAATGGCCAATAAAAAACTCCAACTTTCGATTTTTATTGTCACCCTAATAAATAAATATATATATATATATATCAAAGCTATTGACTTCTCCTTAGGGAACCGGAGCTTACAGATGAAAAGAAGGATCAACACAACGGCAAACATTTTCATTTATTTGTACATCAGACGTTTCGACAAATCTTTTGTCATCATCAGTGAGTTAAGTCTTAAAACCTTAAAACAAAATTGAAAAGTGAAAGTTACATCAATACAATATTAAGACCATTAAAATTAAAACCTTAAAGCAAAATGAAAATTGCATCAATACAAAATTAAAAACATTTAAATTTCATCACTATAAAAACTAAAATTAAATTAAATTTCATCACTATAAAAACTAAAATTAAATTACCTCAATAGGTAAATACACAATGTTTACATCCACCCCCATACTTGGCAAAGTCTAAGGGAACACTAGGTGGTCAGAGGATTAGAAAGGGTATATCTGTGAAACACGGTTGGTTGTCAAAAGAGTCGTAATTTGTAGGATGAGCTATTATTATTAATAATAGAAACAAACCCTCCCTTAATAATAATAGCTCATCCTACAAATTACGACTCTTTTGACAACCAACCGTGTTTCACAGATATACCCTTTCTAATCCTCTGACCACCTAGTGTTCCCTTAGACTTTGCCAAGTATGGGGGTGGATGTAAACATTGTGTATTTACCTATTGAGGTAATTTAATTTTAGTTTTTATAGTGATGAAATTTAATTTAATTTTAGTTTTTATAGTGATGAAATTTAAATGTTTTTAATTTTGTATTGATGCAATTTTCATTTTGCTTTAAGGTTTTAATTTTAATGGTCTTAATATTGTATTGATGTAACTTTCACTTTTCAATTTTGTTTTAAGGTTTTAAGACTTAACTCACTGATGATGACAAAAGATTTGTCGAAACGTCTGATGTACAAATAAATGAAAATGTTTGCCGTTGTGTTGATCCTTCTTTTCATATATATATATATATATATATATATATATATATATATATATATATATATATATATTGGACAATCATCTCTCTCGCGAAAGCAAACGTCTTTACCCAAAAGACTAATCCTTAATTAAATTACGATTATCATAACAGACGTGAATTAATTTTGTTATTCCTTGTTTGAGGTTGTGTCACAGAAAAGTCGGCTGAGTAATCTTGGTAGATATTTACAGTTCGTGCGGGTAATTTATTGGCCAAATTTATTAATCACTAATATATATATATATATTCTAGCTCCACGGAGCTAGCTTGGCTTCGCCAAGAATCCATACAGTTGGAGTCTTATTATTTCTTTATCATGATGTCATAAAATGTACCAAACTATTTAATATAATTTGGAATTAATGTAGCATTAGCTTTTAAATCAATATGATTTCAAAAGCTTATGCATTAGATAATTTATGTACCAAATTAATAATATAATTTTGAATTTTATGTAGCATTAGCTTTTAAATCATTGATTTCTAAAGCTTATGCATAAATTAATTGAATAAAAACATGATATAAATAAATACAAAAGTTAAATTTTATTATGTAATATGTACATATCTTTAGTTTTTTAGTTTGTTTCATTTTTTATTTTTTTTATAAGATTTAATTATTATAAAATTTCTTTGTAAACTATATTCTTTATAAATTGCCCCTTTTACTAAAATAAAATAAATTCTCATTATTACCCACCCTTGAAGCCCCAACATATAATTGGCCATGAGAAAATACATCAGTACCCAGGTGGAGACCCACATATTTTAATGTTTGGCCTTGAGATTTATTTATGCTCATGGCGAAGCTTAAAGTAAGAGGAAATTGGAGCAGTCTAAAACTTGCCACCCCGTCTGAAGGAGTTAAATACATTTTGGGGATAAAAACAATATCCCCTTCATATTTACCTGCTAACACTTTGGCCTCTACTACATTTGGAAAAAGCCTAGCAGCATCACAATGGCTCCAACCTTTAAATATAAAATGAGGAGGGATTCCGGAAGCACTAATAGAGTTTAAAAATTCTACATGGTAATTTACAGCCTCCTCAGATTCTAATGTACTATCTATAGATCTGTAACATCTAGCTACAGATGGCAGCCTATTAAGCAGCCGAAGATTGCAGATGTTGACATCTTCATTCTTCGGCGCTAGTATTGCCCTACATTTTAAATAGGTGGGGTCGTGGTAACACTTCGAAGTTAGGGAAAACTGCGGTTTCGAGAGCAGCTTCTGATTCAACAGGTGTGCCAACAGGCATCCTTATCAAATAGCTGTCTTGAAGGTGAGGAGCTTCCCCATTGCCCACTCTCAACAGTGAGGATGAGAACCTCTCGTAGTCCCCTCTTCGGACCAGACTAGCTCGCATATTAATCGTTAATTTAAGCTTAATCACAGAACCCCAGAGAAAAGAATTCTTAACGCTGGAAGAGACCTCATCTACTCGGGTGCCTTTATTTACAACAGGTAAAATTTGCCTAAAGTCTCCTAATACGACTGTAACTCCACCCATTATTTTAGAATTTTTCCTTAAATCTTTAAAAGTTCTACTTACGGCTTCAATGGCCTTATGATGAGTCATAGTGATCTCATCCCAAACTATAAGCCTACACTGCCTTAAGGTACCTGCGTCTCTGCTGCCGCAGTCGATAGAGCAACAGGGGTTATCTTGTCCCGCGATGTTGAATGGGAGTCGAAAGGTTGAGTGGGCTGTTCGACCTCCATCTAACAACGTGGAAGCAATACCAGAAGATGCCACTGCTATCGCTACCCCTCCTTGACTGCGCACCTTGGCAATTAAAAGATTCAACACAAAGGTCTTACCCTTGCCGCCAAGTGCATCCACGCGCGAGAATACAGCCCGTTGCTCGGGATTCAACATTGGAACATGCTGATCCACGTGTGCAGCTAGGGCACTCAGATCGTAGGGTTGTCGAACGTCGTTTAAGGCATCGGAGGGAGCGTGCCCAAAGTTTTGCCTCCCATCGACTCCAACAGCCCACCAGTCAGGTGCAATGTGTGATCGTGAATTCGATCATCGAACACTGCGTCCGGATTGTTCCGAGCGGCTCTTCGCAGAAAGTCTTCACCCATACTCTCCTTGTATCTTTGCCACAAAGCAACAGGATAGGAATGGTGGCAGTGAAGCATTATCAAGCAGAACAGTTGCCTGATTTGCGCAGGCGACTGCTCGACTCTACTTCGGATAGCGCCAGGGAAAGGTGCCGATAGTCTGACAGCAAGTTTCTTGTGAAACATGCTTGACGAAAGGTGCTGTGCACAATCCCATCCACCGTGCGCAGGTCAGCAAAAGACTTCGCACCTTTGACGTAAAGGAGCAGCAGCCTGAGGCTGTAGCACTCAGTAAGGCTCGGTGGTATAGTGTACAACCTCCCCAGAGCCTCGCTGGGCTTGACCCTGCTCTTCCAAGTCTTCGCTGGCGTCCAAGCGTAATGTTTGGACACCTCAGCGTAAAGGAGGTCATGAGCAAACTCGTCAACCCTGTTCAGTTCGAAGTATGACAGTAGTGTCGTTTTTTTAGGGTTGGCGATTTGGCCCGGGACACTGCTCATTAAAGTACACCCGCTGCCCATTTTCGAGATGGACGGTCAAGTGCACTACTGGAGGGTACCTTTCATGGATGCAATATCCAGGAATCCTCCAGGCAGCCTCGCAGCTGCTAATGTACCTCCCTGTCTGAAATCTTGTGATCTCATCCAGACAGTTCCCATCCATCATAGAAAGCACGGCCAAGTCACATCCCTTGTTGATGTATTTGAACACGTACTTTTATAGACTTCACGGAACTGCATAGCTCAACATTGATGTGAGCTAAGAAGGCCTTGCACAGTAGGGGGTTGTGGGGAACAACCCACCTGTTGTTCACAGGCACCTCTGCTTGTTCCCTTGATCAGGACTCCTGTACAAAGGGTATCCTGAGACATCTGTTTGGGTATCCCTTAAGAAGGGCCTGGGGTAACCTTTCGAGCACCGTCCTTCGATCATGCAGGGTGCCCTAGGGTTAAGAGGCCCGCACGGACCATGAATCATTTGGGTCGAAACGACCTCAAACAATTCGGGGTCGGCTTCAGGGTTTGGGAGCTCTGCGCTGATTATCTTGTCGATGTCGGAGTTTACTTTTTCCTCCAACCAGATCAAGATATGGGCAAGGGGAAGCCCGCACTTCTGCCACTCAACTGTGT
The DNA here is from genome assembly GCA_023014485.1 of Bathynomus jamesi. NCBI lineage: Eukaryota > Metazoa > Arthropoda > Malacostraca > Isopoda > Cirolanidae > Bathynomus > Bathynomus jamesi. The sequence continues at coordinate 29,946 of JAJOZX010007158.1, forward strand.
GGAGACTGCATCTTGACTTCCCAAAGATCCCACCAGTAAGACTGGTCAGCGCCTTGAGCAGGCAATCGAGCTTCAGATGAAAGACTCGAACCTGTCGGAAGAGCTTTCTGTTGAAAGCAGCTCATCCACCTCTTTCCACCTTGGGTTACACGTGAAGGTGATGAAGAGGTCAGGGGCCCCGTAATTTCTCACGTAGGCCATGGCGTCTTGAGTTCGCTCGTGTAGGTACCTGGGACTGCCAACAAAGGTTAACGGCAGCACCACCAGTTTGCCAATATTTCGAAAATCAAACCTAGCGTCGGAGTTGAAGGCATCCCTTAGAAGGGAGTATTCTTCAACCCTCAGCTGGACCTGATTGTGCCGAAGGTAGGAAAGACGTTCGGTCTCAATCTTGGCATACATGTCCACCAAGTATTGGTGGAACAGGCGCCGGCACCTCAAGAGGTGGTTCCACCCAGGCCTTACCATCCATCAGATGGTAGGCGTAGAAGGCTCGCGAGGATACCTTTTTTGTGGGGTGCTCTCGTCCCGTTGCTGAGTCTGTGGCTGGGATCGAGAGATGGTAGCCATCAGAACCGTGCCACAGTATCAGGGGGTACTCAAGAGGGTCAGGACATGTGGAGTGTGGAGTTCACTTATCCGCCGAACTGTGCTGTACTTGTAGATGATTACTGTCTCTAGGACCCTGTTTACCCCCCCATTACTCCCCTCCCCCCCATTACTCCCCTCCCCCCCATTACTTCCCTCTCCCCCCCATTACTCCCCCCCCCCCATTTCTCCCCCCCATTACTCCCCGAAGGTGTCTATTTACTTTTGTCAATCTCTCATATATATATATATATATATATATATATATATATTATATATATATATATATATATATAAGAGAGAGAGAGATTGACAAAAGTAAATAGACACCTTCGGTTTTTTCATAATTTTTAACTTGATAACAAAAGTCACTAAATAATAAAAGGAATTAGAGGGTTGACAAAAATAAATAGACACCACGAGCCTGTCCTCAAGAACAAATGGCAAATGGAATGCGAGAACGTGTCAGTTTTACATAATTTATGCAAAGTCCAAAGCAACACTATTTTAAGTAGATTGATTCTATATATATATATATATAGTTTCAGGTTTTACAAGCGAATCAAAATAGACTATGGGAACTTTCTCTTCAGTGATATGAATAGTCTTCTGTCGACTGGCGTAATGCTCACTCCTTGAAATGAAGTCCGGTTTAAAGTATCTATTAACGTATTGTGTGTGTGTGGTAGTTTAAAATAAATACACGGAAGTGCTTTTGATAACGAATAATTTCTTTTAGTTGCGGGTTTGTGTTCGCTAAGCAGAGTAATACCATTTTGTGTAGTTAATGCAACCGGTTGATGTAAATAAATCCCTTACTTTTTATAGTGAATCATCTTTTTTTTTATGTTTCTATGAATAATTAACTGAGTTGTGTTAAAAAATATTTTAAATATAAATTTATGCACTTTTTTTGGTTTTGATAAATTTCATTGTTGAAAACGTAAAAACCAAAATATTCTGAATGGCATTTTTAAAGCTTTTAATGTTTTTTCTAATAATGGAGCCGAACTTTGGCCTACATTCCTCGCTGTCTCGATCGGTCTCAGAGTGGCGAAAATCTGCAATGTGGAAAATCTTCAAAATAAGATGGGAGGGTGTAAAGCGGCAATTTCCAAGCCTTATTAATATAAATACACCATTTATTTCATTTTTGCTCAGAATTAGACTATATTTCTGTGATTTTTTTTTCGTCCGATTATTTTTTGATTGCAATTTTGATCCAGGTTTTACAGGTGAGGCGAAAATAACTAATAATTATTATTATTAAACTAATAAATGGGTTAAAATAGGTCTCTATAAACCGGGAATTATCATTACCTTTATAAATCGTTTATTTCACATCTAACAGAAAAACAGTTAAAACAGCAATAATACATGGTTTAAACACTTTCACAGCCGATCTAGATTGCTGATTTTTATTATGGACGACTGTGTTAACCATACCTACTCTTTCTGGTAGCATATATCGGTTGTCAACCAACACTTTACCCCTCCCCAAGCATTTCACAAGTTTTGGAATGGATATATTGATTACACGTTTTACTTCATAATTTCACAAACGGGTTCGATGTCGAATAGGCTATTGAAAGAAACTGAAAGAAGTACAAATGAAGAAGGTTTGCAAGGCTTATTTATCAGCGTAAAACGACACATCAAATCCATTTATATTATTATATCAGATATAAAGAAAATACTCTTAATTAAACTTTGAGTTAAAACGTTCATTTTTTTTTCAATCAATATTTGTACAATATATAAGGTGACCAGAGTCCCGAATTTATGACGTGCCCTTCTTTTCAAAATGTCACGCTTTATTAAAATTACTGTTACATTAGACATTAGATGTCCTTTATGAATTAATAGAATTATGCCATATTCCGAATTCCAAATCTAAATACTAACTTGCAAACTGAACTGGTACGATACATGTCGCCGTGCGGCAGTGCCGTGATTCCCGACTAGCGTTTTAGTGTTTATTAGCGGCCTCTGTGTAAAGTTGTGTTGTAGTGTAACGCTTTTATGTTTTTATGTTTGCTTAATTAATAACCTTAATTAATTTTTATCCCTGCACCTTTTTTTTCTTTTGCAACTAGGTTAAACTTTTTCGTTTGAAGGATAAGGAAAGTTATTAATTGTATCGTACATAAGGTCGTAGGCCTAGTTTGACAACACAAAATGTCTAAAACTAAAAGGAAGTGTACATTTAATGCACAGCTGCGGTCTAAATATTCATTTATTACAAAAACAACAACAAAGTGATGTACGGTGTGAAAAGTGTAGAAGTGACTTCAGCATTGGACATGGTGGGATTAATGATATTACTATGCATCTTGGCTCAAAAAGAGAGAAATCGGTTGATATCGGTGCTTCATCTAGTAAGATAGTGAGTGATTATTTTAAAAGTGTGACGCCTAGTAATAAGGATTTAGAAGTAGCTGCTGCTGAGGGTTTGTGGGCTCACCATACAGTCAGGGAAAATCAAAGCTTCAGATCTACTGACTGTGCAACAAAAATTTTGAAAACATGCTTTGAACCAAAATTTTCATGTACCAGAACAAAGTGCGAAGCGATTGTTTCAAATGTATTTGCACTATATGCTGAAACAGAATTTAAAAAAACAAAGGATGCTCATTGCATAACATTGCTAACTGATGCAAGCAACCATGGAAACATCAAGCTGTTTCCTGTTTTAATTCGCTTCTTTCAGCCATATGAAGGTGCTCAAGTGAAGCTTATTGACTTTAAATCTCACCTGGAGAAAATTCAGATATTGTGGTGAAATATTTAACTGATATTATTGAAGAGCATGACGGCAGAAAATTAGTTGCTTTCTGTGGTGATAACACTAACTAATTTTGGTGGTGCTGCTGCAAGAAAAGGAGTTAATAACATTTTCAGGAAGCTAAATGACTACATTGGTAGAGAACTAATTGGGATTGGTTGTTTTGCACATATTGTACGTAATGCTGTTCTGTCTGCCAATTAATGTGGAAACAGTGGTTGTAAAAATATATTCATATTTCTACATCTATATGGTTCGAGTAGAAGAGCTGAAAGAGATTTGTGATTTTGTGGACATTGAATATAAACAGTTACTGGGATATAGTAAAACAAGGTGGTTGGCATTAATGCCTGCAGTTGAAAGAGTACTCAAGTTGTTTCCTGGTCTAAGATCATACTTTCTGAGCCAAGCAAGTGTCCAGTGATACTGAAAAACTTTTTTGAAAACCCACAATCAGAGATCTGGCTCAACTTTGTGCACTGTCAAGTAGCCACCTTTCACCAAGTGGTTTTAAAGATTGAGGGTGAACATACAGTATATCAGTTGTGGAAGTGATGAGTGCAATTTCTGATCTGAAGGATAATTTGCAATCAAAGAAAGATAATGTGTTTGTACCACTCTCAGTCAGGAGTCTTGTAAACAAACTTGAACAAGATGGGTTGATTGATTCTAATGATTCCTTATCTGTGAAGAAAATATTAGTTGAGTTTTATGACACGTGTTAAGTACTTGGATCAGTGGTTGGGTCACTTGCCAAACGTTGAGTGTATGCAGTGGGTTTTATTAAAACAAGTTCCAAAGTGGTCAGTTGTTGAGAAAACAATGGATTTTGCTGCTGAAAAACAACTATTTGACACTGAATTATTTGATGAGTTCACGTGTTTTGCAAAGTACATTAGTGATGAGAAAGTAGCAGAGTGGAATGCATCTAAATTGTCAACAGACCAACGCTGGGTGTAAGTATTCACTCATTTCAAGGCCAGAGATGTCAATCATCAACGAATGTCAGGATTAGTTCAGTTCATACTCTGTCTTCCAGGAACTAATGCTTCGACTGAACGTGCTTTCTCTCAAATGAATAAGACGTGGACATCTGAGAAAGCACAACTGAAAGTCTCGACTCTAAAAGCTTTACTTTTAACGAAAATAAACTTCAATCAAACCTGTATGGAGTTCTACACATGTTGAAATCAACTCTGGAGTCACTTCAGAAGATTTCATCTACTGAAAAGTACAGGAATTGAAAAGCAAGTACGATAATATTGTGTATTGGTATGTCATAGATATAGGCCATTCTCAGTTGTTATTTTTTTCATAATTATATACTCAAGAGAAAAATACAAGCAGTGAAGTAATAATTATGTTTCATATATATGTATATGAGGTAGAGAGGTGTCCCGCTTTTGGCTCTTGAAAATATAGTCATTTTAGTTTATAACTCAAAAAATAGAAAAATGTCCCGCTTTTTGCTCCTAACAATATACCAAATATATAATGACTGGAATATGTTAACTGGGTTTAAGCTCATGTGCATGGGAACGAGTGATATATATATATATATATATATATATATATATATATATATATATATATATGTATATATATATATATATATATATATATATATATATATATTATATAATATATATTAATATATATATATATATATATATATAATATATATATATATATATATATGTATATATATATATATATATATTATATATATATATATTATATATATAATATATATATATATATTATTATTATATATATATATATATATATTATATATATGGTGAACCAAATGTAGGTGGACAGTAAATGATAACGTTTATTTTGAGAATACATATTTAATTTTTTTGTATACTATAATACAAAATAAAATTTAAATAAATTTAGTTATAATATTTAATATAATATAACACAAACACCATAGTTATAATGAACACCATAGTTATAATATAATATAACACAAACCGTATTCAACCTACTGTCCACCTACTTTTGGTTCACCGTATATATATATATTATATATATATATATATATATATATATATATATATATATAAGAATGAACATTGTTCCTAAATATATAATGGTGGGGGTTATAGGTCTCGAGCAAAAAAACTAAGACTGGTGTCTCTGACATCACATCTTTCAACCTCTCAAATGTTCTGTGCGATGATTCCTCCTTTTTTCAAAGGTCAAGCTTGTTGGCCTGGTGAAGTAGTTGGTTTTTTGTACTCCACCTCACATAGCCAGTTACGCCCGGCTCATTGGGGATTGTTCTGAGCCAGGCGTCTAATCTTCTTTTGAAGATGTCCACCGCAACACCACTCGTGTTCCTTAGGTCTTTGGGCAGCTGATTAATTATTATTAAACAATTTTGGTCCTCTCGCAACAAAACTATTTTTTTCAGGGTTAAGGATGTTCCCTGTCTAGCCTTTAATTTGGGAATACGACGACACAGTCTTCCTTTTCTACTTTCCACTGTTGTTTGAGGAGTTACAGGTTCAGAGTAAGATTAGGGACTAGTTTCTCCATTATTTTCCAAGTGTAAATAATGGTGTGTATCTCTCTCCTCCTTTCCAGTGAATATAGGTCTAATTCGCGTAACCTTTCCCAGTGATTTAGTTCTTTGCACCCATTGATTTTGGCTGTGAAGCTTCTCTGAATCCCTTCTAGCTGTCTAATGTCTTCTTTTTAATATGAGGATGTTAGGACCGAGCAGTATTCCAATTTGGGTATGATCAGTGTTTTCAGAAGGGGAATCATTATATTCCTATCCCTTCGTTTAAAGGTTCTCAGTATTTGCCCAGTTATTCTCTTTACTCTCTTTACTGCTATCTTATTTTGTTTCAAATTTCGCATCATCAGTCATTACAACCCCTAAATCTTTTGCTTTAGAATTTCTCTGAATTTCCTGTCCATTTGGGGTATAATATTCCATGAATTGTAGGTCCTCTTTTTCCGTACCGTAATCGCTGAAATTTCTCGGTGTTGAACTTCATATTATCGTCTTCCGTCCACTTGTAGATTCTGTTCATTCATGTCGGTTTGTAGAGATCCTATATCTTCTGGGTTTCTTATTCTGAAATATTTGAAAGAATAGCCAGGGAGAAAATATATGACTTTGGAGACAGAGGAAGGAGTCAATGAAATGCAGCACGGATTCCGATCAGGGAGGTCGTGCTTATCACAACTAATAGAGCACCACAACAATATTATAGACTCACTTGAGAGCAATTATAACTACGTTATAATGTACACCGATTTTGTTAAAGCATTCGATAAGTGTGATCATAACATAATATCACATAAAATGAAACGTATGAGAATAACAGGCAAAGTGGCCAAGTGGATCTACAACTTCTTTAGGGAACGGCAGCAAGTCGTAAAAATCCAAGGTATATGCATCATCAGTTAACTTCACTATATAGTACATAAGAAACTCGTTGCATTGACGTCGGATTGAGTTCACATCAAAGAAAAAGGGTAACTTGTATTTTTAGCTATTGCACAGTCTGTATTACAGATATATAAACGTATATATGTTATAAAATGCAATATGGTAGACAAATCTGTGGCATGCATAAAAAATTAGAAGGCTATAGATTATATAACTGCCCTTCAAAAAATTGGAATATCAGGAATTTATGTAAATGCTCTTCGGACATGCATTGACCTTCAAAGACAAAGAAAAATGATTCTGGAGACAACTTTGTGTACTTAGGAAACCATCAGTGTCAACATGCCTTAAATTCTGTATACAGCTTGTTGCGATTATATAACTATGCCAGAGAAAAGTGTACATTCCAATCTTCTCCCAGTCTGCGGTTTTTCCAAAATTATGTAATTAACTTGCTTTTCATCGAAGTAAGTCATTGCAAGGTGTCTTATTTTGAACCCTCAATCGAAAAGGCCAGATCCCTTAAAATCGCACTCCACTTTTGAGTTCGATTGCGCGATACATTAAGACAGCCACTTGAACCAGAGTAGTACAATTATACGACTGCCTCCTCTACAAGTACCCACTAGAAGACTAGAAGAGCTCCCCCCCCCCCCGATTAACCCAATAGGTCGCGGGGTTAGAAGCAAGAATATCATACAATTGGCGTCACAGGTGACATATATATATACTGTATATATATGTATGTATGTGTGTGTGTGTGTAAACTGGACCAATTATGAAAATTTGGTACTTGCGTATTAACGGGGGGCACCACATATTGATGATTGGTTAGGTTAAGTTGTAATATTTTCGTTCGTTGAAAATTTCTAATACATCATATTTTTTAAAATATTTTTTTATACAATTTTCTGAAAAAAAATAATTTTTTTAGGCTTATTCATGATGAAAATTTGGGATCTACGAAAAAGTGAAGAAGATGCGCTCTCTTTTTTGCAAGCCAAAGAAATTCTACCTGCTGAACATATATGCGAAAAAGGTCACAAGATGACCATCACCTAGAGTGATAAATAAAAAGCTTCGAGGCACTGCACGCCATCACCTACAGTCATATCTTGCTGAATTTATGTGCGCGACAGTTGGTACATGATCACGATCCATTCAATTCCATTCTTAATGCTATTCAAAATTTTTGGCCTCCAGAAACAAATGTTGTTTTATAATGTGTAACATGTATTGATCATTGTGAATATTTGAAATATAAATCATTGTAAATATTTAAAAAAATATTGCTATTTAAAAAATATGATGTATTAGAAATTTTAAACTAACGAAAATATTACAACTTAACCTAACCAATCATCAATATTTGGTGGCCCCCAGTTAATACGTAAGTACTGAAATTTTTTTTTAATTAAACCTAACTTTCTATAGTCTCCATTACCATCTTCATTGTTAAATTTATTTAACTTTATGGCATAATATTGACCTTTGTTTAATTTTAGTTTGGGATATAAATTGGAGGAGCTACTTTTTATAATTAGAGAAGTCTGTTTTGTTTTTTCACCTCAAATTATTTAAGATTTTGTAGGCCGACACAATCGGGTTTTTTTCTGATTTTTAGTGAAGAAAAAATTTCTACAGTGAAAGCTCGTTATTTACCGCTTTGCGGGCTTCTAAAATTGCTTGTTCTTATTGGCTAAAGGCGACGTCGTGATCACGTCTTAACCCTTCAGAGCCCGGAGGTCTTTTCCGAGAATGAATAAAATCGTCTGGCGTTAGCCAGAAGAAAATTAGTAACGTGGCACTGGGCGTTAAAGGATTAAATCCACTATAGTCCAAATAAATAATGGTAAATGGCAAATACTAAAGTTTTTTTTTTTCATGAAGAAAGCCCAACTTCCCAGTCCCAAAGCTGTGGCCTATCTGCTTAGCAGATAGCTGGTGAGGGAAGCTATATTTTGGGGCCTCTTTGCTAGTGACCCGTCGCCCGTGTTGGGTTTCCATGAAAAAGAAAAAAAAACCCGAGTATTTGTTACTATTACTTATTCGGACTATAGTGGATTTAATTATCTCAAATGGTTCCTTGTTCTATACACATTTGGTCTGTGTATTCCATTATATATATTATATATATATATATATATATATATATAAATAAAACCTTGGTTTTGCTTCCGCCCGAATTGTTCAGTCTGACGAGTGTCAAGCTTGTCACTCCACTTTAGACCTACAGTTTAACATGGAATCCGAACCACGACCTACCAGCAGCCCAGCGTTTTAACCACTAGGCTACCCAGGGTACCCATTTATCTACCAACCAATTTTTTTAGTATGTGGAAGGATGAACAGCTGGGTTTTGCTGCGTGCCGTCTGCCGTCACCGAGTCTTGATCCCGGAACTGATGGAGTCGTAATCAGCTACGCTAACCACTACACTACCGACACACACACACACACACACATATATATATATATATATATATATATATATATATATATATATATATATATATATATATATATATACAAAGGGTTAACAAAACTAAATCTCGATTTTTTCCATAGTTTTTTATTTGATAATAAGTCCCTAAATAATAACAGTGTGTATGTAATATACAAAATTTAATGACTTTTTAATATTAATTTGTTAATTAACTGGAATTTAATAATTTGATCGTTGATTGAAGGGTTATAAAATTGATCATTGCCTCCTTTCTTACAAGAAACCAGATTCCTTCCTTTTGTGATTGGCGTTAAGATGTGATACTTAGATTTCAGTCTAAATTTGTATAAAGACCGGATAACGTAGTGACAGTCATATATGTGCATTCTTGATTTCTCTCTCTCTCTCTCTCGTAGGTTAAATTAACAGTAAATTAAAAAGTCTAAATTAATAAAAAAATTTAGGAAAAGCTGTGTGTGTGTGCATTTTTCCTCAGCAACGCTGTTTCGTCCCACGAACGGCATTCTTTCATAAAGAGAATGACCGTTTAATTAACACACAAAACGGAGAGAGAGAGAGAGAAAGGAAGTAGGCGTCTAATATACTACTTTCTAGCGATTTGTGAGGAAGAATGCGTTACAGAGATTTCTATTTTCGAGGAAAGGTCACTCACTCGCTTTCCACACGCCAAATAATGTTGTTTAGAAGAAAAGATATCTCTGTCGGTAACTTCAATTAGTTCCTAACTTCATCAAGAACTGTGTCACTAGTTACAATAAGTTTATCGCTCAACTGATAGGGGTTTGTAGTAATAGGTCCGAAACCCCTCGCTCAAATTTAAATATATATATACAGGCCCAGATTTAGCTATAGGCGAACTAGGGCCTCGCGCCAAAGGGGGCCTCGCTCAAGCCGTTTTGCGCGTTCTGTTCAAGTGATATTAATGATTTAGAACTCTATGAAGAACTTAAAGTACTTTGCAGGTTTATACCTGAGAAAACAGATCTCGGAAATGCCCTTGTTTATATAGTGCAAAAACAACTAAGTGAGATTTATCTTAATGTTTATGTTGCACTTCGAATAGTATTAACCATCCCAGTTACTGTTGCTTCGGCTGAAAGAAGTTTCTCGCGTCTCAAACTTATTAAAACATATTTGCGTTCCACCATGTCTCAAGCGAGATTGCAATCATTAGCTATGTTATCAATAGAAAACGATATAACAAATTCATTAGATTATTCTCAATTAATTGAAGAGATTAGCTCGAAGAAAAGTAGAAAAGCATTGCTGTAATATTCAAGGAGCATCTGAACCAAATATTAAAGCATTAATATTTAGCTTGATAAGTTGATCGCTCACTATTATAAAAATGAAATGTCAACATCTCTTATACATCACATATGAAAAACGTTTGTATACTATGGAAAGTCATTACCTATAATATTATATAAATCTTAGAAATCATTCTCTTATATTTTCGATACAAATCTTGATTCATATTATAATTTATACTTATTTGTATGGTTTATTTATATTTCTTATACAATTTCCATGCGTGATTATTTTGGTTTGGTTTAATTTTTAAGTGCTGGCATAGTTCTGTCTATGCGGGATTCTAATATTGCTGGTATAGTACCGATAATTAAGTCCATATTTTCATATATATATCGGCTAGGGCCTCGCAATTTCTAGATCTGCCTAGGGCTCGCGACTTCTAGATCCGTCCCTGTGTGTGTGTGTGTATATTATATATATATATATATAGTAATGAAACCACTTATAAACCATTTCGACTCATAAACCTCGTAAGTCTGAATAAAGCCTATAGTGCGCGACTTCTGAGACGCCCTGTATATATACATTATACCGAATATACAGGGTGGCCCATAAGTCCCAATCGGTTATAACTAAAGCTAAAATCGATCTAGCGGAGCTCACACTGACATAATCGATTACTAAGGAAAGAATAATTATCGAGATGATTATATTTTACACTTTGAATAAATCAATAAATATTTATAAACTTTTCACTTTTTTTTTTATTTTAGCTTTAATTATAACCGATTGGGACTTACGGGCCACCCTGTATATACAGTACATATATATGCCAGAAACTGAATCATTATTTTGTGTATAACTTTCGATAAGAATTTTCCCATCTTGTGTTTGGAGAAACGTTGAATACAAAAATTGTCTAAAGATCATTTATATTTTTTTACGTTTTTGCCTTTGACAAAATTTGAATAGTAAAGATTAATTTTTCTGTCCAATATTGTTGCAACGACGATGTTCTTTCACTTATTTTTATTTTTTTATCTTTCATTTAAATCGCATCCATTTTTTTTTTTATTTATTTATTTATTTATTTTTTTGATTTATTTATCGAGTTATTTTATGCGAAAGTTTATTTACATTCAAACTTTCGCCATTTTTGGTTTAGTGAAAATTTTAAGTTTCTTTTTTTGGGGGGGAGGGGGAAAGGGGGGGAATTCAAAATATATTTTATTATTATTGAAGAGAAGAGTATCAAATTTTTTTTTTTACCATCATTTTCTGAATAGGCTTCACGCGAGGTGTGGGAAATTAAATTTCTCTTTTTAATCACTCAACATATGCTCACAAAGATAAAAAATAAGAAAATTATATTCTAGAAAAGTTTTATGAGGAGAGAACACACTATATATATATATATATCGCATCTGACCGGCAATCGGAAGATCCCGGGTTCGATTCCCGGGTGGTTACCTCATTTTTTCATTTGTTTCGTTCTCTCTCTCTCGTCTTGCGCGGAATATCTCCTATACAAGCGTCGTTCTTTACGTTATTTATACTGCGTGTTCTTTGCAGTTGAATGTGTATATATATATATGGTAAAATTGCCAATGGTCGTGCGTCGGTCCTAATGTCAGCATTTGACTTAAAAAAAAAACTCGTCACAAAATAGTTACATTTTTGAAGAAAATAAAATTGATGCGAAACATTACTTCTAGTAATGAAGTTCCATCATGCATGAACACTCACGATTTTTCGTGATTAAAAAACCCCAGCAGGGCTTCAAGTCCAGTGGTGTAGTGCTGTGGGAACGGCGTTCCCTTACTTTTTTTGGTAGACGGAACGGCGTTCCCTCACTATTTCAAATAAATCCGAACTTACAAATCTCTAACGTCATGAAATTTTAATTCCCACCCCTAGAAGAAATATGAGAATCATTAACTGCTTCATTTCTTTTAGCTTCGACTGAGGCAATGCTAGCCTATAAAGATCTGGTGAAAAGTCACCACGGCGTACCAGTTGTTAACTTTTTTTTAGTTAATCATTCCAGTTGTTAGCTATTTTTATTGATCGTACTGGATGTCGTATATCTAATGACACTGGAAATACTGCATCTTCAACCTTGGAATATATCCTAATATCCAGTGCATATGACCTTAAAATATCCCTGAAATTGGTCAGATTTCAAAAGATTTCCCGGGGGGCTTACAGTGCCCCCGGACCCCCAGCTGTATGGGCTCGCCGCGCTCGCCATTGTCCCCCCCGCATCTGAGTAACACTTTCAAAATGCGTTCCCTCACTTCTTTATTTAGCACTACACCACTGGCTTCAACCCACCACCTCTTGAGTAGAAGGTGAGGGTGCTTGCCATTACACTACGACGGGATAAGAGTTAACACAGCTTGTCATATATTTAAAAAACCCAGGAAACGCATAACGTTTTCGCGTCCAGAGTCATTTTACGTGTTAACCCTCCTGCACTCGAGGTATTATGAACAGCTTTTCATTCAGGTTATCTGGTGTAATGCTAGGGTCCCATAAGTGGAATGTGAACACGCACAATTTTTCAAAAGGTGATGGGTCCGAACCTTAGAGGCGATTTTTTCAATATATACAGGGTGTACATAAAGTCAGGATCTATTTTTGTGAAGCACTTGGAAATTATATGGAATTCAATCATAAAATGATAAAGTGGTAACATTTATTAAATAATTAAGAGTAGGATTCGACGTGACGCCCATCAGTATCCCTGCACAGCTCAAATCGTTCCGCAGCATTTCTAAACACATTCTGGAGCATTTGCGGGGTTATGTTATCTGCAGCAGTTCGTATACGTGTACGTAAGTTTTCAAGACTCGTAATCTTCGTCTGATAGACGTGCGATTTGATAAAGCCCCATGCAAAGAAATCTAAAGGGGTTAAATCTGGTGATCTCGCTGGCCAAGGTCTGTTGCTTCCGCGTCCGATCCAGCGATTTGGAAAACGTCCATTTAGATAATCCTGAACAATTTTGGCATAGTGACAAGGAGCACCATCATGTTGATAGACGACGGTACTAACAATCCTATCCCCAATCAGCTGAGGTTCAAGGAATTGCTGCAACATGTCCAGATAAATAAGTCCCGTAACTGTAGTTTCAGCAAAGAAAAAAGGACCATAAACCTTAGATTTTGTTAAACCCATCCAGACATTAACTTTAGGCGAGTCTCTCTCCCAATTTTGGACGAAATCATTCGGTCTTTCATCTGCCCAAATTCGACAGTTATGGCGATTTACTTTTCCACACGTATGGAAAGTGGCTTCATCACTAAAGAGAATGTTGTCCATTAAATTATCACTCCAGATTTGTTCTACGAGATCAGCACGCACAGCACTTCGTCGAGGGAAATCTTCCTCATGTAAATAATGTAAAACCTGCAAATGATAGCTTTTCTTCTGCAAATTAACTTTCAGAATTTTGTGCACAGATGACGTCGGGAGGCCGAGTCTGTGTGATGCAGCACGAACGGACGTACGTGGCTCCTCAGTGATAATTCCGCGTACTGCATTCACGGTAAGATCTGACATACACGGTCGTCCTGATCTTGCTTCATCATTTACAGATCCCGTTCGTTTAAATTTGTCCACCAATTTTCGTATTGTCTTGTCTATTGGCCCCGGCTTATGAAATCTCCTTCTAAACTTCTCTCTGATGTCATTGTATTTCTTTCCCTCGATTCGCCAAATTACTATTGCCACACGCTCTTCTGTATTCATTCTGAGGCAGTGGCGGCTCGTCGGTGGGCACTGCGGAACTGCAGCACCCCTAAATTTTTTCTTTACAATTGAAATAATCAAGAACGATATAAGGATGAGCTCACTGAATAACTTTTTCAATAACTTTTGAAACTTTTATTCATTGCTCAATGCTCATCCTTTTATTTCAGAAATTATTTCAACCCATTCTTAGAGACAGCACCCCTAGAATTTTTAGTCACGAGCCGCCACTGTTCTAAGGGCTTCTGAAAAGAAAAATAGAAAAAAATTAATTATTTCACAAAAATAGATCCTGACTTTATGTACACCCTGTGTATATTATATATATATATATATATATATATATACACACACACACATTTTTAACTTGTACTCTGTATAGATACAGTATTTATATAAATTCTAGTTCACGCTGAGATATACATTTAATACTTTGTAATTAAGTGTTTTTGCCCTGTTTCGTCTTTTGGAACGGATATTTTGACGACCAATACCGTCTTATTGTTAACTTCTATTTGTGCTTCTCTTCTTTAAAGTGCAACAAAGCAGCGCATCGTCATCCGCTTTATCCTCTGTCACTCAAAACCCTTCACAACAAACGCTCACAGTTGAGAATCCGGTCGAAAAGATTATATCTTTCTCCCTCGAGAATCCCCGGACGTTCGAAGACGCTAAAGCTTCATGTATGGACAAAGAAGGGGAACTTTGGATTCCGACGGAAGTGCGGATGAAATGAATAAACTACTCAGTGAACATGATTTAGAAATTCCAGGTAAGATCTCTTATCAAAACTTATGAGGGAAGTTCTTTTAAGTTTAATTGAGGTGGGATGTCAGCTATTTTTGTGGAAGATAACCTAAAAAGCAATTTTTATATCGGAACAGTACGTATATACTATATATAGCTAATAACTTAAGCTATTGCCACATCTGAAGGTTTGACGGATTTTCAAAGTGCTTTTGCCTGTTTCCTTTCAGCAAACGGCGCTTGGGTTGGTGTTCAGCATAAGGAAGGGGAGGAAGTAGACATCAACAACCAGCCTATTAGTTTGGACATTGATGGGAAACCGAATGATATGGACGGTGTTATCTTGACCCTTCTTGTTGGATTTGGAGTACCGTTATACATTTACGACAATCCAATCAGTTTCTATCCTTTCTTTTGTCGATACGAAAGAGAAGTTTAACAGAAAAAAGTTTGTGCGAAAGAATCCAGAACAAATACTGAAAAATGAAAAAAATTAGAAGATATTATAATGGACAAGAAATTAAATGGATCACTGCTCAGGAAAAAAAAAAGTTATTTTGAGGCATTGGCATTGTCTGTATGCAGAAGTAGTTTATAACCTTAAGGATTAATTCTCACTCGGTGTCGTTCCCATTTTCATTCCCAGTGTGCAAGTGGGAATTTCGAATTCAGAATAAAAAAAATATGAGAAATAGTTTCATGATTTGAGAGTAAGGTAAAAAGAAATGTATTTGTAGGCCTTAGCTGTATTTTCTGTACAAAATCTAACTTAAAGCGGGAAATCCTACATCCTCGATCTGAGGTTGCCTCCTTTGAGATTCTCAGTCACAGATTTCTTCTCTCTCTTGGTCAAAGAATGAAATGGAAATGACGCTGAATGCAGAGACAAACTTTAAGAACATTTTTTTCTTTTTTTCTTTTTACTTGTAAGAATATTGTTTTTTAATATATATATATATATATATATATATATGACAGAAATAAATTTAAAGTCCGCTAGCATACAGAAGTTGTAAATAATATCAAATAAGCACTGTGGCAACACCAATTTAAGTTATATACCTATATAGTTTCCTATATTAAAATAATAATAACAAAACATCACAAAATCTTGGAAGTGTAAATCTCCGATACAAAGTTAGTATACACATTACCGCTACCTCTGCTCGATAACCGCTGTACTTAAACTTATCTATTCATATTATGTCCTTACATGAGAGAGAGTATAAAGTTTATAGAAAATAGCTACCACATAGATTGGGGTGAGCTTCACTAAGGTTGTTAGACTCTCATAAGAACGACGTTATGAAGTTTTGAGTGATTTTTTTTATCACTTCTGACAGAATGTATACAAATTGTATGATTACAGAATGATTTATTACTATTTATTTTCATTGAATTATTTTTTTAATAAAAAGTAAATCTAAATTCATGATTATTTGTTTGTTTGTTTGTTGAATTTTGAAAGCCAAATATACTGTATGTTGTAACAGGGGCCATGCAGTGACAATTGGATGATCCGTTGGGTGGTTGGTTGTATAGTATGTGATACGTGGCTGAATCTCATGCCCGCTTTGACTTTTGAATTTTGCTTGCTTGAAAGCAAAAAACTGGTCTTGAATTGTCAGAATTTCGGCGTTTAAAGTGTGTAAAATTTAAAATAAGAGGTTATTGGTTATAATTTGCTTAAAAGAAAAACTTTCGATAAAACATAAGTCGGTGTTTTCCAAACGTTATGTTACGACGATCCCCTAACTCCCCAAAATTATGGTTGCGGCCCCACCCCATCTCCATTAATTATTATCAATGATTCAACAAACTAAAATGGCATGTACAATTATTCATACTTGTATTATTAATCAGATTTTTTGGAGGTAACCAAAAAACGCCTCCCTAGCCAACAGTTTGGAAACCACTGACCTAAGTGTTGTCCTCTACAAAAGAGGACGCGGAGTTGGGATTCAGATCCGGCACAACTTGCTTGGCGTGTTCTCTGTTCATAAACCCTTATTTGCATATTATTTCGAAAACAGGGTTAAAATTGCCAGTTATTTATTGTAAGGTTAGGCTAGGCTAGGGTTTCGTTCAGGTATTAAATTTATTTCTCTATTTAAGCATCCTAATATTAAGTACAGTATTTATTTTGCTAATTTTCTTTATAGTTCAAGAATACAACAGTTTGTTTGAATTTATCAATATAATAATTTCTTAATTCAATGTTTTATTGTTCCTGGCTAGGATATACTTATTTGTTTAGAGAATTCTGGTCACAGTAACGATATAATTTCTTTACAGTAGTATCCATTTATATTTCCTTTGGGTAACATTAAATATTAATATACCATAATTCACCTTCATATAAAGCCTATAAAACCCTAGAATAACTTATGTTGGTACTTATAATTCCTTTCCTATAGTGATCTTGCGCTATTCATTCGAATGAATGAAGGCCTATGGAAGGTTCGAACAAGCTGTGACGCGTCAAGATGATGATGTCCTCGTAATTCAATTAAACAATGGAGCAACCAGCCACAAAGTAATTAAATATTAATGTTTTTTTTATTTTACTTAAGGAAAAAAGGTGCTTTTTGGTTTTTCAATTATTTGTTACAGAAATTATATTTGTATTTTTGCAAAGATTATATCACTCGTAGGTTGGAAAGTCACGTGATAATATTTGGCATTGTTTAACCATCTTCTCTTCGTAACGGCCATAAAAGTCACGTGACGAAGGGGACCTATGCAGCTTTACGAACCATCTACGGATCGATACATCATCTGAACGCGGAGGAGTCTCCCCCCACCCACCCCAATCCTGGACAGACCTAACGTCGATCAACTTGGCTGATCTAACGGGAGAAGGTGTTGCGACTTGGCCACTACGTAGCACTCCTCCGTATGCAGTATTTATAATAGTAAAAACAATACATTTGTCATGTAATCTACGCAGAGAAGAATCTAAAAGTCCTCATTTTAATTGTAAAATAAGGAATGCGACTCGCATTTAACTTCAGGAAGAAATTAATGCTTTAAACAGTTCTAAACTGTAAATACAGAGAAGCTCAATCTTGCATTTTATGAATCTCTCTCTCTCTCTCTCTCTCTCTCTCTCTCTCTCTCTCTCATATACATTTTAAAGATTTGTTTTTGTTAAACATGCGGGAAAGACTTAAATAAAAGAAAGTTTTTACTTCCTCAATATTATGACCTAAATTTACAAATCTCTCTCACGATTGACCCGCGCCATTAATTAGCTTTGAAATTTACCTTGTTAGCAGATAAAAAAAAAATTTGTAACTTTAATATTGAAGTTTACAAGAGATAAAATTTGAATAAAATTCACCAAATAAAGGAAAATAGATTACATAATTTTTGATAAGTTAATATTTCTCAATAAAAATGATCGGATATTTATTTGCAAAAAATTACACACACACATTTTATATATATATTACAGGGTGTTCTAAAATTACCCACTAAACTCTCATATGAACGCAATATCTTAACAAAAATTATGCTATATTTAACAATTATATTTCAAATACAACAATACTTGTTTATTTTATATGTTCAAAGTGTCTTCCTTCAGCTTGAACACATTGTTCACAACGTCTGACTACTGATCAACAGATATAAAAGGTTACTAGGTAATTTTGGAGCACCCTGTGCGTGTATATATATATAAATTCAAATTACTCAACCATTAAAAGTAGACTATTTTTCTTGTTTATTAACCAAAAGAAATTAAATATTTCCATAATTCGATTAAATTATAAATTCACAAGACTTAAGGGTGTAACGCATTTTGCTTGGGTTGGGCGGGCTTCAAAAGGGGCGTGTCCACACTGTTACGGATGTTACAAATGAATATCTCCCAATTGTTTTAGACTTTTCGAAACTTGTCAAATCGCATCAGTAATTGATGCATCGAGAGAATAGGCTTCGCATAAATAGGCCAGTAAAACTTTTTTTTTATCTTTCCTGTTTCATTATAACTGTTTCCGATTTTATGAAAACAACGTGATATGTACAGTTTTTCACGCTGATTTCAAATTATAAATCATTTCATCGAGAAATACTTTGGTTAGGTTAGGTTAAGTTAGGCTTATTAGCATTTGATGTTTTCTAGGACGCTGTTTTTCTTTCGGTATTAAGTTATATTCTTGTAAAAAATTTACTGCATTTTCTTCTGTCTCAGTCTTCCTATATAATTCTATACAATTAAATTTGTCAGTCATTGGAAAGTAAAAAGATGTTGAACTATATAGTCTATGCTTGCAGCGGAAGAACAAAATAGATGCGCAACGCCACCGTTTAAAAAATAGCCTAGCCTATGCTTGCAGTGATTACACCGTTCTAGTACTTTTTGTAGTATTCTATAATTTACCTTCATTTCGAAAAACTTATTTTTAGACCTGACCTGACCTGACCTGACCTGACCTAACCTAACCTAACCATTTCTCGATGAAATGGTTTATAATTTTGAAATCAGCGTGAAAAACTGTACATATCACGTTGTTTTCATAAAAATCGGAAACAGTTAATGAAACAGGAAAGACCCAAATTAACTAATATACGTGTGTATATATATAGTGACACGCTTTAGGCAGTTTCTTATATCGACATACCTCGCCCTTTGAAGATGACGTCACAGCATACCTATGGAGGCACCTTTCTTAACCTTCCTCAGTCGCAAGCTAGCCTCCATCATGTAACGACCATCGTAACAAGCCTTTCTTGGTTAGGTGTCATTTATTAATTTAATTAAAACTCAATTCATTCATACGTGCAATATTATTTCCGTCAACCATTTAATTAGTACTTGGGATGACCTTTGTTATTGACATTAATTAGTAACTTGTGCACTTTTCTTATTGTTACAATTAATCAAGGATTGTAACGTTAGGCAACTACAGTTAATATTTTAGCATGACTCGTTTTATTTATTAAAGAAGAAAAATTATTAATCTCTCTTATCAATATTATTTGATCGGAAGATCAGATGGTGACCTCAGTCAAGCAATAATTAAATTCGTTAAATTAATTTAATTACATTTGTTACAGGGCCTACAGCCATAGGTATATATATATATATATATATTTTTTGTTTTTTTCACCTCACCAAACTAACCTCTTATTAAGCTATTATGACCTTTCCAATTTTCCACTGTTTTTACCTTCTGCAGAGTGTAGACACGTTATCTCTAGAAATGCTTCAAATTTATATAATTCTATACATTTTTTTATGCAGAAAGGGGGGGGCAAGGTGAGCGCCCGCAAAAATGCTCCGCTATATAAGGAGAGCCGAAATCAAGGTCTCGGAGGCTCACGATGTCTTTTTTTTTTTAATTTTGAATAGATTGTGTAGTGTGTGAAATGCATGTATGTACAGTGAAGAATAGAGGGAGAACTGTGTGTGGGTTTGAGAGCATGCTGGACTGCTCACACGGTAGATGAGAGAGAAAAAGATCAGCTAAAGAGGACAGTGACAGGAGAAACGGGAGTTCCAGCACTCCCTGTCTCCTGCCTAACGTTCCACCCGGAGTACTTCCCTGGTCGATTGGTGTTTACAATCTCCTTAGGAGGGGTCATATGACGAAGGGGACCTACAGCTTTACGTGGGATTCGAACCACAGGACGCTACATAATCTGGACGCAGAGCAAGGTCTCCCATCCACCTACTACCCAGATTATAAAATCATACACAAAAAGGGTTTTCAAGTGGAAATGCTTGATTTTCCAAAGAAGTAACCTTCAAAGCCGTCATTCAATACTCGGTGTAAGAGTCTGCAATTTTATGTTTTTGCAAGCTTTTGTGTTGAACATTTATTTAGGAGACATATATATCTACTTTTGATAATGATTGTATATCTGTGCATAAACATATAATCCGAGTTTTTGTTCAGAAAAAAACACCAAAACGTCTCCCCCTACACCTTCCTTCCTATAGAAGGAGAAGAAGAGAGCCGAAATCAAGGTCCAGAGTTTTCGAGATGCCTGGACACGGCGTTTGAATAATTGGAGGTCATAGACAGAGGGAAGATGGATTGAGGAAAGTTGTTCCAGAATTGACAGGTTGAGTAGATAAAAGATTGAGAATACAGAGTAACCCTTGCATGAGAGAGTTGGACAGAAAAGGGATGAGATTGTGCGCACTTCAGTTTCTAAAATGTATCGAATTTATGGATGTTTTCAATTTCATTCTTGATCCTGGTAACGCGCATGAATCGCTTCCCAAATTTTTTCTTCTTCTTCTGCTTTAACTTCGCTTCATAAATTTCATATTTTAAGAAGATGAGAGAAACGGTGGCCGCAGCTCCTAAAAGAAGAAAAGCAGTGAGCACATTCCACAAGTTCATCGCGTTCCTCTCTCCGACATTTGAACAATCTGGCAACGGAACAGAGTATTTCCTCCACATTTTTTCTATGATCCCTGCCTCCGATAGGTGAAGCAAACTGTAGGAAGAATGGAGCATTAGAGTTAGATTGATGGAGGTTTACTTAATTGACGGACACTACACATGCGAGTATAGAGGGTTAGGCTAGAACAAGTTATCATAAGCTTGCACGAGTAATTTTGTTAAAGATAGGTTAGGTTCTTAAGTTCAAGTATACAAGGTTAACTTGTTAAATTTGTTTACACGCTGCATCGTCAACCATTTTATGTCTATAGCTTAGATAATAATATTAAAGGGAAGCCAGAGATGAATCGGACTTACTCTACCGCATAAATATTTTTTATTAAAGCCAAAACTCTTTACTAAAAAGGGGCATTCAACACCTTCAGAAATGACATCAGAGATGGTAATGACAGAAGCCTTTCCGTGACATTATAACGATGAGGTTACTAACACCGAACACGAGTAACTTAAAATATAAAACAAAGTTAATAGCATAAAATAACGATATGTAAAAAATGAAAATATGATAAAATGGTGAGGTAGAAGAATGAATGGAAAACCAAGAAATGAGAGTTAGAACACACAAAAACCATAAAAGAGCGAGAAAACCAGAAGTAGTAGTAACGACTTTAAGTCGATTTCAGAATACATATGCAATTGCAAACTCATGTTTGTGAGACATCCCATTTGCAATCCTCCCCCTTTCCTCTGCAACATTGCTGTGTCGCAACCCTTTCTAACACCCTACTGAATCTCGTCTACCTTCCGTTCTTTTCTTACCCAAGTGGTTGCCATGACAACCATTATATATATATATACACACACAGGGTGGTGCAAAAGTCGCGCACCATAAGAATTTTCAGTGTTGGTTATATTATTTTTTTTCCTTTTAGGTAGGGTAGGGGATGGCTGCGAAATTAACAAGAGAGAAGGTGAGCTTGGTTTTAATGCATGGAATACCAGGTACTACAAATCGGTGAATCGGTACAGAATATAAATTCTGTACCGATTCATCGATTTGTTGTACCTGGTATTCCATACATTAAAACAAAGCTCACCCTCTCGTCTATTGTTAATTCGAAGCCATCCCCTACCTAAAAGAAAAAAAATAATATAGTCAACACTGAAAATTCCTATGATGCGCCACTTTTGCGCCACCCTGTATATACTCGCGTTATCATGGGTACACTGATACTTTTTTTTTTACACACACACACGCGCGCGCGCTACCTTCTTTCGTTTAAACAAACCTACCGTATTTGTCGGCTTATAAGACGCACTTTTTTCCTTATAAATACCATAAAAAATCGCCCTGCGTTTTAGAAGCCAAAAGTGGCAATACAGCACATCAATAGCACAAGTGTGTAAATGGGTGCTGAAGTCATGGCATGATGTTAAGACAAATTGTGGTCAAGTCCTTTAAAAAATGTGGTATAAGTAATGCAATGGATGGCACTGAAGATCATTTATTGTATGAGAGTGACCGTGATACAAGTGAAGATGATGATTATGATGATGGGGATAATGATGATAATGTCAGTAATGGATCTGAAGTTGATTAATAACAAATAATAAGAGTAATAATCATATTATCTTTCTTTATTGGCTTTTGGGTTTTCTTTTTATTGAATTTTACATATCCATTGTATTAACAATAAAGTGCATCAAAAACTTTTTTTCTTCAATTTACCTTTCCAAAATTAAGGTGCGTCTTTCATGTGAAAACAAAATATATTTCATTAAATTGTGTACATAAATAAATGTCTATATGAATGATTGCTTTAAAAGAAGCATTATGTTTTGCATGAAGTACAATATCCGTATTAAAAAATAACATTACACCAGTAATTATTATTAATTACAATTTGAGATGAGTCATTATTTTAATTTTAATAAGACGTAATAAAAATCATTTCTTTAATAATCAATATTTTATAGGAAAGACTTTTTAGGGGTTTTCGCCAACTGCAATTTTTACATAAAACTTTCCTTGAAATAAGCAATTTTACGGTACAAATTACACTCAATCGGATCTCAACGATATCAGAAAAAGGATTTTCGAATTTTTTCTATTGTTTAATTGCACTAATTTCAGCTGCAGTCCTCATCGCATAAAAGGCAAACATTTTACGATAATAGTTCGAGGGCGCGGGTCAACGAAACTATTGGTCATATTGTATCAATTACCTCCAAGTAATTACTATCTGTGGTATATATATATATATATATATATATATATATATATATATATATAAACGTAAAGAACGACGCTTGTATAGAAGAACTGTCCTCACAAGATGAGGAGAAAGAACGAACAAATGAAAAATGTGTTGTTTGCAGTTAAAATATATGTGTGTGTATATATATATATATATATATATATATATAGCTTAGTAACCTTGGAGTTGCTTCTGCCCGAATTGTTCATTCTGACGAAAATCAAACTTAGACCACAGCTTAATGCGGAATCCGAACCACGCCCCACCACAACCTCCTGATCAGCAGCAAAACGTCCTAACTACTAGGCTACCCTGGGAAGCCATTTACCTACCAACTTTTTTTTTTTTAATCTGAAAATGAATAGCTGGGGCAGGTGGATTTGTAGTCAGCGATGCTAACCACTACCATACCACCACCGGGCGCATATACAGGGTGTCCCATAAGTCCGGTTACACTCGTGAGGAAAAGGCCTCCGCCATTTCGTCACGAGTGTAACTCTGCTCCATATTAGCCACTGTGTTATTCTGCCTGCAACAAAAAAGGTCCCAAAACAAAGCATCAATTTCAACTTTTGTAAGTTTAATTTCAAGCAGTGGCGGCTCGTTGGTAGGCACTGCGGAACTGCAGTACCCCTAAATTTTTTATTTACAATTGAAATAATCAAGAACAATATAAGGATGAGCTCACTGAATAACTTTTTCAATAACTTTTGAAACTTTTATTCATTGCTCAATGCTCATCCTTTTATTTCAGTAATTATTTCAACCCATTCTTAGAGACAGCACCCCTAGAATTTTTAGTCACGAACCGCCACTGATTTCAAGTAAATTTTTCTGAGACCGGACTTATGGGAGAAGGCATATATATATATATATATATATATATATTGTAAAATATAAAAAATATAAAAATCAACCCGTTTGAAAACACCTGAAATAATTAAAAAGAATGTTTGAAAGCGTACCCCTTATTTTCTAAAAGCTATAATATAACTGATTATATTTGAGTATTCCCTACAAACCAGATCCTATTTTTTACAGAAGTAAACACTATGTTGGGGAGGGTGGGGGGGAGTGAAAGTCCATAAAAAACTGCGCTAAAAAGGGATTGAGTTACCTTGACCCAGAAAAGATCAGGCCTCACTGATCTATACATTCAAATTGGTGAGTGGAAGGATCAACTACCGTTTAGCGAGTCTTAATACGTAAAACCGTACGTACAGTAACATCATTGGTTTTTCATACGAAATACATAGATTAATACTTTCATAGATACATTTAAAACCTCCAGTTACGTAAGAAAGTTATACTGTACCAAAAAGTTCTTAACCCCGAGTCTCGACCCAAAATTGGGCCGCCAAGCCATTTTGATTGGGTTATTAATAAGTTGTCACGTGTCGTTCTTTCATGTTTGTTCAGAAGGCATGTTTATTAAATTGTCATTTATCATTTATTTATGTTATCCTTAATCATTTTACCATTAATTATTTACTTTATTATCTATTACGATTGAATTGTTTGAAGGTATGCATCGCCGAGCTCGCCCCGCGACCAGAATTTCGGTCGTAGCCTAAAAGGGTTAAGAACCACTGCCCTAAAAGGCCAGTGTGGGACCGGACGCATAGCGAGTGGTGTCGGGTCTTCGTAACCCCAGACTGAAACTCGCATTTATAGGTTGAATTCGACAACTTATTGTTAATAAACAATAAAAAGTATTGGAGCTATTGAAGAATAGGGACCCCAGCCTTCTTTAGTTAGGCTTATAAGGCTAACTAGCGAAAATATCACGACCTAACCTAACCAATCGTTAGGTTAACTGTACGCCCTTGACGATTGGTTAGGTTAGATCATGATATTTTCGTTAGTTAGCCTTATAAAGCTAACTAAAGAAGGCTGGGGTCCCTATTCTTCAATAGTTCCAAAGTATTTAACTTCGATAGAATGAAAGATAATTTAAAAAAAAAACATACGTACTTTTATATTAAAAAGTCACGTTGGTTTTCTACGGTTAAAATCAGAATTGAAAGAAGTGAAAGATATTTTCATCACACTTGAAAATTTAAACCAAGAACTAAATACTGTACTTAGGATTACTTACTGATAGTCTATAATTCTTTTCAATGGCGATTCTTTCTGCAATGCGTAGCCACTACGCGTCTCCATATATCGCTTAGGAATCATGAATAGATCGCAGTCTGAAGCGTAGTTAGATTCGTAGTTTGTATCGTCCATCATCAGAACGTATTTTTTCTTTTTAACTCTTTCTATACCGTCCTCGAATGTTAGCGGTAAACTGTCTGAGGCATCCTTCAGAAACTTTTCCCAGACATTTTTATACAAAGCGATATCCGAGCCCTATAAAGATAAAAATTTAATTTCGCGGTTACAAATTAATAACTTAAAATAAGAACTAGAATACTTATTAGTTATTGTAGACTACAGAATCTGATCATCTGCACTGTCAGGGTAAACTGCGTTATTTGTCCCAGATTACTGCATTTTCTATATGAGGCTCTCCTAGGAAGAAGTGGCTAAGCGACAAAAGTAAAAAAAAAACCGCCAGAAAACGCAGTTAAAGTTGTACCAAATTTGAAAGTGAAATAACTTTTTAACTTTTGAAGATATTTCGTCGAAATAACTTCAAAAGTTAAAAAATTTCACTTTCAAATTTGTACAACTTTTAAAATTCCGTTTTCTGGCGTTTTTTACTTTTGTCGCTTAACCACTTCTTCCTAGGAGGGCCTCGTATGCTCCAGAGTTCAGACACTACGACAAGTGAAAATAAAATTAAACCGTTTAGATAATGTTCGTATTTACATTATTTGTCTGCTTATAGTATATTTTTAACTTTAGTATTTATGAAACAAGCAAACGTTTAAAGTACCATTTGCTTGAAGACTAACTCCTGTCCTTCTATTACCATTAAATCAATTGTACTATCAGTTTACTTCAATAAGTCCTATAATATTCATTCGCAGTAATGACCTTTTTATATATGACTAGCTGAGGTACCCGGCGTTGCCCGGGATAAATTTCACATTAGATCCCCAGTTTAAATAAAATAAAGTTTAAGACAAAGGCTGAATTTGATTAAAATGATTTATCTTATCCCGTGCCAAATTTGGTAGCTCTAGGTCAAACGGTTTGAGGTCGTCCTAAAAAATAATTATATGTGAAGCTCAAGATTTTCATGACTGTTCTTTTCTATAGTTTTATTGACCAAATAATCAAAATTTTCACGGCTGCGTTCTTTTCTGTAGTTTAATCGCGGTTACCCCCATTACCCCCATCCCTCTACTCCATTACCCTCCCACCCCCCCTATTATCACCACACACAAGTAAAAAGCCATTGCCCCACCCCTCTCCCAATTGGAGGTTCCCGTGCCAAATTTGGTAGCTCTAGGTCAAACGGTTTGCGCTTGCATAAAGGACAGACAGGCGAAAATATATAATAGATAAAGTGCTGCTGAATGACCCTATTTTTATAAACTCGAATTTTAAAAGCTACACCTTAAACTGGGTTTCCAGCGAGCTTCCTTTCAGCAATCCAAACTTATACGACCCATCGTTTAGCAGTCCTTCCAACGTGGTAAAAGGAGGTTTTCCTGTCGTGACAGTCAACACGGAAATGAGGACATTGGTGTAGTGTACCATTACTATGATATTTAGCATGTGCAGAGTTATCAAAAGCAAGCGGCCAGGAAAACCTCGCAGTTCGGCAGCATCACCTACGACATATGTAAGAAGCCAAAAGTAAAAAACAGTATTAAAATTCCAGGAGTGAGATATCCATTGATTCATAAATGATCTTACTCAAAAACAAGCGAAAATGCAACGTATAACGTATTGTTGAAGGAAAATCAGTAAATTACTGTACATCCAATTCGAAAAAGGCAAACTGATGACTTGTTACCCAACATCTCATTAACGTGGTATAAGATTTAAACCTAATTTGGAATGTTATTTTTAAAGTGACAAATGTATATTCACTTCTGGGCAATACAATAATGAGAATGGTACATTTTTACATTTTTTAACCCATGTTTAGTACTGAGGATTTGACGCAGAATGTTAAATCTTACAAACCTTTCCCAGTAATAGAGCAGATGATTATCATGAAATTGTCGCTGAAAGACACTGTCGTTGGTTCTTTGCTGGAAAATTTGCATGGAAGTCGCAACACAAATATGAATACGATGAGAGTCGAAGCGTAGACTAACCATACTTGGGGGGTCATCTGCATTACAAAATTTGACCAGATAGCGTTAGTCGTCAGAGGTCGTCGAATGACCATAATGTATCTGAAAATAAAAATGAAATGAAACAAATGAAGTTATCAATAAAACATTCCACAGACAACGTCCTGTAGGTTAGGTTAGTACAGGTTACATTGAATGAAATTAAATTAGGCTATTAGTTTATAAAGCTACCATTAAGAAAAGTTATGATTTTATATTTTCTTACCCATAAGTAATGAGTCCCATGCTGAAGTCCATAGATTTTCTTCTGTGATTGTCATGGTCCAAAGTTGCAATAGCAATGTCCGCATTTTTGTCTACAATTTCCTTCACCATTCCTGTCCAACCACCCTCAATTCGAACACCGAACTGATTGTCTGGACTGTAGTAGCACTGAGTGCTATGAAAACGAATGTAATGAGGAATTAATCCCACAAAAGGGAATACACATGTGCGGTTTTGGAGTAAACGAAACAGTTTTCGTTAAACCCATAACTATAAATCGAGTTCTTATAGTATACAGTATGTGATACCCATGGACCGAGCATGGGGGGTAAAAAGGGTAAAGTTTACTGAGGCCTGGACATCCAATGGGCCCGGTACGGCCCACTTTTAAACTTTTTCTTGTAGCTTTTTTGTCAATGATGTGTCTATTAATTCTGATCTGATCTGGATGTAATGCATTTATTCAATAAAAATATGCAACAATATGCATGATACCTTTGATTAAGTCACCTCTTGCATTACATCATTCCTGTTTCATTCTCTATTTTAAAATGAGAAAACCCAAATTGGAAATCTCAAATGGGTAATTATCATTATTATTATTTTACTATGACTAGTACTGTATAGTATCATTATTACTAGTAGTAGTAGCAGTAGTAGCGTTTCTTCGTATTCACGTCCTAGTTTCAGTAACTGTTAATGATTTGTTTGGCTCTGACTTCTACCTTGATCCCTATTACAATATTAATGACAAAGTGAGGGTAGACGCTTGCCCTCAAATCGAAAAACCGTTTTCTTAAAATTGGAGTCACTTTTCCTAAATCATGAATTTTCATTTCAAATATTTTCATTTTGGGACCGTAAATAAAGGAATGAAAGATGACCTTTTATTTAAAGAGTGAAATGTGATCTTTTATTTAAAGACATAATATTTGGTTCCAGTCGAAGTTAAGTAGTTAACTGTAGATAAAAACGGGTGTGAAGTACCTTATATTCGATAATTCTTCAATCATTCGCCAGATGTCATGAAGCCATCCGTTCATTATCAATTTATCTTCCTCTTCGCTTCTTTGAACCATGCTAAATGGAGGATTCTAAAGAAAAAACGAAAAGAAACGTTATCAGAATACTTACAAAAAACAATGAAAAGAACTTCAAAAGTTATCACACTCGGAAAAAAAAAATCATAACTCATATTTAATTAAAATGTTGTTTTTGCTTTATTTCTTTCCATATTTTTAATACTTAATGCGACTGATCCTCTTGTTCTCGAATAAACCTCGCATTCTTTTTTCCTCAAGTGTTGGTAAGTAATGGTAACACTTGTAGTTGTAGGAAAATGTTGGTACAAATTCTTCATAATAATATATGACGTGATTGGAGAAAATCTTTTAATGTCCTTTGGTTGTTTATAGTCATGAGTGTATTTATGCAAAAAATAAAATAAATAAAAAACAAGAGTAAAATGACACAAAGAAATTAGAACTTAAAGAACAATAAAATATTTACTTAAAGTGTTAAAAGAAGTAAGAATGAGCTTAAAATGTTAAAGAAGAAGTAAGAATGAGCTTAAAATGTTAAAAGTAAGTAAGAATGAGCTTAAAATGTTAAAAAGAAGTAAGAATGAACTTAAAATGTTAAAAGAAGTAAGAATGAGCTTCATAAGATAATTAACGGAAGCAATAGAATATTTTAACACCGTTTTTTTACTTGAAAAATAAAAACCTTTTTTTCATGTAAAATGTATAACTGTTTCACATACATAAAAATTTCGTTTCCCAACGAATTGGGGGTGATGAGATTCACATATTAAATTATGTCGCATCAATTCATACGTATTACATTATTAGTCCGTAAACAGAATGACCAAGCCTCGGCTCTCCGGTAATTTAAGTTTGGTTCTCCAAGAAATAGAGATTAATAATATTAAAGAATGAGAGAATGGACAGAAGAGAAAAAAAGCACAATATGAGAGAACAATTTTTTAACGTTCACAATACAAGTTTCGATACTTCACGTATCGTCTTTCAGCTGTACAATGTACGGCCGAAAGATGATACGTAAAATATCGAAACTTGTACTGTAAACGTTAAAAAACTGTTCTCTAATAAAGTGTTTTTACTGTTATTGAAAATGTGTTTACATTACGTTATCTCAAAATCACTCACAATTTTATATTTTTATTTTATTTATTCATGTTTATTGTAAGGATGATGCCAATTATTATAAAATTGGAATTTGGGACAATTGGGGTATGTCTTGTGGCTCGTAGTGGGGAAGCTTGGCCATGTATTTGTGGTCTCTATATTTTAAAAATTAACCACATAACGTACATTTATCGTTACACATCGCACTTTCTGTCCATGCATATTCAGCCTTCGTCCAACGATGTCATCATTCTCGAGTAACAACCGACTGATTTTGTGGCCATTTCTAAGTGTTTCTTCAAACGGAGTCCAGTTACCAGATCGTGTTATAATATGATCCGAAAGCTTATCTAAAGATTTAATCTTTGTATTAATATTGTTATCAGTAAAGTTGGGAACATTTTGAGAATGCATCGAAAAAAGTAATATCCTTCTTTATACATCAGCAATTGGTTTGAAGGGGTTTGTGGTAGAGCCATATTATTAGATATAAAAACTGCGAGAACGTTATTTTGGCAGGAGAATACATCCTCTTAAAAATATTTTAAAAAATTATTAATTATTATTATTATTATTTAAATAAATAAATAAATAAGATAAAAAAATCCCTATATCCAAGCTCGGATCCTCTAACCCACCTTCAAACCCAAAGTGAGGGTCTTTTTTTTCGAAAGGGAGTGTATCCTCTTCCCTAAATAAGCCCACTCTCGCAATTTTTATATCCAATCATATGTCTTTATCACAAACCTTTCCCAGACAATTGGTGATATATAAGGTAAAATCAGCGTTGCCACTCATTGAAAATCTTTAGTAGATCTTGAAAAATCGACTCCAGCCTTGAAAACTTGAAAGAAAAAAATGAAAAGTTTGTAAATCATACACTCAAATGTTTTAATTTCATTGAACTTTTGACAAAACAATCAGTATAAATATGTATTGCAGCTTGTTTTTTATTTTAATTTAAAGTTCTAATGAAAATAATCACACAGTAGCGGATTAGCAGAACCTTGAAAATTTTTATCCATCTTCAAAAAAAATCTCATGCATGTCTTGAAAATTTTGTTTTCCATGAGTGGCAACGCTGAGTAGAATGTGTGTATATTTAATTGGGGTCTTTGCAAACCTTCTTTGGGTGACTGTACCATAGTTCTAAAACTAAAAAAAACTTATTACGATGTTCTAATACGACATGGTAGTTAATATAACCAAAAGCTAAGGAACAGTCATGTTGTTTGTTAAATTTAAAACTGGAGTCTTCAAAGAACTTCAGCTTTCTGAAGGTCCATACATTCGAGATTAGTAAATAAATGCCTTTAAAGAAAAGAAAAAAAAGAATTAAATCTGCGTGTGTGTTGGGGGTTAAAAAGCGCCACGTCTATGTGTAAGTCTATGCCGACTTGGCGCTTTTTAATCTTGATACGCAGAAATAGGCTGCGATTACGCATGGAGAACTAAGGATGATAAAATTTCAGTGCAAAATATATTATTAGTCTCAATATTACTTTCATTTAAGAGTTAAATATAATGATGATAATAAATGATCTACTTTGAAATGGGGGAAAAATAAAGGTTTTTTAATAAGAATAAGAAATATTTGCTGAAATTTTTAATCTTCCATCAATAAATAAACTGAATCCCATTAATTTTGCCTAAAAAGCTTCCATGCTTTCAACAG
The DNA here is from genome assembly GCA_023014485.1 of Bathynomus jamesi. Lineage (NCBI taxonomy): Eukaryota > Metazoa > Arthropoda > Malacostraca > Isopoda > Cirolanidae > Bathynomus > Bathynomus jamesi. The sequence continues at coordinate 61,856 of JAJOZX010007158.1, forward strand.
CATATTCAGATTAGAATACTATGAATATATTAATGCCATATCAAATATTTAAATTATACAGAACAATATTGAAAATTTTTGTAAAATTCTGTCGCTTGTATTCATTTTTTAATAAAGATTCTGTTCGGTTTGTTTGTAAGTAACACATCTGTAGCACGAGTTTCGACTCTCCTTGTATACAGTTAACAAGCTAACGTGGATTGCTTTCAAACCATCTACTGTCACGTATATTAAAATAGAATATTATATTATATTTTCCCGCAGATATTCGTGTAGAGGCAACGAATGTGGAAAAAAGTGGTATTAACAGTCACTGATACCTGTCTGATGTACCTCCCGTAAACTGATTTCCATGTTTTCATACACAGCTACCGTTACCTGTGGTTAAAACGGGAGAATCTGTTATTAAGAAGAAAAATTAATATATAAAACAGATATTCATTTTAAACATTATTTTATTATGTATAACGATGACGACTATATATATATATAAACGGCAATAAGCTGAAAGCTAAGAATGCATATAACATTAGTTACAATGGTCACTTTCACTGTTTAGGTTAGGTTAGATTTATTATTATAGATATTTAAATAGACATTATACTCATGATTATAGGCATTCTTAGTTAGCTTTCAGCTTATTGCCTAGGCATTAAGTTTAATGCCGGATTTCGCTTGTTGCCGCTAACACATCTTATATATATAGTACATATATGGGAATGAACTCAGAATGGTCCCCTGAGGTTTTTTATGATACACATGTATGATACACACATCATATATATATATATATATATATATATATATATATATATATATATATATATATAAAATTTAAGCTGCCCGTAAAAGAGTTTTAACATTAATACATTTCATTAAAGCACCAGAGAACGTTATTTTTCAGTTAATTTAATTTAAAATTCGACGAAACATTTGTTAATATTTGTTATGTTAAATACAGGAGTAATGAGATTTTCCAGAACAAAGTCTATTACTGAAGTCAAGATATATCAAATATGGATCTTGAAGGCTTTTCTTGTTATGTTGCTCTTAAGTTCCTTTTACTTAAGTACATAAAATACTGTCTAAAGACATTTTCAGCTCAATCTTTAGAAGTTAATTTCTACGAAGAAATGCGTTTTAAAGTCGATTACTGGCATGAAAAGTTGAAAAGTATATATATACACAGTATATTTAAAAAGGTACTATAATTACTAAGCAACTCTTCGTTCGTCCTTATTTACAAACGGAACACAAAAGAAAGGATTTATGTATACTTACACTGTTCATATGTGGAAAATAACCACTTCTGATTATATTTTCAAAATCAAGTTTAGCGATGAGTAGAAATGACGATCGCTTCATTAAAGGTTCTGTTAATATCTAAAATGGATCAGTATTATTACATCGTAATAGTAATAGCAGGAGATCATAGACACCAATCGACCAGGGAAGTACTCCGGAAGGGGGGACATTAGGCAAAAGACAGGGAGTGCTGGAACTCCCGTTTCTCCTGTCACTGTCCTCCTTAACTGATCTTTTTCCGTGTCTCATGTACCCTGTGAGCAGTCCAGCATGCTCTCAAACACACGCAGTTCTCCCTCTATTCTTCACTACACAATACACATACGTCGTTTGTAGTTAAAACTATCGTTTTGGTATGACAAAAATTATATATTTACAATATATAATTTTCTTTGTCTTGATTCTGAATAATATGAAATATTAATATTTATCATATCAAATATTGGAGCAATCCAAGAATAAGCAGTTAAGCACCCCAAATCAATTTAGGGCACTTTTTCTTGGATTGGGATCGAACGAGGGCGCTTATTGTTGGATTGCTCTAAAATGGAGTTAATTGTTCTAAAATGGTTATTGAATGCCCGGTTAGGTTAACTGTACGCCCTTGACGATTGGTTAGGTTAAGTCGTGATATTTTCGTTAGTTTTAACGAAAATATCACGACTTAACCTAACCAATCGTCATGGCGTACAGTTGACCTAACCTGGCATTCAATAATTTTACCTAGGTTTCGATATATTTATAAATAAGTCCTAAAATGTAAAAACCACTCAGAAGTTTGAGGGCAAGATGACAGCGTCAACTTTTCAAACTGAAGTGTTACCATTATTGGTTGAAGATCCATTGCCAGTAATAAATTGGTGTAAGGGAAAAAATCTTATTTAAAAGGTGATGCTGTGTGCTAAGTGCGATCAAGCAATGACCTGAGTAGTATAGCCGAAAAAGGGGAGAGTGCAAGAATGTTGCAAGTTATTATGTAATGTTGCAAAGGGGGATGGGGGGTGTTGCAAATGGGTGGGGTGGGGGGTTGCAAAAAAAAAATTAAGAGAAAAAAAAAAGAGTACTGGCCTTTGTTGCCAACCGGGGTTGCAAGGGGCATGCAACTTGGGGGCGGAGTTCTCCCCAAAGGGCCAGAGAGAAAGGAGGAGAGGTTTTCACCTGGCAGGAGCCAAGTGCATATTAAGACTTCAGCCGAGTAGGCGTTGTTTTATAGGCTCCTAATCAGCCAGAATCAGCCAGTTGGCTGAGCCAAGGGGGGAGGGGTACACCTGAAGGAGAGAGAGACACCTGAAGGAGAGATAGAGAGACACCTGAAGGAGAGAGAGGAGTTCTCCCCCAAGTTATTTTCGTTTACCTAACCTAAGAGGCCTCTAAGGGGTTTTCCCAAAGGGCCAGAAAGAGAAGGACCAGAGGTCCTTGCTCGGCTGGGAGCCGAGCTTGAATTTTTTTTTTTTTTTTTTTTCTGTTTAAGGTGCTTTCAACCCTGCTGGATTATTGACACCATTTTTTTTTTTTTTTTTAGTAGAGAAAGATGGTGAAAGAAAATCTTTCATCAGCTTCTCGGTCTTTTATAAACCTCTATTCTGGCTGAGTTGCCAGATAGCGCAATGTATTCAGTTGCCAGATAGCGCCATGTGTCCCAGAAAACCATATATTAATCATCCATTGTGTACCACAATATATATGACGGTAGTTAATCCAATTAAATTCTGTGTACTTTAATATTATGTTTATTAAATTCTCCTAAAATAATTATATAAGACCAAAGTATTGGTCTGACGTTGGAAAAAAAAAAAGTAGAGAGAAGTTTAGTCTTGGAGGCTTCTTAGCAAGAAAAGTCTCCCATCAAAATTAGTTTTCTTTACATACTTTAGCTTCAAATTTTATGGGTAACTTGCATATCTGAAAAGAAAATGAGTTTCACTGCCTCAATGAATCATTACACACGATGTCAGTATCACTCACTTCAAGACATTATTGTATAGAAATAAGGTAACACAAGTGCTACAAGAAATAAATAAAAGAAGTACCCACAAACAAATCTGTAGTGAAACAAAAAAAAAAAAGCAAAACAGGCCGCGTGACCCTGAACATTTTAATGAGAAAGAAATGTACTTTATTATTATGTTTATTAAATTCTCCTAAAATAATTATATAAGACCAAAGTAATGGTCTGACGTTGGGGTGAATCCAATTAAATTCTGTTTAGCAAATAAATAATTTTACACACTCAATTTTCATTATAAACATTCGAATATCAGTGGGGAAAAACGAACGGAAATGAAAATTTATGAAAATTCAAAACAGACGATCGTCATTCCCCAAACCCGTATATATATATATATATATATATATATATATATATATATATATATATATATATATATATATATATAATATCTAAGTTGTATCATTATGTAGAACATTACAGTATTCGCATGAAGGAAGGAGAGGTTGCAACCTCTACTTGAATAAATGTATTTACTTAAACTGCACAAAGATTATTCTCAAATCACTATTTCATCTTATCTCATAAATAGGGTTTCGTCGTGGTCAATGGGGTTCCCCCCAATCCCTGATAAGTATCCCTTCACTCCATACGAGATGAAAATTTATGAAACACACGAGCCTCATTCCATGCGAAAAAAATTGAAAAAATACGAGAATTTGCGAAAATTCATTTAAAAGTTGAAATTAACCAAAACACAATCCGCTAGAGGAAAGGAATTCCGAGAATCTGCCCAACTCGATTGATCATAATTTACCTTTCTACCAGTCAAATCGATCAAACCTCACCTCACTCCGACTCTTAGAAATACACACAATTATATTAAATAGCAATCAGCGAAAGAAATAAGGTAGGCATACCTGAATGTACTAATAATTATATATATATATATATATATATATATATATATATATATAATATAGAAAGAGAGCGAGAGTTTTGTTCAAATAAAGGAATCCAATTAATATTTCCATTTACTCAGTTTTCCCAAAATATTATTTAAAATTAAGTGTACTAATTTAATTTACATTCTTTTTCCAGGTTAACTATACACACAATTATAATAAATAATAATCGAAAAATGGCAGTTTGTTTCTAGTGAGGAAGGAAAGCCAATGCTCTTAGTGAATGGGTTTTTATATGTAAGAGACCTAACCTAACCTACGAAATACATCTCGTCAGGGAGTCGTTGCTTACTCTTCCACATTTCAACATAGCAGGATTATTGAACCGGATTTAAAATAACAGGATCATTTGACCCGAGGCAGTAGTATGCCCGAAAAACATCGTAATGCACGATTTTTCTATGTAGCAATAATAATTAACTCTTTCTCGCCGAATTGGTAAGCTTTTCACCCGACCTTAGACCTCCAGTTTAACATGGATTCAGAAATACATCTCGTCGATGGGGATCGTTGCTTACTCTTCCACATTTCAACATAACAGGATTATTGAACCGGATTTAAAATAACAGGATCATTTGACCCGAGGCAGTAGTATGCCCGAAAAACGTGTTAATGCATCATTTGACGAGTCAGTAGTATGACCGAAAAGCATGTTAATGCATCATTTGACCCCGAGTCAGTAGTATGACCGAAAAGCATGTTAATGCATCATTTGACGAGTCAGTAGTATGAACCGAAAAGCATGTTAATGCATCATTTGAAACGAGTCAGTAGTATGACCGAAAAGCATGCATGATTTTCTCTTAGTAATAATAACAACTAGCTCGAAGAGTGACAACGGATAAAGTTTTCACGTCACCTTAGGCCCACAGTTTAATGTGGAAACCGAATGCTATTTTAAAAATATAATTAGGATATAATTTCTTTATTATAAAATAAGTTAGCAATTATGTTAACAAGAAAACAATACTATTAACTTGTAAGTAAAAATATAATATGAGGACTACCATAGAAATGTAAGTGCCTATAATTCAAGAAACACGATTTTATATATATGTTACTCATCCGGTCCCGTTATAGCGGATTGGTACACGTCATAGCTCCACCCAGCTACATCGGCAGCCAATCACTACGAACATCTGGTCTTTTGGGCGGAGCTTGGCGATTGTGCATATAAAAGGGGATATTTTTCAGTTGGGAGTAACAGTAGCTATTTTCGCGTCAGTGATTAATCATTCCCTCCACCATGGACCTGTACGTCTCCCCAGACTTGTATGAAGAAAGTGACGCTGCAGCATTAACGACAATTAGTCTTTTTAACGCAATTGACCGTGACGATTTATTTTCAACGCAAACCGTAGAAGATATTTGCAGTGACGCTCCTTACAATCCGACGCAAGGGACTACCATAGAAATGTAAGTGTCTATAATTAGAATTTATATATATATATGGATGGGGTGTAGTATCTCGTCAAATAGATACTCGCCAAAAATTTTTATATCAATCAATGTTATTTTGTTACCCCCATTATGCTAAAATCGAAATTTTTTTTATGGCAATGTTATTCCTCGAACCAAAGATATCTTCACATAATGGGGATCTGTCTGTATACTCTGTATATGTTTTAAAAGAATGAACATTAATCCTTTAAGGTCCGATGAGGATTTGACACGTGTTATACAATCTTTTGAAGAATCTCGGAATACGGATGATATACTGATCAGTCAACAATGTCACACCGAAATAATGTAAGTGTTTTTCGATCTTTTGGGTAAGAAGACAATATATTTTCATAAATTTATTAAATGAAAGAAATCAGTACAATAAACAACTACAGAATATATCGTTACAAATATACGAACAAAAACATTATAATATACAACGAGTACGTACAATTGGAAAACGGTTTTTTATCTGTCTGCATACCATTTCATCGTTTCGGCGAGTGTGAGACGGGTCAAATAAATTTTAAAAATTTATAAATTCTTTATCATTTGACATATGCATGAGAAATGAGACGCAGTACATTCCGCAAACATTAGTAAAATATCCTTGCATGCGAAATGGGTTCCATACAACTTCGGGAATATGTCTCAGCCGCACTGAGATGTTTCCGCTCTGCTGTGGGGTTAAATGGGTATTTACGCCAGCAGATAAGTCAGGTGTAATGTCAAACGGATAAAGGTTAAATTGATCAATGAATTCTTCCTGCGTTACCCCATTACCAAGCTCATCACAATCACCTGCAATATGGGTCAGATTACTATAGGCTCTGGCACAAAGAGGTAACACAGCGTCTGATGAATAGTCCGTACCCATTGTTCCACCCAAAGCAGTGCCATTAACGTATAGAGTTATATTTTTAAGTCCGAAATTCTCGAATTTAAAGGCACTCTTTTTATATTTTCATCACCGAAGCGTGGTCCTGCATGCCGATTAATATCCTTTTAGGAAGATTTCCCAGGGCAATGTTTTCTATCTGCTTCGATGCCAACCCTGCAGGAACCGTTATTAGTTTGATCTGCACTCTGTTAATAGGATATTTCACTGTAGCGTTTAGTAAATTTTTCTCAATTTCTAGTTGTTTTGGTGAACTTAATTTCACTCGCCGTACGCGGAGGTATGTGTCCATAATGTGAACCACAACGGGCTTTGCACCCTCCTCTTGATCCGCAGCCAGATTAAGCAGATCTCAGGACTCGTGCGGGTGAGCTTTATTTTCATATCCACCCCGTTGACAAGCAACTTCTCTTGGAAAGTGAAATCTGTGTGCAACCGTCCAAAACACTCGTATATTTTCTTTTTAGAATTTTAAATTTGTCCTTTATACTATTTTCATCTTTAGTTTGATAATATCCCTCGGCACTTAAAAAGGTAGCCTTCGCTTCTTTGGAAAGTTGAGGACATTTTCCAGATAGGCTCGTAGATGATAGTACCCCGTGCCTGCCGATATGTTGGTCTGATTTAAATATACGTCACACTGGTTGAATATGGAGTGCAGAAAGTTTGTTTCAGGTATACAGCATATTTGTCATCGCAGACCGTTCCATCAGAATGGGCTATACGTAGCTTAGCGTACATGTGCACACAGCTTGGATCAAAAAAGTAAGGGCCTGAGCTGGGTATCACGAATTCTATAGGTGCACTCCGGGAACTAATTGTGTTTAAAGGGTTAATTGTAATAAAGTCACTGTGCTCAATAGAAACTTGGGTTGGCGGGAGCTCAAAAAGGGACAGCTCCGATTTACAGCATTGTGAACTACATGGGTGGATGAAGCGTGCCATGGCGAAATAATGACTCCTCTCTCGACAAGTGGTAAACAAACTATGATTCATGAGATCAATGTCCTTAGCTTATATCAGTCAAAAAAGTGGTCAACCATAGGTTTCATTCGCTTACAGCACTTCTTTTTTGATAGCCTTTTACGTTTAATACCACGTGACCCCTTCTTCCGGGGAGCCCTCTTCTTCTTCCCGCCACCACGCATTTTTCTTTTTGCATCTTTGATGATTTCGTCCCGTGTACGCTTTAAATGTTTTTTTAGAGCCTCTTTAGGTTTAGCCCCGGCCAATATGTCTTCTGCAGTATTAATACCTGATTGTAGCGCTTTCCTTCCAAGGTATCTGGCACCCCTCTTCAGCAAAGGAACAGCCGTACGTAGTATGGATGAAAAATGGACCCAAGTCCACTACCGCGCTGGTAACGCACCCCTCGATAGACGGTGAAAGGCTTTCTATCCATTATAACTCAGTGCGTCGAAAGTGTAGCTTCACTGTTAAGCTCCCGTCACCGAATGGGAAGTTTTCACCCTCAATCGTTCTTATATATATTGAGATATTGGTTATTAAATTAGTTGCGACATTCACATAATGGGGTCTGTCATATGTAATACTCAAACTCCTTCCTCTATGGTTGGGGATGTGAGCAATGCGCAGCAGGCGTGCTTGGGTATCCCCAACAAACTGGTGCTCCACTATATTACTGTAAATATAGCACATGTCTGGGGACCTTTCAGCCAATTTCTCCATCTTCAATTGATACATTAATCTGGACAAGTCATGCTGTGTCTCGTGAAATGTGTCTTTGGAAGGCTGCGCTATATCGGCCATTGGCTAGAATTTGGAACTTTCTATGGTCTTTAATACGTCTGTTAGTCTTTGATTTTAGGATTAGTGTATGTGCAGGGTTGTTTACGATTTCGTATACTAAATCATTCGTAAGGTTTGAGTTTTTTAAACTTACGTTTAAGCCTCTCACAACATCCTCGGCCGAACCATATTGACCCGGTCCTAGTCTTACTTCTGTACTGTAATACCGTGCAACCTTAGTCCGAGCGATACGCATAGTTTCATCCATAGCTACCCCAGCTTTTTCACACTCGTCAATGTCTAAGAATCGTAAAAACGGTTTCTTTATGTTCAATATTTAAAAAGATGGTGTCCAGCTGAATTTCGCATATCCCCACCTCATACGAATCACGACCCAATTCAATGTGCTTGTGGAGCTCTGTTACAAAGTTGGCTAGTGTGTTGTTAGAGTGTACAGACAGGGACGAGGAGGACGGGAGTGTGACGTAGAAATGGTTAGGAGCCATGTTGCATACTATTTAAGCTTCATTATTGCATCAGCTTTTATATGTGTTGAAGCTTTCTGGGTACCCTAGCCATTTCACCAGGTACATTTTTCTCTTTCCTGAACCTTTGCTTCCTAAAATTTTCTCAATTTTATACACATTTTTTCCTAAATTAAACGCAACTTTCTGCAATTCCTCGCGGTAAAAGCCTCCTGAGATTTCTTCTCCATTCAAATCTTCAATGTAATACATCATTATCTCACCTTTAGGTCTCACAGCCCTAACTTAAAAAATCTCGCGTGTCCATCCTTGCTCAAAACCCTTTGCGAATTTGTTCCCCGAACGCGACAGCCTTACATAATCATTGATTTTGAAGCGCGCAGAGTGTGGTGGTGGTGGTGGTGTCCATCTCTCCTCGGGAGCGTACCTCTTTCTAAAACTTCGTTAGGTGTTGTCCCAATCGTGCGATGGTGTGAGCGGTTGTAGGATGACGCCAATGATTCCAGAATGTCTAGAAATCTGTGTGTGTTTTTATGTGTAAAATAACGGTGCATGCGGTCCTTTATGGTGCGCTGAACTCTTTCAGCTAAAGAAGCCTTATGTATAGAATTGGTTGTGTAATAGCTGATATTAAACTCTGTCAACATGTTCTGAAAAGCACGGCCTATAAATTCCTTCCCATATCCGTACAAAAATAGCCAGGAACCCTGTTTTCTTTTAACATTAGCGTTTTGGTGGCTTTAGCAACTGTTTCAGGTGATTTATTTTTCAGAGGAACTAGCCACAGATATCTAGAGAATACGTCTATTATGAATAGAATGTAGCGGTAACCATCGTTGTACACAGAATATCTTTGCATGTCTGTTAAATCTGCTTGCCAAATAGAATCAATCGAGGAAGCCGTTGTCTTGGCTGTTTTAAACCTTTTTCTCACAGGCTTATGAAGCGTATAAGCGTCCTGCTCCCTCAAAAATCTTTCAACATCTTTTTTTCCTACTCCGTAAACACTTCTGTACAGTCTATCTACGCCGCCGTAAGAGGATGGGGTAGAAATGTCATAATAGCGTTTAGTTAATACGTTAGCCATTTGCGTATTTTAGAGGCACGTGGGTAGGGTTGGTTTAACCTCTTCTTGCTCCTCTTCAAAGGTGTTACCGCCGGAGGTGACCGCGCCTTCAATTGTGTCACAGGCGTTGCATGCTCCAAGTCTTTTAACCTGTTCAGATTTCCTATCAACGTTTTAGGGACATTTATTTGTTGTAGTCTTGCTTTAATATGCTTCCATCCTGATGGTGATGGCCTATCCCACTTTCTCACCATAACAAATATATATGTCTACGATATTCGATCCTGTACCTTTGATCCTTCCACAATGATCTCCCCTGTATCGGTCCATTGTATGGCGGGATCCTCATTCAATAGATTATAAAGACTTAAGCCTTTACTCCTCAATGTAAGTGGGAGGGTATTTTTTAATACATGTCGATATGTTGTGTGGCTAATCTTTTTGGTTGGTCAGCTGTATCGTCGGGCTCAGATCCTATGCCGCCATGTCCATCGTCCCCCGTGCTGTGCCTAATAACCACAGGAATCTCTGTAGGGCTCTTATAATTTTCGTACTCGTGAAGAATTTCTGCAGAGCTTCTTGGTATAAAATTCTTTTCTCATCAGGTGTTTTTTCAGTTTAATAGGGCTAACAATTCGCTTTCCATTCTTTAAGTCTGCTTTTACGGGGATCTAGATACGTGTCTGGATTCTTTTGCAGTGAAGCGTACACCTCGTGGGGAATCACTACCACTTTCTTCATTATATTAATCTAGTCAGTAAAGGACCCAAAACTGAAAATAAGATGGGGAGAAATTACCCTCCTGTTTGTACAATAATTCGTTTTTTCTTCGCTACAGTTTGGCTTTACGAGCGAGTGCACGTATTATGTTCTTGTAGCGGCGTAGGCGAGCCTTCTGATGGGTTTTCATTGATACATTGCAATTTATAACGTTAAGACAGATTTCACAGATGCATTAAAAGTCGGCATCGATATTTTTAATAAACATCTGCTGCAATGCCCGGGGCAGTCGATGATAGATTTTTATTAATTCACGGTATTTCTTTAGTCTCTTTGTCATTCTGGAATATACACCGTTTCAGGCTCGTTGGAAATATATTCGTTCGCAGAAGCACTCTAAACGTGTTTCGCGGATGAAGGTCGCAAAGCAAATATCCGTAACGCGTGCTTGTAGCTTCTTTATAAACTTCCAAAAACTCCTTACGCTGATTCGGGAACATTTGATTGGCTAATACCCCAATTTGTGATACATCTCTACGTTGCGCGAATAAGACTAGATATTGCGTATTTAACGACACATCGCGCATGTATCTATTTTTGAAAAATAGATTCTGATTGATGAAGAACACGCTTATGTTAAGATGGTGGGAGAATACTGTAAATGTCTCGGCAAACGTTTTATCCATCTCCACATGAGATCGTCAATTACAATGATTGTATGTTCATTTCCCTTTAACGAATTAACGTCATATACGCCTTTGTGGAACAAAATATCATCTTGGTACTCGTTGAACACTGATTGATACGTCGAATAGCACCATATAACTTTACGCACAAATTTCGAGAACATCTCTCCCTTTTCTTTAATGATTTTAAGCATAAACACAGTTTTACCACATCCTGTAGGTCCAGATATAATACATGTGGATGGGCTCGTGAATCTGAATTTTTCTACAGAGTCCATTTCTAACACGTCACACTCCTAAGTGGGTCATTTACAAATATTACAAATTTTGAGTGCTGTTCCTTATATTTCTTCTCCCACAGAACCGTGAATGACGATGAGGTAGAGCAGCCCATCATTGACATTACGGATGAACTCGACGACAGTGTAGTTGTGATCTCCTCCCCTGCCAACGACCCCTCACCAGCGATACCGGTAGCACGTCCAAAGCGGAGGTATGAGAACCCCACGTCAGGTATAAAGCGCCCGAAATACGCGCCTGTTGCAGCGGTAATAGATCCCCAACCCTCAACCTCTTACGCAACAAGCCCCCCAGCAGCACCTCCCGCTAATATATCCCCTTATTCATCTGCCGCCCCCCGTTCTGATGAGGATGGTATAACGCTCGAATTGGTGCGATCCGCAGCCCCCACCCCAGCCTTGACTAGAAATCGGTATAGAGTCAGGGTCGACCCTAGAGTCATGTATAGCAATGGAATTGAGCGCGGGTTACGCCGAGTTGTACAGCATATTATAGAGTTTGCTCTTCAGAATCGTGACGAGCGTGAAGTCAGGACGAGTCTGTCCTTTGGATTCGGGTCAGATGACGGCGATGTAGACGATTATTGGGTGATAGTGCCATTTAGACGTTTGGCGGCTGAAGATGTAGAATATATATTAGGACGTATAATGCAAGCCGCCCAAAGTAGTATAGCCTTCAATATGGACAACTTCACGGTAAATATTGACCATGTATACCGTGTTGCGGGTCATAGTGCCATACCGTATACTCTTAACTTCAATTCTCCGACTATTTACCGAAAGCATATAAACGTCGATCGTGGTTGCGGCTTTATAGCAGTACTCTTAGCACGTATGTTTACTGTACAAAATACACGAACTCAAAAAATTTGGGTTACCTACAGTCGTGGAGCGTGCCGTAAACTAGCTGTAGACTGTGAACTTGAATTTGACTGTAATATGGGTCCTGAAGAGCTGAGAAGGGTAGAACAGGAAATGAATGTCCGCATAGTTGTGTTTGGGTTGGATGATCGTCGTAGGACTGTGTTGTTTTTAAAAGCTGTGTGAGAGATCGTACAAGACCCCTACTTATTTTAGGATTGTCAGGGACAACGTATCTCCCCATCCGTAATATAAGGGGGCTTTACGCTAGTTATGACAAAAGTCGAAAATATGGGAGACATGATTTGTGTAAGGGGTGCCTCGAGTTTGCGGATGATATAGTGAGACATTGTAAAGAATGTCACATGGTATGTGAGCAGTGTAAAAGCACCAAATGTGAAAGCCGTGTAGTTGAAGCTGAGAAGAGAGACTGTGATGTGTGTAGACGCACATTTTTCAATAATAGCTGTTTTGATTTCCATAAATCAATTGGCACGTGCAGGAAAATGAGAATCTGTGAATGTGGTATGTTTCACACAATGGATAATTGGGGAAATTTAAGCACAAGTGTGACGTAATTCACTGTCCTACATGCCAGGAGGAATATAAGGCGGATGGAGTAAAGCATGTATGTTATATGAAAGATGCTAAGCCTAAAAATAACCCTTGTATAACTGTATACTACGATATAGAAACATATACGAACGCTGAAACCAAAGAGGTAATTCCACATTTACTTGTGAGCCAGACCATCTGTGATGAGTGTATGGGTATCGAATGTGACGAGTGCCCCAAATGTGGTAAACGGACAAACGTTTTTAAAACGAATGTCCGCGATAGTCCTGTGAAACTATTTGTGTCCTATATTGTCAAGTTAGCCGACAAGTTCAAAAAAATGACTGTGTATATTCTCGCCCATAACGGGGCAAAGTTTGACACGCAGTTCCTTTATAAGGAGTTGCTTGAACACGAATCCTCTGAGATATTTACAGGTGATCCATTGAAAAGAGGCAACAAATTAATACAGATGCAGATAAGAGGCAATGTACAATTTAAAGATACTTTATTATTCACACCTTGTAAATTAGCAAAGCTACCCAAGGTGATGGGAGTAGCAGCTGAAGTTTCCAAAGGATACTTCCCTTACACTTTCCTCACCAGCGAGACTTTAAACTACGTAGGCCCACCACCCCCAAACATTATTTTGACTGTATGGATGAACGTGAAGACTTTGATCGATACTACGACAGTTTTAATGAAAGTAACCCTTATAATATAGCTGATGAATGTGAGCGTTATTGCGTGAATGATGTGCGCGTGCTTAGAGTATGTTTCCAGGCCTTTAGAAGGATGTACATAGCCCGTTTCAAATGCGATCCACTGCAAGTCGCAACCACCATCGCATCATTATGTTTTACGGTGTTCAAGAATAACTTCATGCCTAAAGACACCTTAGCCATTATTCACCGAAACAACCCCGCAGTTACGGACACAAGGCTATTTACTGGCTCATACACCTACAGCAACAGACAGGTGTATACATAAAGCACGCCCGCAACACGGGTGAAGTACCCATTAAGATTAATGGACGTGTTTTTTGGGTTGATGGGTTAAGTGAAAACCGTGTCACTGGTGTGAAGACTGTGTACTCCTTTAACGGTTGCTGGTGGCATGGATGCCCCCGTCCTGAGTGCGGAATCACCGGAGATATCCACGGTAGGTCTCCTGCCGACTGTCTTGCATCGACCCGCACCCGCGATCAACTTATAGGATCACAGTTCACTCACAAAGTCTTGTGGGAGCATGAATATGATGCACGGATGGAGACAGACGAGGTGTACCGTGAGGAAATAAAACGATCAAGCGTTCAATGGTGCTGGATCCTCTCAAATGTGGTGATAGCTTGTTTGGAGGACGTACAAATCCTTTCAGACTATACTTTCCACCTACGGAGGGCGTGAAGCTCCATTACTACGATTTCTGTTCTTTATACCCATACGTGATGAAGAGCAATCCGTACCCCGTGGGCGCTCCTGAGAAACTGGTGGGACCTAGCCTACCCTCCATCAATGAATTTTCAAAAAATTTGAATGATCGTTACTTTGGGCTCTCTTTCGTAGACGTACTCCCCCCACGCAATTTATGGATGCCGATCTTACCTGTCGTTATCGACGACAAGCTCATGTTTCCCCTGTGCGTGAAGTGCGCGGAAGAGGATAACGGCGATGTAACCATATACCCCACCAGCGTAAGATCAGAGGCGTATATACAAGTCCTGAGTGGCCCTAGCCGTACGCCATGGTTATAGAATACTGAAGATACATGAGGTGTGGAGGTTTCAGAAGCTACCCAACCTTTTCACACCATATATAAACGCCTTTTTGAAGGATAAGGTTGAGGCATCAGGGTATCCGCGAGGAGTTGATACCGAAGATGAAAAGTCTGCCTATATTCAACGTTACCGCGACCGCGAAGGTATACAACTTGATCGTGTCCAAATTGTAAAGAATCCTGGCAAGCGCTTTAGTGCAAAGTTGTGTCTAAACAGTCTATGGGGAAAATTTGCGCAGAATACCGGCAGAGGGAGCATTCATTTGGCACAAAGTTATAGCGATGTCTGGGATTATGCCAATGCTCCCGATAAAGAGGTCATGGAGATCGTGAATGTAGGTAATACTTACATAATAAAGTACAACAACACTGAATTTGCCACAGATACCTCAAGGGTTACAAACATACCTGTGGCCAGCTTCACAACAGCCTACGCCCGTATAAAACTTTGGGGTCTATTGCATTCTCTTGGGCGGAGAGTATTGTATGCCGATACAGATAGCGTGATATTCACAGAGAGGGAGGGTGAATACATGCCCGCTATTGGGGAGTTCCTCGGCGAGCTCACTGATGAGATCAAGGATGAGTATGGGGACAACGCATACGCCGACTCTTTTGCTCAACAGGACCTAAGACTTATGGGGTACGGGTCAGGGTGGGGGAGGAAATGAAATATATCGTGAAGGCAAAGGGTATTACGCTCAACCATGCGAATCGGCGGGTTGTTAACTTTGAATCGTTGAAGGATCTAGTATGTTTGGACGATGATGAGGCAACCTCCCCAACTAATTGTAGGCACCCACAATTTTCGGGCGCAGAAGCTGGGGGCGTGAAGGAACTTAGGGGTACGAAGGTGTGCCGTAACACCTATAGGAAACGTTACCAGTTACCTGGTACCTATGATACCGTACCCTTTGGATACCAATGATGCTTCTATTGTTAACTCACACGTCTTGTATATAATCGTATCTATTGATTTATTACACGTATTTGTAAATATATATATATATATATATAACTTGAATATCTCGTTCATTAAATCGCATTGTAAAATTGATTTATTACACGTATTTGTAATATATATATATATAACTTGAATATCTCGTTTATTAAATCGTATTTGTAAATATATATAACTTGAATATCTCGTTTGTTAAATAAATCATGTTTCAAATAGCGTTTCACTCTCCTTTGTGTGTGTGTGCAGGTGAAAGTTCTAAGCTCCGCCCACTGTAAGACCGTGAGTCATGCTACTATCTGGGAGTCCCTGCGTGGTCAGTCGACTGCAGTAAGCCCGAGAGATCAGACGTGTATTCAGATCAGACGTGTATTCAAATGGCTACCTTTAATATTGCTTGCACAACGTTTACGAAATGGTATTCAGTAAAGTGCAAGGATGTGGTGGATACCGAAAAACTTCCTATTCCTCCCTCCTATGCCTCTTTTAAAAACACATTGGATTGTGTGAAGTTCCAAGATGTACAAATACTTTACGGATGTTCTGGTGAGACCGTTGAAGGCTTTCGTTGCACAGACGATGTGCTGAAGTATACTGCAGAGCTAAACTTTATAAAGTCTCACATACACCGTGAAGTAAAAGAAACAACGCGTGCAGAAGAGAAGCAGCAGGTATGGATAATGAGTCTTGCTGATGGGTGGTGACAAGCGTATTACGTCATGCTACACCATGTCGATTACTCATACCCTACGACTGAAAATGTGAATCTCGTGATCATGGACAATCTTAAGTATTTTTATCACTATATTAACGTATATCATGATGAGGTTCGTAGTGAGGTTGTGGCTAGTGCCCTGCGTGAATTTTTAACAGAGTTTAGAGACGAGTATCGTTTGATGGGCAGAAAGGAAAAATATGAATATGTTCCTCTCAAATAGTGCGCGGAGTGTGGAGATGTTAGTAAAACATAAAATGTTCCTAGTTCTTCCAAACTGTCTGGTGCGTAGGCTGGTAGTGATGAAATTAATTCCGGAAAAACAAATATGTACAACAACTCGACTCGCGGATCATACGAACAAGCCCATTCACGTATCATCGAGTCAGCCGCCCGTCGAACCGTTCCTGCCTACCTGCGTGCCTCACACGGCTCATAGTTATCTCAGAGCTTGAGCGAGTGGACGTGCGCTCCTCGAATACGATGGAACTTCCTTTGAGCAGCATTCTCAACGCCTCGTACGATGTGTCCGTGACGAAATCGTTTCGCGTGTTCAGGCGTAATTCCGGTACCATTAGCTATGTACTGGAAACGGAATGTAAGACCGACAACAAACGGGTTTATTTAAGTATCGAGGGAGATGAATAGAATCTCGTGATAGTTGAGAAGTGGAGTGAAAGATCGTTATAAAATACCTGCTAACGTAGGCACAAGAAGAGAGCAGATTTGACGCACCCTCATACGCCGTTGTAGTACGTTGTGTATAAATAACGATCGGCCGTGCATTGATATACGGCTGATGTAGAAGAATGCTTCTGATAATAACGCTCTTATTCCTACGCGAAACCGTTTCATCCTCGACAGAATGTTTGAAATCGTCGGATTCCGCAAGCTGAAACCTATATTAGACGCGCGTGTTACGGACATGCTTTATTTTGATACAGTACTTGAATACGCCTACACCGCTCTGCTCGATGGGTTTACCGAGTGTAGGACTGGTGAGAATGGTCTAGGGCTGGACGTTTATTTAAAAAGTTTAAGCTCTTTGAAATACCATGAACTTTGGTACAAAGCAATTGATCGGTACAAGGCTGAGCTCACCTACACCGTTCACCCTGAAGAACTATTTCTTTATATAACGCGCAGTTGTCGTAACGATTTAGAAGATTATTTCAATTGCCGTTATGTTGAGTGAGTTCACGATTGAAAAGCTCGAGTCGGTAGAAATAAACCCTCGATTGGAAAAGCGTGTTTATAAACTTGTGTTTAATAATGTAGCTAACGATGAACTCTTTGTGCGTGCTTTTGATTGTATTCTAGACGTATTTAAAGATGACTTACCAACCGGTTGTAAAGTGGGAACAAAAATAGTACTGAACGATATGAAAGCCCTTCATATCGAATACAGGTTTCCCTATACTTTAAGCGGTGAAATATTATTAAGCCGCATATACTGCGTAATGCAGAGCAATAATGATGTAATTGTAAACTCGATTAAGACCGAGTTTAGTATTTTGAAAAAAAGTGAAATGTAATTATATATTTTGCGTGATATTTCTCATGTACTGATTATACGCATATTTCTATTATTATTGAAATGTATTTATATATTTTGCGTGATATTTCCCCTTTACGATTATGTACATATTTCTATTGAAATGTATTTATATATTTTGCGTGATATTTCCCCTGTACGATTATATGCATATTTCTATTATTATTGAAATGTATATTTATTTCTATTTGAAATGTATATTTTATTTTATATATATCTCCATAATTGTGTGTATATATTTCCTGTACGATTATATGCATATTCCTCAATTGAAATGTATATTTATTTTCTATATATTTATAATAAACAGAATGATGCAATGTTGTTTTACTTAATTATATCATGTTACGCCTTCTAAACCTACTACCGGTATTCTTTTAAGAAATATAATAATGCATACAATGGTATTGCGGTATCTGGCAATATTTACGCCTTCTAAGCCAACTGGCTGATTAGGAGTCTATAATAATGTATACAATGGTATCTGGCAACTCAGTCTTCGATTAGAATTAAATGAATACATGGCGCTATCTGGCAACTCAAGCCATTTACAGCCAACTGGCTGATTAGGAGCCTATAAAACAACGCCTACTCGGCTGAAGTCTTAATATGCACTTGGCTCCTGCCAGGTGAACAGCTCTCCTCCTTTCTCTCCTTTCTCTTGGGGGATAACGCCGCCTCCAAGTTTTCCTTGTTGCACCTGCAGCATCCCCCTTTGGGGTATTTTTTTATTTTTTTTATTTTTTTCCTTTTATTTTTTTTTGCAACACCCCCCGCCCCCTTTGCAACATTACATAATAACTTGCAACATTCTTGCACTCTCCCCTTTTGCGGCTATACTACTGACCTGGACAAAGTTGTTTTCGAGGAATGTTGATGTTAAAATCCTTTAATTTGGATTGAGGGCGAACTGGGGTGCTGTTTCTTGGATTGGGGTCTAACTGGGGTGCTTTTTCTTGGATTGGGGACTTTAGGGGTGCTTATTCTTGGATTGCTCCCAAATATTTAGCGGTTTCCTGAAGTAAAGATGATTATTTCATAAAATACATACGTTCGGTGTTCAACTAGCCTTTTAAAGCTCTTTTTCAAATTAATGTGGTTACCAACACGACACGATTCTTCCAACGTTTTTTTGTAAATATTATTAAAAATACATTAAATGGTAACTCAAATGCTATAAATCGTAATAGTAAATGTTTATGAATGAAAAGAGTACAAATGAAAATATAGTGTTTATTTACATTGCTGGAATACCAATATACACTTATTTTAGAAACGCTCTAACGTAATCTAAGCCAGTTTAACTAACCCAACATAAATCAGCCTAAATTTAATCTAACCTGACCGGCCTAACCAAACCTAATCTTTTAATATACTTTATATACCTGAAAAACGTGACAGCAGATGCCGACGCCAGAACCGCCAACACCTCGCAGGGTAGAAGAGAGAAACTCTTTACCTCATTCGAGGCCTAATTTTAACCACCTTTGATTTTCAGTGCATGTTCGCCATGCATAAACAACCCACTATTTTTTCATATTGTCTTTGCAAACCTCCTTTAATTATTGTAATGCTACTTTAAAATTACTGTTAATGTGGTTGCTGCTCGTTAAGACGACGTGGAAAGTAAATACAGTACCTCTTTTTTTCTGACTGCAAAAAGCTTTAGTACAGTCGTTTATTTTAAGAATGAAATGAGGGGTCCCGCGTCTTAAGGTACCGAAGCGCCAAAATTAAAATTCGCCAGAAATCGCCTCCAAAGTTCAGCAATATTCTCGCAATAGTATCTCTGTTATTAATTGAGCTAGAACGTTCATTTTTGGCTAAATTAGAGTTCTAAGTATGCTAATGAAGATGTTGACGAGTTTTTGGAATAGATTTTCATATTTTATATATATTTTTTAAAACTTTTATTTTCTTATTATGCCAAACTTTGGGTGAACTTTTGGCTGGCGATAGAGGTGAAAAAAGTAGTTCGCTTCATAAGGTTTTCAACCATACTTCTAGTGTCGTAAAGTCATTATAACCCAAACCACGCGATAGAGGAAGGGTGAAAATAGTGATATCCATCAAAAACACGTTTTCGCCTGTGGTGGCGCGTAGTTATGTTAAGACGCGCGACCCCTCATATAACAAGTAAATGAATTTTTCAACCGCGTGATTATATAACCATTGGCTAATCTCTTAAGGTACATGCAACTGATATTCGAAAAGGTATAAAAAAATCTTAAATATGGAATTACAAGATATGTAAAATTTATTTTACATTACAGAACAAATAAAAGTTACATCAAAGAAGTATTTACGCGTGTATGCTCAATGCTACACGTACATTTATCAGGAACTCATCGGCCATTACTCACATATTTAACAGGGAGTTTCATGCCTGTAATAAATATTTTAGATGAACCGAAGTAGTTGGCGTTCCATACTTTGTACTTCTGTGTTTACTGTAGAGTATATTTCAAAATTTACAAGTATTAAAGTCTGTATGTAAAAAATATGTGATTGTTTTTCTGTTTCTTACACTTCGTTCCTGATAAGCTTGCATTAATAAGTACGTACATACATTATGTTGTAAGCATAATATAATACATATATAAACACGCACATAATAAAATAAATAAGCGTATTAACGATATACAGTAGACGTAATCATATTGGGTCAAGGCCTAAAAATTCTTGTCTGATACGTGACTAATGAATATCTGACGAGTGCGTGCGTGACCAAATGGATCGAGACAAGAAGAAATCAATGAGAATATTAAGTTAATTGCAATATTATCAACCATGAAAATATAAGGATTTATGGAGATAAGGCAGTTGTTAGTTCATTAAACTTACATAATTATGAAGATTCTACAATGACATAAATTTCTAGATTTTTTAGTTTATGCTTGGAATTATCGTAAGTGGACGATTAGAGAGATTTGGTCGTGTATAAAGTGAAAGTTTGCTCAGTCGAAAAACGACGAAAAACAGTGTACAGTGAACTCACTATTAGTAAAGAGAAAATACAGGGTGATTCAAAAGTCAGGTTACATAGGGCTTTTCTGTTTCTTTGCAGGTAAATGAGTTATGAGATGTTATCGAAGGAGGAGCGCATTGATGTGATATTCCTAGCTGGCTGCACAAGTGCATTGCCGTTACGGTGGTCATATCGAACGTGTGATGTGACTATTCCCCTGTATCATTACATCATATTCCTGTGTAACCTGACTTTTGAATCACCCTGTACATGTTCACTTTGGCTGGAAGCGGATTTTACTTTGAAATGTGTTTTAACATGGTACCAAAACACAAATAGGAACCTTTACTCTGTATAAATTAAATTGGACAGTTGAAAACCAGTGTAAATCTATCTGCTAAAATGTTAAAATTCTTGAAGGGGGGGGGGGGGGTCGAAAAAAATCACTTTGTAACGCGATGTGAACGAGTAGTTATGCCTGAGACTTTTAATTTTTTCCTGACCGGGTTGTTTAAACTCTTCCGTACCATCTACTATAAATAAGATCATATAATGGAGGGGGAATCGTGGAATCCAACTCATTTGGGGGGGGGGGGTAGCTACATAATCTGGACGCAGAGAACATTTTACCATCCAACTACCCTCCAAATCTAATGCCGCGCCGCTTAACTTCACTGATCGACGGGAACCGGTGTTACAACATCGGCCATGATGTAGCCCGTTTGAGACGTTACTGAACGTAACTCGTTCACTGCTCACGTTACAAAGTAACCTATAAACATAGATCACTCGCAGAAGGAAAATAAATAAGAATTTCAACATTTATGCAAATAGATTGTAAGTTGTTTGGACTTAAAAATATATTTAGTCCTAAGAAGCATCCTTACACTGACAAATTTTTCTTATTTTATTGAAATAAATGACAGTGTTATATTTTGAAAAAGAAACCCTCCATTATGGATAATGGCTCAAAAGCGTAATTTGAATTACAGTTTGTTAACTTAAACTCCTATTGAATGTTAATTAATATTATATATTTATAAGTTACCATTTTGGGTTTAAATCAAAGAAGATATAACTTATTCAGAGTATAATTTTTTAATATATTCTTTTTATGTTTGTGGAGAAACATTTTATGGATCACCTGAAGATCAGGGCCCCCAGCCTTCTTTAGTTAGCTTTATAAGGCTAACTAACGAAAATATCACGACTTAACCTAACCAATAACTAGGGTTATGACTTTTTATTTTTTTGTCATAAATATTGTTTCCTGTATGATCAATCGATGAACTTTTGCTTGAAAACAATAAAAAAGGGCCTAATTCTTCAGAATTAAAAAAAATGTCACCCCGAAAGCAAATATAGTACAGTATATTAGTATATTCGAGACAGCTGCATTGCACCATTCTAGATTGGTTACCTGATGATTATCATAAATTGTCCAATATCTTGCAACAATACCGAAAAGCTTAGTAAATACTCTGGAAAATCACTGGACCCATCTGCAATAGCTATACCAAGGAGCAACTAATATTTATTATTTTATTAATTTTTTCTTTTTTATTTTGGGGTGACGTTTTTTCAAAATATATCGAAAAAACTGTTATTTTCGTTGTCAGGGGGCAAACGTTCATCGATTTATGATACAGGAACATGAGGTTATAAAAATGTCATAACCCTATTGTACACTGTACAGTTGACCTAACGATTGGTTAGGTTAAGTCGTGATGTTTTCTTTCGTTAGCCTTATAAGGCTAACTAACGAAGGCTGGGGGCACTGATCTTAAGGTGATCCCATTTTATTAGTTACATCAATTTTTTACTATACAAAAAAAAATTGTTAAATTTTTTCTCTTGCTACTTCAAATGGTTTTGCTATTTCAAATGGTTTTGCTACTTCAAATGGTTTATGAATGGAAATTATTGAATGCAAATTTTTGGGGGGGTTCTTTTAAAAGAAACGTAAATTTCTTCTTGTCTCTTCCTTGCAGAAAATTAAATAAAAATAACTATGAAAAATCCTACTTTTGAGACGAACTGTGCGTGGTCTGTTGACCAAAATGGACCGACGAACATAATCCTGGAATACCGCTTCAGCCTATTGTCGTTGTCATCATAGCTATCGTCTACGAAGTCATCGTTATCAGCAGTGGTCTCGCTGATCGAAACTGAATTTACACTTTTGCAATTGCGAAGAAGATGCGTCATAACGTTTTTTTGCCACAACATCCACTCCTCGTCTGAGAAATCAAGAATTACGTAATAAAAAAAAAAATTAAAGCTCGTTGCCATTTTATCCCAAATTTACGAATTTTTTTTATGGTTGATCTTCATTTGTTTTAAGCTCGGTGGGTAAAGAGATGAAAAATAAGCACCAACAGCCTAAATCATTGAAATTGGAGAATCAGTTCAACTTTTTAAGTTTTAATGATCAAAGCTGAATTTCAGTGTACTCTAAAGCAAAGCATTCCTTCAACCCTACAACACACACACACACACACACACAGTATTCTTCCCAGTGCGCTGTCATGTTCATATTGATAGTATTGATAGTATTCCTATAAATTTAACTATTTAGATTTGATTCCTCAGAAAATGAAAATTTAATGATCGACTCTTACATTATCAAGTAAAATATTCAATGGTACTTGTAGGTTATCTCCCCCCCAGCCAGTTTTGACAGAATATTTTTGTTAAAACTAACGAAAATATCACGACTTAACCTAACCAATTAATTATCAAGGGCGTACAGTTGATCTGTTATTAATTATAACATTGTTTGTTTCTGGAATAGTATTTACTATTTACTAATAGATCAACTGTACGCCCTTGATAATTGGTTAGGTTAAGTCGTAATATTTTCATTAGTTTTAACAAAATATTCTGTCAAAATTGGTAGAGGGGGGAGATAACCTACAAATACTTATTCAATTTATATTCTCAAAAATGTGCTGCCATTAGAGAGCTCATTAAAATAATACTATGACTACTTATCTGCTACTTACTATGCATATTTTGATATGGAAAATCTTCCACCTCGTTTTAATAGTTTAATAATAATGCAAATAAGGTTATTCACAACGTTTTTATGACTAATAAATAATTTAAGTATAAGCGGAGATTTATAAAAATCTAAAAATCATAAAATTTTCTCATATATCCAGTATATAAGGAGGGTTGACAAAAGTGAATGGACACCTTCAGGTTTTGTTTTTTTTCATAGTTTTTGATTTGATAATAAGTGAATAAATAATAACACTTAGAATATATTTAGAATCGTGTTGGGTTCCCCTTTCCATTATGTAAAGCTGATACGCGTTCTGTCATTCTGTTGATGAGCTTTGCCATTTGCTACTTGAGGACAATTATCGTGGTGTCTATTTACTTTTGTCATTCCTCTGTATATTTCCTTTGAAAATGGAGTTCTTACGTTTCCTGACTTTCCAGATATCCTCTTCGGTTTTATTCTTTATAAAATCCCTTCCAATAATGATAAATTTGTAAATTAATTACATTTTAGTTGTTTATCTATATTTCTGCCAGACTCCTTTGGTACAGTACAGGATATACACGGATTAAAACTGTTCATTACAGATAAAAAAAAAAAAATGTCTTGTGCATGAATATCATTGCGTATACAAAACTTTAAATAAAAGGACATTTAATCTTTTGCAGTTATTTTATTAAAAGAGAGCGCCAATATGTCACTGGGTAATACCGTTTCCCCCTAAGTGAAGTGAAGGCACTGAGGTCGGGGGTTCCACTCTTAATGGTATTGGTAATAATAATAATAATAACAATAGTTCAGAAGTTAGCTCAATGGGCTGTACTAGTTGGCCCGAGCGCTGTCAAAGCGGATTGCAGATAAATTTAATAATTTCAAAACATTTCAGAAATTTCAGTTTTGATTTTTTATTTTCATTTTCAAAAATTTCTGCCTTTTTTTTATTTTCTTCCAAAATTTCCAGATTTGGCAAAACTTTTATGACCATCCATACAACTTAACATGATAATTGCTAAATAACATCTTTGTATGTAATTTACATTCATGAATCACTCGTAATTATAATATCCAAAATAACAAACCAAATTTGTTAAGTTTATTCAGTATATGACGCCATTTTGAATATTTTTATTAAATTATCGACAAAGTCACGTTTTTGCTCTTCTGTTCCCTAAACTCCTCGTGTTTGTACAACTTATTTCCAGTGCGCCATATTTAATTTTGAAAGATCTAATTGAGTTTACCTACTTTGAAAGCGCTCGGTTCTACTTGCAAAATGGTTTGGATAATTTCCTCAAACATGAGGGATTATTATGGAATTACTCATCTGCAACTTTAAATTTGATTAACTCTCTATCCATTCTCTACATTTATAACCCCTAATAATATACAGTGTGCCCCATAAATCCCTTTACCACCATTATTTTATATATATATATATATATATATATATATAGAGAGAGAGAGAGAGAGGAGAGAGAGAGAGAGAGAGGTTCAGGAGTAAAGGGTCTTACGGAACACCCTGTACAATTTCTCCCTTACTCATTTTTGTCGCAAAATTCAGTATCTACGTCCCTATCAATTTATAAAGTTTCAAATAAAATAGTTTCGTTCATTAATAAAAAATTTTCAATGAATTTTAAAAGATATTCTAATTTTAACTAAAATTTAGTTACTATTTTAGGCTTACACCTCTTCTTCAATATTTTAACCCTGAAATGCATGCACAGCGGGATCTAGTTGGACCCCACATAGGTGGCCAGACGTCCGGCTTTAGGCGGACAGTCCGCCTTTTGAGCACTCTGTCCTTAGGGTGGCCATTTCCAAATTTCCAAAAAGGAGGACATATATATATATGTTAACGTACGGCCACATACGCAGTGTCCTCCTTTTTAAATGGCCACCCTAACCCCACACCCCAACGATGATTTGATTCGCCTTTGCAGTCTAGGGTTAAATTAATTGTTAACATTACTTTCAATTTATGTTAATGTTAATTTCGCCATTTAATCTTCATATTATCTTTCAATTTAACTTAACCCTTTCAGGACGACTGGTACAAACTGGTAGCGTTTCAAATACACGCGTTCGTAACTTAAGCCTACAAAAAATTCCGGCCTTAAACGGTTAATTTAGTAAGTGTTATACTCGAATATGCGCATAAATACAAATTTAATATCATCGTCAATTTAACTTAAATTTGCTAAATAAACCAATAAGATTAAATGAAAATAACGAATTAAGATAAAAACGAAATTTAAACCAACACAGCAAATTATATAAGATTATAAGTGATATTATGACAAATTCTAATTTATTCATCGTAAGTTACGTTACAAATTGAAAGTGAGACAAAGACAAGAGGTAAGGCTACTTTGGATCTAATCCGCGAGATATTTTGGATCACCTGAAGATCAGGGCCCCCAGCCTTCTTTAGTTAGCTTTATAATGCTAACTAAAGAAGGCTGGGGGACTTGATCCTCAGGTGATCCGATATCTCTTGTCCAGAGTTTATTATTATCTGGAGATTTGCAGTAGCGCCCCCCACCCCCCCAAGCTCCAAACCAGTTTTTTTTTGGGGTGTTCATTCGTGCGATTCGAGATTGCGGATTGGTGTGCTGCTGTCACTTATAAATAGACACTTTGATTTTGATTTCTATAATCTCTAATTATAAACAACTAGTACAGTTCCCGTCACTTCGCTGACGGTTAGACAGGCTAAACTACAAAAAAAGAACCCAGCCGTGAAAATTTTGAGCTTCACATTGTGTCAACATTTCTGAATCTGGTATCTTCCAAAACCTCCTCACCCCCATTCATACAATTTGGGGGCTAACCCCCTCCCCCATTACCCCCACCCCTCCCCATTACCACACCCATCCCCCATTACCCCCACCCCCACCCTTCCGCCCACCCCAACCCTTCCCCCCCACCCTCACCCTTCCCCCATTGCTAAACTACAGAAAAGAACACAGTCATGAAAATCTTGAGCTTCACATTGCCGCCCGTAATACAATTTCTGATTTTTTTTTACAATTTCTGAATTTTTTTTCCCACAATTTTTTCTAACAATTTCTGAAAGTGTGACGGACGGACAGACAGACAGACAGACGGACGGACAGCTCTCTTATTATAGTATAGATTATAATTATGACTCGTAACATTTGGTGTTTTTTTTTGTAAATAACTGGCACAAACACTCTCTCTCTCCCTCTTTCTACACACACACACACACACACACACACACACACAGATCTCCCTATCAATGGTAATGTTTCTTGGTTTCAAACTCATTAACTGAGTCACACACCGTAATTTATCTTCATGGTATTCTCTCTCTCTCTCTCTCTCTCCTCTCTCTCTCTCTCTCTCTCTCTCTATATATATATATATATAATATATATATATATATATATATATATATATATATATACAGGGCTATTTAAAATGATTCATCCGATTTCAACTGAGAATACTTCCGTACCTATCAACCGTGCATCAACTGGGCATACACCACATGAAAGAGGAAATCTCCGAGTTTTATAAGATCACCGCGAGAGGGCTCCAAAGTCACGCCGTGGCCTAGCCTAGCAACAAACAGTCAGTGTGAAAATGGCGTCCGCACAGCAGAAGGCGTTTCGTGTGTTGCAGTTTTCGAGCTGTAAATCGGTAGTCACAGTGCAGCGTGATCTTACACCGTGCGACTTCTTCCTTTGGGGGTACGTTAAGGATACTGTGTACGTGCCACCGTTGCCCACATCTTTGGATGAGCTCCGAACTCGCATTGTTACTGCCGTAGAGTCAGTGACAACGGACATGCTGGAGCGAGTATGGGAGGAATTCGACTATCGTGTCGATGTTGCTCGTGTAACTAGGAGAAGTCACATAGAGCATTTATGAGATGAGAGACAAAATTTGGACAGTTTTTCTTTTGGTTGATGTATCACAAATCACTCTGTATTTGTAACATTAAAAAATATTCTCATTTGAAATCAGGTGAATCATTTTCAATAGCCCTGTATATTGAAGCGGTTACTATGACGTGCTCCTCAAAATCTTACCTGCTGCATCCGTTAAAAAAGTAATTCCACTGAAAGAATTCTCTTCAATGAAATCAATAACGAAGAGTTTCCAATGATTGATGACTGTCATAAATTCTCGCTTATCACCGACATTAAAAGCGTGAATCCTTCTCCGATTCAACATTGCTACTAGGATTATTGCACTCAGCCAAACTTTGAACTTAAAAAATGACATTGCGTTTCTTTTATCTAAAAATTGTTTGGCTTAAGTATAATTTTTGGGTTGTCTGAAGTTTTGAAATTCTTTTCAACGAATGTCTGATGTTTAAATAAAAAAAAAAAAATTGAGTGTTGTTCAGTGTTGATTCTATATTTGTGTTGATTCTGATTGTATTAATCAGCATTGATTCTATATTTATTCTAAACAAAAATTATTTCACTATAAAAATATTCAATTTTTCTTTTAGTTAGGCTTCAAATTAATTTTCTTTATCATAATTCATTTCTCATTTTGTCAAAATGAATTTTTAATCCTATTTCATATTAAAAATTTTTAATTATTCGTGAAATTTACGACTCCGAACCAATTCTATGATCAATCTTCAGCTGCGTACCAACAAAACGAAGCAGTGAATCTTGGGTATTTTCAAAGATTGATTTTCAGTTTCGTAATTGACGAGTGACTTTAGTTTTCAAATCTAATGTTAATAATTAAAGGTTTTATCTTATCTTACTGATCCTATCATTTTAATTACTTAATTTTAACTCTTTCACAATATTGTACTTCAATGCAAAATTTCTGCAAATAATTTTACAATGTTTTTATAAAGGCGTCATTTAGTTGTCGGAAAAGGAGTCCCAAAAGTGTCATTTGAGTGACAAGTTACTAAAATATTTAGTTTTGAATAACAATAGCTCTTATACTGGTTGGTTTAAAGAAATATATATAAGGAAGGAAAAGGTTTAGTATACCAACGAGGACCCAACTGTAGGGTTTTGGCGAATTGGCGTTTTCAAATTGATGACGAATTGGCGTTTTCGAAAGTCTTAGTTTTATATGTTTCCTAGCTAAACTACTCATTTCTAATCCTATGTCCTTTAAAAGATGTTTTTTTTTATTAAGTTCCCTGTCGATCGGTACCTCTTACGAATTTCTACGTGAATTCCTTCCAATTATAGAGCTTGTCAAACCCACGACAGGTTAGGCCCTCTTCAAAGCTAATTTCAAAGGAATCCAAGCGGTTACTAACTACATGTCTAAGTGAGCTCATCATGCAAATGCGTAAAGCCGCAGCTTAGATACACGGCTTTAATTCAGAAAATTCAATAAATGTAAACTTTTTTACGTCAAAAACACACATTTGTCAAGCAAAATATATTTAATTAAGCAGGGGCGTAATTGGAGTAAAAAAGTTGGGGGGGGGACGAACATAATTCTATTGGCCATCCCCCTTGAGCAAACACCAATTTAATATTGGTGCGGCGAACACTGAAGCGACATTGTTTTTTTATATATGATGGGATTAAAGGGGTCAAAAGTTGAGGAGGACATGTCCTCCCCCCGTCCCCCGCAGGACTTACGCCCCTGTAATTAAATACTAGGTCTAACCCAGGGGTGGCGAACCTTTTTACAGTAGCGTACCAGGGCTACGTCGTAGCCAATGTCGTAACACCGCTTCCCGTTGATCAGCGAAGTTAAGCGACATTGGGTCTGGGTAGTAGTTGGATGGAAGACCGTCCTCCGTGCCCAGATTATGTAGCGACCCGTGGTTCGGATCCCACGTAAAGCTGTAGGTCCCCTCCTTCATATGACCTTAGATGTTGCGAAGGAGGTTCAACAATCTCAATTATTATTATAGTAGTGTGCCAAAAAAAGCCATGTAAACCATAACAAACAATTCGCGTGCCCACCAAAGTTTATATATATTATACCAAATTATAAACATTAAGTCTATTATTTTATACTCATTATTGCAACGTTAATTAATGCATTTTGCTTAGGCGTGCCAGACCAATTTGATCGCGTGCCATAGATTCGCCACCACTGGTCTAACCTTTTTGTGAGAAAATAGCTTTAGAGATGGCTTAATCTAGCTGAAAAAAATTCAGATAAAAAACCGTGCTGGGTATCAATTGATCGAAATTTTAACAAGAAAAAAAAAACGTTTTCAGGGATTTAGAAGAAGAAATAAGAAGTTTAGCAAGAAAACGACGAAAACTAAGATTTCGAAAACTAAAATCAACCTACAAAACCCAACAACACAACCAGCATTTTTGCTTTAGGTACACTTAAATTTAAGTAATTATTAAAATGATCTATTCACTAACGTAAGATAAGACCTTTAACTAACTTTTAAATATGAAAAACAAAATCACTCGTTAATTACGAAATTAAACTTTAAAAATACACACAATTCACTATTTCGTCCACCCATTTTGTTGGTGCGCAACTGGAGTGATGACGTAATAGTTTCGAAACTATTGATATGAATTTTTTTTCTCCAGATAAAATTATTTACAATTATTTATAAAAATAAAATTAATTTCTTTATATATATATATATATATATAGATATAGATATAGATATAGTTTCCCTTCCAAACGTAAAGGCGTGAATAAAAGTCAACTCTCAAACGAACGATACCTCCTAATTTTACGACTAGCCAAAATTTTCACATCAAACAAAACTGACATGTATTGATTCGAGCAACGCACGATACTTATTTGCCTTATTAATAAGTTCGTAATACACAGCGAATATCTATGAATGAAATACGTTAAGTCAACGTTGGTAATATTTAGGAATATTGAACACGTAAGAAAGGATATTCATAATTCTTTAATATTTTAAATGCCATTCAAAAGGACAGTTTTCAACTGTAATAAAAGCCGATTTATGGTTTGTGGTGGAGGTTATTTCTTCATGAAATTGGAAGGAGGACAAAGTAAATGTAATATTAATTTTATTTACGAGAAATGTAAAAAGAAAATTTGACAAACTAAAATTTCAAATAACATTTAAATGTGATGCAACTGAAATGGAATCGTTTGAAGCGGCCAATTTTATTCCTTTTAAAGAGTCGTAATTAATGTTAGGTAATTTTTTGCAAATACCTCTCTCTCTCTCTCTCTTCTCTCTCTCTCTCTCTCTCTCTCTCTCTCTCTCTCTCTCTCTC
The DNA here is from genome assembly GCA_023014485.1 of Bathynomus jamesi. Lineage (NCBI taxonomy): Eukaryota > Metazoa > Arthropoda > Malacostraca > Isopoda > Cirolanidae > Bathynomus > Bathynomus jamesi. The sequence goes on from JAJOZX010007158.1 coordinate 93,011, forward strand.
TATATATATATATATATATAATATATATATATATATAATATATATATAAGTGGCGTGCAGGCAGGGTAATATATATATATATAAGTGGCGTGCAGGCAGGGTAATATATATATATATATATATATATATATATATATATATATACAGCCACCGCTTACACTATGGACACCCACCGCACGCCACTGATATACACACACACACACCTTTGGTTACCTTGGTTAGCTTCCGCCCAAATTATTCATTCTGATGAAGGTCAAGCTTTTCACTCCACCATAGACCAACAGTTTAACGTGGAATCCGAACCACGCCCCACCAGCAGCCCAGCGTCTTAACCACTAGGCCACCCAGGGTACCCATTTATCCATCAACCACTTTCTTTATTGTGTGGAAGGATGAACAGCTGGGTTTTGCTGCGCGCCGGCTACCGTCACCGGGTCTCGAACTCGAGGCCGATGGATTCGTAGTCAGCGATGCTAACCACTACACCACCGACGTGCATCAATGGGTATATATATATATATATATATGATGAATAAAACCACGAAGGAAAGGAAACACAAAAAGGTGCTCAAGCGCTTTCGTCTAATGACATCCTCAGGATGTCATTAGACGAAAGCGCTTGAGCACCTTTTTGTGTTTCCTTTCCTTCGTGGTTTTATTCATCATAAATATTTTTCACGTGTTACTTTCGTGAAATAATTTTCATATATATATATATATATATATATATATACCACAGTGTAGCCAAGTGGTAGCTGTTGATCTTAAGGTCCTGGGTTCGAATCTCGGAGTTAGACCAGATTTCAGCTATTAAAGTGCTTCTCTGGGTTACCCTTTGTGTGGTTATAATGGTTCGGATCCCGCGTAAAGCTGTAGATCCCCTCCGTCATACGACCTTTCAAGATGCTACACGAGTTGCCGCATTAGTGGCCTGACCGGTGTGCCAGTTTCTGTCACTCCTCCCTGATTAATATCACTTCATCATGCGGAAGATATATATTTTCATGTTTAATATCGTATTTACCACAATAATCTCACCGCATGTCACGAGTTGAAGGTGAATATACGGCTGGGAGCACCCCAGAGCCGCTGATAAGCTTCAGTAAATCCTTATGGAATGTGTTATCGCGTCTGGAGGTGAAGATAATGAATGACCAATGAACAGCAGCACAGTGACCACCCATAATTATAAAACCATTCCTTGTTGTAATATGTCGTTTGCATGACGTCATCATAACATGTGACGACAAAATCATTTGCATCATCGTCTTCCGCATCGTCAAATTGGTCGACACACAAAATGTCATGACACTGTATCGAATCGTTTCATCATCTCGGTTTACCTCCGAACATCGGAGGGGAATTTTCAAATACCTTAATAATAATATATATATATATATATATATATATACAGTATGTATATATATATATAACTTTTTAATGTTTTTAACTGTAGTACAACCCAATGCATGAAATAGAAGTTAATAATATTTTGGTAATAGGTATGATTATAATTAGTAGAATTATACGAAAGTCAATTAGGTTAAATGTATTGGAAAAATAGTGCCCGGTTAGGTTGCAATGGGTGAGAATGAATTTGGTTTAGGTTGGTAAAATATAATTTTATTCCTAATTGGATTAAGTTAGAAATGTTTGTAAAAAAAAAAATATATATGATAGTTCCCGGTAGCTTTCTTTTACCGAATTCGTGATCCAATTTGTGTAGAGCAAGCTTTAGGTGATATGAAATGTGCTTGTTTGGAACGGGTGCATTTTTTTGCCTTAGGGAAGAATATATATATATATATATATATATATATAATTCTAAAATAAAAACCCAGGGTATTTATACCTGCGGTTCTTTGTCAGATTTTTTTTTGTTTTACTATGTGTGTGTGTGTGGCTTAATGTGGCTCCAGGCTATTTTTAAAGGTTCCTGCCCTCGTCTCTAGTGAAACTCCAGAATCAGTCATCCGTCAAAACTTTTGCCCCAATCAATTTCATGTTGAAAGTTGACTTTCATAAACGCAAAAATCCTGAAGCTTAGTTTCTATATTTTAAAATAAGCTTCACCTCCCTGAAATGAAGAATCATTGTACGGAACTAATGAGAAGTTGAAAAGCTAAATGAAATGGAAGAGATTTTACTCACATAAAAGGGGAAAAAAAAAAAATTATATATATATATATATATATATATATATATATATCTATATATATATATATATATATATATAATGTCTGTGTGCGTGCGCAGTATAAATTTAACATAAAGAAACTTCGATAAAATTAGAGATAATATCAGTTAAGTTACCCTCCTGGCTGTATGAATGGGGTATTTATTGGGCATGAACATCAGGAAAAAATGTTTCGACTATGGCCAACATCATCTCTTCTTATATTTCAAGATACTGATGTGATGTGCATTGAATCTTCCTTCATCGTCACATCCACACATCCATCACCATATTCGCTGTGACGTGACCACGTTCTTCTTTTTCAACTACAGTATGTTCACTCTATTTTAATTTGCATTCCTTTTCCCAGTTCATCTGAATGTAAAAAATACATTCTAATATTCTATATCTTTGCCCCGATGTGTTTTTCCACACTGTAAACGACATTCCCTAAGGTTGTCTGACAATCTTTCTTCAACCGTTCGTGCAGTAACATCCAAATTTAGATTTAGACCTACTACTTCCACCGTATTCGTAAATGGGGTTTCTAGTGCTACATTCCTTACCGCTGCGTCTTTTCCTTCCAGTTCATTGATGATCTTGCAAATTTCCTTCCTCATTCTATTTTCGCTCCACTTCCTTACCGCTGTGCTTCTCCTCACTGTTGTTTCTTAAAAATATGTCATAAGCACTACAATGCTTCTTACTTACATTTAAAATAAGCAACACTTGATTTTAATAGGATAAGTAAATGATGGCTGTTAAACAACTTTTTTCTTAAGAGGTGCTACAAATTACAATGTTGGAGAAATTTTCTGTGGTTAGAAGCTTGTGAATTGTTTCGGGTTCCCAATATATATACATATAGGCCTATAGTAGAACCTGCTTAAAGTGACTACTATCTTGACCAAAGAAAAGTGATCACTTTAGGCACGTAGTTACTTTAGACAAAATTCTATTTCTCCAAAGAGACCGAAAACAAACTGACCTGCTTCTATCAGTCACGTGACTAAGTTTCGCAAAGCATTATTCAGCTATTTAAAAAAAACAACAACAAAAGGAAGCATTTTTGTACTGAAATCCACTTATACTTTGTTTATTTAACTGTGAAAACAACATAAATTTTAGGTACGAGATTAAATTCCGAGCAAAAATTATTTTTAGCTGGGTAAAGCTGGTCACTTTCTACAATATGCAGGTGGTGACTGGTGGTTACTATACTGAGAAAATTTACATTGTACAGTATATGAATAATTTCTGCTGGAACCTCATAAAAATTGTCTGTTTAGTAGGGTGGTCACATTAGCAAGTTATATATATATATATATATATATATATATATATAAACTATTAAAAAAACACTTACAATTCCTTCCATTTCCTGTTTAAATAAAAAAAAATTACCCACATTATTTCAACCAACAAAACAAAGGGGGTAGGGAGGTTAGCCCCCAAGTTGCATAAAGGGGGTTTTGGGGGAGAGGGAGAATGACCCCCCCAAAAGGGGTAACCCTAACGTGCCCTCGCCGTAGGCGAGTTTGCAAAGCGCAAGCCCCGCCCATAGGCAGGGAGTCGAAGGCTCTGCTTGTATTTATATATTTATATTTATTTATTTATTGTGAGAAATTATAATTTCTCATTTTTTAAGACAGACCTTAACATTTACTTTAAGCTTACGAGCCACTTACATTTTGAGGGCAGCTTCCCCGGTTTTATCTCACTGGCTTTGGATGTGAGGTTCAAAATTTTAATGGGTGTGGTATATTTGTAAATTTATAGTCTCGCTGGCTTTTCTTCAATTTCACAGAAAAATGTGAAACTTTGTACAAGCGTGGCCTGACTAGATATATGTAGGCTTTGCTATGATCATGCAAGAACTGCGTTTTGTATCACAAGATGATCTGTAAAGTTAGTAACCCTGTGTTCGTAGCTTAAACCCGTACCGAACCTTGTGTTCGTTCCTTCATATATGTGATGTCATATACCACAATACAAGATATTAATTTTGGAAACGAAATTTCTTTCTGGAACTACGTACAATTAAAAAATCTGCATTTAATTTCCATTCCATACGTGACTGTTTACGAAGAGAACCTTGAAAGGTAAAGGTAGTGTAAAGTACTATGAAAATTCAGCTTGTGTAGAATTTGAAAGTCATTCGTTAGAAAAGTTTAAATTTCTTTTAATGTAATTCTAATTCCTCTTCGAAATTTTGGGCGCATGCGCTGAATGGTTGTCAGTGTGAATATTTACTACTCCTTAGTATTAGTGTTTTAAGGTTCATTAGTGGATGTAGATAAGTGCTTTTTAAAGATTATGTAATGTTGACTTATTTAGAAGTGCATTTTAACAGCTTTTGATTAATAATTGGTTATAAATAATATTTTTTAAAAGACAAAACTCTCTAAACGAGTAAATATGCTAACCTTTGCTAGGCCTATATATAATATACGACCAGGCTGAAGTTATTGAGGTAATTATGCAGTAAAATAAATGACTCAAGATTCTAGTCCAAAAGTTTCGAACAAAACATTAAAATACACGATAAAAGTATAAATCTGATGGTTAATGTTAGTTTTAACACATAAGCAGCATTTCTATTTAAAAATTACTTGCAAAAGTGGGCCGTACGGGCCCATTTAGCTAGTATTAACCAAAATCTTAAGCTTCACAAATCTTGATACGATGGGTTCGGATGTGAAGCTTAAGATTTTCAATGCTGCGTTTTTTTCTATAATTTTATTGACTGAATAATTGAACCCTTGGTAATTGGGGGGTCAATTATTCGTCAATAAAACTATAGAAAAGGACACAACAATGAAAATCTTAAGCTTCACATCCGAACCCATTTATCAAGCAATGAAAGTTTTACCGCGTAAGAGTAAAAAGTTGAAACAAAGCAAAGTGCATTTATTTCTATGTTCAGAATCACTTCGCCATGTTTGCTTGGTGAAATTGGCCAATGACATTTTTTCTCTTGAATTACTTCAGGTCTAGTTAGGTTAAGTTTAGTTCCCTTGTGAAAATCAGTGGTTTTAGAGAGATTTTCATCATCAAATATGAAGAGATCTCGAATATTACTCATTTGCGCAAGAAACGGATCTCGGATTCTTTCAAAACGCATCAAAATTAACCAGAAAAATACTTTGTAGAAAAAGTGCTGCTTATGTGTTAGTTTTAACTTTTACCCTTAATAGTTTCCTAAGAATTAGATAAAATTAAGATTAGTAATGCAAAGCATTATGCACGGCGTATAGAAGCTAGCTTGTAGGCCTAGACAGGCTTTTGACTGCTTGGCTATCTGGGCCTACACTGTGCTGTGTTGTCATAAGTTTGAAGCATTTCTAAGAGGTAACTCGTGTTACCTTCTACTGTCTGTAGAAGGTAAGAACAGTTGGTAAAAATTAGGTTATAATATAGGGTGATCGAAAAGTCACTCCGCAACTATGACTCAATAAGACAAAAATGCAATCATACAAGAAGTTTACGTTAGGGATCTTTTCCGTTTGACTGCCGCCATTGAAACATAAGAGGTGAGTGCCCCCAGCCTTCTTTACTTAGCCTTATAAGGCTAACTAACGAAAATATCACGACCTAACCTAACCAATCGTTAGGTCAACTGTACGACCTTGACGATTGGTTAGGTTAGGTCTTGATATTTTTGTTAGTTAGCCTTATAAAGCTAACTAAAGAAGGCTGGAGGCCCTGATCTTCAGGTGATCCCCTTATTTTTCTGAGTACACGATTAAAACTTAAAAATTAAGCATGGATCTTGAAAGTAATTAAAATTGTTTATAAGAAACAAAATTTGAAGGGGAAATTAAGAAAAGCTTTTTTATAAAGTAACTTATTTTGTATCAAGACATTTCAGTTAAAATACAAAATACAAAAAGTTTAACTGTTTCAATGGCGGCAGTCAAACGGAAAAGATCCGAAGTTAGATATTTTAATGAAAATTGTACGATATCGTGAAATCTTTAACAAAATATTGGCGAAGTCTAGGCTAGTCTAAGCTAAGTCTTGCTATGGTAGGCTGTATGTATGTATATACAGGGTGTCTCCAAAAAAACAACTCTTTATAGCATCATATATTTTATAATTTTAAAAAAACCAAACAATATATTGTTATAGCAATTGCCAATGAAAGGTAAATTAGTAATCTAAGTGATCAAAATGTTATAGCGAGTTGTTTGCATATAAAATTTAATTAACTACGCCAAGTGCTCAAAATGTTCTCCGGCGGCATGAATGCACTTTTGAATGCGTCGACTAAGCCTGGCCTTGTTTTATCAAAGGCCTTGTAATGGCGAAGCCTATGGACCGAACGTAGTCTAGTCACTCACTAGCTTGCTTCGGACTTAGCCTACGCACTCATTCCACGATACAAACTCTACAGCATTCAACTTTATTCAGTTCAGCAAAAGAACCCATGTTGCGTAAACGTTTGACACTGGAGCAACGAAAAAGTGTTCTCGACATGCTGCGGACAGAAATTATACCTGCAGTTCGGAAGTTGTTTGGAAACGACGACTTTTACTTTCAACAAGATGGAGCCCCCCTCATTATCATTGTGATGTCAGAAGGTACCTCGATGAAACGTTGCCTAACCGTTGGATAGGACGAAGAGGAATCGTTGAGTACCCTCCACGTTCACCGGACTTGACTCCACTTGATTTTTACTTGTGGAGCTACCTGAAGGATGCAGTTTATGGTACAAGACCTGCAACACTCGAACACCTTAAGGATGCAATTAGGGAAAAGTGCGGGACCATCACAGCATCCACATTAGTCCATGTCTGCGAATCAGTTAGTCGACGCATTCATGCCGCCGGAGAACATTTTGAGCACTTGGCGTAGTTAATTAAATTTTATATGCAAACAACTCGCTATAACATTTTGATCACTTAGATTACTAATTTACCTTTCATTGGCAATTGCTATAACAATATATTGTTTGGTTTTTTTTAAATTATAAAATATATGATGCTATAAAGAGTATATAGTTTTTTTGGGACACCCTGTATATACATTATTACTACTTCGGAGAGACTTTTCGATCACCCTGTAGCTTATGTTAGGTAGGCTGTTATGGTATTAATTATGGGCTCTGTTTCCTAGTTGTCTGTATTCTTAAATTTTTACCAAAATCTTTTCTTTGGTCTAGCACAGGGGTGGGCAACCTTTTTAAGTGAGCGTGCCAAAATCGTCAAATCTTTGATGCAAAATTTTCTCACGTGCCAACCGAAATTTTGGGGAACATATTATTATTTGGTGCCTTTTAAGTATTGGGAGAACCTTTTCAAATAATAAAAAATTACACTGGAGCGGTAAAATCAAAGAATATTGTAAGAGTGATTATTGTAAGTCATGTAAGATTGAATAAATGTAAAATTTAGTGACGGAATTTTTACTTGAAGGTCGTTCTACCCTGTTGATAGCGTGGATATTTTTTATTAGCCTTTAAGTGTAATTATAGCTGCCACATACAGCCACACAATTTAAAAACGCAATTTTTAACATCAGCAAAAGAGTAAACAATAATTCTGATTTGTTTTTGTTTTTTATATATCAGATCAATCAGCCATAAGTTTTTTCAAGTTTCCCAATACATTACAGTGCCCAATCTCATAATCGTTTTACTTGACTAAAGCACAATGAAAGAAAATAAAATTAAAGATATTCTTTTATTGATTCTTAATCCCTTATGAATAATACATAAAAATTACAGAGAAAATAAAATGTTATTTTACCTACATAATATATTAAACAGAAGTTAATCTTTACCATTTTTTAGCAGAAAACATCAAATCAAAACTAGAGAAAGAAAAATCGTGGACGTTTTATTTATTTAGCATCAATGAGACTTCTGCTGCTGCATCACTGATGACAGATAATTTATATCAGGTTTATATTTTGTAACCTTTAGAGATATATATGCATGCGCTACTACTTTCATCTGTAAGGCTACTCCTATTACGAGACTATTACGGAGATAGATGGCTTGGAAATAGGATGTTTGTTTCATTTTCTTATTACTTATTATTACTAAAACGGTTGTCAGTGTTTGTTTCTTTATTGCATTTTTATTTGGTATTGCTCTACTTAATAAAATTGTATTTCATTAAGTTAAAATATAAAACTCAGCGAGGAATTTGGATATTTATTTATTTAATTTTTTTTAAGGTGAGCCCGGGGAATCGCGTGCCGGAAAAAAGTCGTTGGCGTGCCACGTTTGGCACGCGTGCCAAGGGTTCCCCACCCCTGGTCTAGCATATATATATATATATATATACACCATTATTCGTAGCTTCGTTTATACGTAATATATTTTTTACACCAAATTCCGCTATTCGCAAATCCAGTTCCGTTATTCGCAATGCCAGATAAGGCAAAAAATAATTCACAATTCCACCTGCTACCAAACGCAGCGCAGCATGCCCGTATCGCAGGCCATTATTCAAGAAAAGGCACGGTCCTTGTGGCGAGATGTGAGGAAGGAAGTCGTTGGTGAAGGTGAGAACAGTGGTGGTGAAACTTTCAGTGCGAGTCAGGGGTAGTTTGAGGAAATAAAAGTACAGTACAGCTATGTTTATTCTTTTATTGATGTTATTCATAACTTACTATGCTAATACAGGTCTGTATTTGTGTTTTATACTCGCTTTTATGTATCGTATGGGAACGTATCCAAACATCTTACCTTCTGAAAAATTGTCACCGGAACGCATCCCCCCATAAAACATGTATTTATATGGGAAAAAATGATTCGTTATTCGCAATTTCGCTATTCCTAACGAGTCTGAGGAACATAACTGTTGCGAAAACCGGGATATACCTGTGTGTGTATATTTATGCGGACGATACAAAGATTGGCGGAAAAATCAGCGATGCAAACGAAGTAGTGGCCTTGTAGAGGGGGACAAACAAAATATACAAATGGTCAGAAGACAACAATATGACATTTAACACCAAGAAATTTCAGCTCTTGAGATATGGTAGAAATGAGGAACTTAAAAAGACTGCATATTATGCCCCAGATAGACAAGAAATTCAGAGAAGCACGAAAGCGGTCGACATGGAGGTAATAATGACCGATGATGCCAAATTCGAAACACAAAATCAGATAGCAATAAATAAAGCAAAAAGAGTCGGGACAGGTACTAAGAACGTTCAAAAGAGGGACAAGACAGTAATGATTTCCTGCTGAGAACACTGATCATATCAAACTTGAATACTGCTCAGTTTTGACGTCCCCATATAAAAGGAAGAAGTTAATGAACTAGAAGAAACGTAAGAGACATTTCACAGCCAAGATTGATGGCTGCAAAGAACTCAACTACTGGGAAAGACTACGTAAACTAAATCTGTACTCCCTGGAAAGAAGAAGATGGAGGTATACCATAATCTACATAATTATGGAAAATTATTGAAAAACTGCTACCAAACCTCAAACTAAACCCAATTACCATCCAGACAACCCTGGAAAATAGGAAAGGCAGAATGTGTCGTGTTCCCAAATTAAAGGCCTGACAAGGGACCTCAACTCTGAAGGAAAATAGCTTAGTTGTCAGGGGGCCAAGAATTTTCAACCATCTTCCAAAGAACCTCAGAAACATTACAGGGGTCAAAGTTGGTCTTCAAGAGAAGACTAGATGCCTGGCTCAGGACGGTACCAGATGAGCTGGGTGTACCTGGCCATGTGCGGTGGAGAGGGCAAGAGAGCAATGCTCCTCTACCAAGCCAGGACTAGAGGCGGGGCCACCAGCTTGACCTTCGTGTGAAGAAAGACCGACGCACGGACCCCAAACAAGGTTAACAAGGTGTGTGTATATATATATACACATACACACACACACATACAGGGTGTCCCATAAGTCCGGCATCATAGGAGAAATTCATATCTAATATACTATTTCAGAAATGAAGCCTTATATATATATATGTAACAGTTTTTTTGCGCGCACCTACAGGTCACTACAATTGGTGTAGAACAATGCGGTTTTCACCATTCAATGCGTCTTTTTATTGTGCAGTGCCCATGCTAAAAAAAAATTCCCTAACAAATCCTTCCCCCCCTTTTAGGGGTACAGTTCTTCCCATTTCTTCATTTTTAATCATAATTTTGGCACAAAATGGGGGAGGGGTGGGGTTAATGGAGAAACTCAGAAAAATAGATGCGATATATATATGTAACCAAAAAAAAATGAAAGTAAATCCTTTGTAAGGTGCCAGCCCCCTTCCCCCCTTGGGGGTAATGGGGGAGAGGGGTGTGGTTAATGGGGAAACTCAGAAAAAAAAATTGGTGGGGTTAATGGGGAAACTCGGGAAAAAAAAAATAACCAACATCGATTCCGGTCAGGAAGATCATGCTTATCACAACTAATGGAACACTATAACAATATTATTGATGCACTCGAAACAATGAAAACTATGATTTGGCGGACCGCAGGGCCCCCAATTACTGTCGGTTCAGTTATTTGGTCAATAAAACTATAGAAATGAACGCAGTCATGAAAATCTTAGGCTTCAAATCCGAGCTCATTGTATTAAGATTTGTGAAGCTTTAGATTTTCATGGCTGCGTTCTTTTCTGTAGTTTTATTGAATGAATAATTGGTTTGCCAGTAACTGGAAGGCCGCAGGCACCCCAATTACTGAGGCCCAAGGTGAGAAGAATAGAAATGATATCCAGATAAAGGGCTACTGATGTTCAAAATAAAATACGCCGTTGGCCCACAATTCAGCCGAAGCACCGCAGATCTAGCAAAATCGGCGCGTAGCGCCGACCTTTTGCTAGTTTTTCTATTTCTACAAACCATAATTCATATTTTTATCTTTCTACAGGCCATAATGTCTGTGAGCAAGGAAGAACGACTCCAGATAATTCTACTCATAGGAAATCGGAGTCAAAGAGAGGCCGCTGCTGAATTTAACAGACTGCATCCAGACCGCGAGCCAATAACACAGAGTTGTGTTAGCAGACTTTTTGCAAAGTTTAAGGGAACAAGATCCATAGAAGATAAACCACGCAGTGGACCTTCAAGGAGGTCCACTGACGATGATACAGCGACAGCTATCCTGGCTGATTTTAACAGAAGTCCCAATAAGTCTCTTCGGCGATTGTCCGCCGAGACAGGAGTGTCGAAAAGTAGCATCCATCGCATTCTTCAGGCTCACAAATGGCATCCATATAAACTTCAGATCCTACAGAAATTAAGCGAAGATGATCCCGACCGGCGGATGGAATTTTGTGAATGGGCTACGGAACAATATGCTTGGGATGCCAATTTCCCGTCCACCATTCTGTTCAGTGACGAGGCTGTTTTTTATGAAAATGGTGAGGTAAATCGACAGAACACCCGCTACTGGTCTCAAAAAACCCTCACTGGTATACCTCTTCAAAGGAACAAGGTGCATCTCGGGTGATGGTATGGTGTGGCATTTGGAAGGATCGCATCATAGGCCCCCTCTTTTTCGATGAACGTGTCACTGGAGGCACCTACCTACGTATGTTCAAGGAAGAAGCATTTCTCAGTGTCTTGAACGAAGAAGGAAATTTCCCAACATGGTTCTAGCAAGACGGCGCTCCTGCACATTACAGCACCCAAGTAAGGGAATACCCGTACCAACAATTCCCTGGTCATTGGATAGGACGTCAGGGCCTGTGGAATGGCCAGCTAGAAGCCCGGATCTCACGCCACTAGATTTTTATCTCGGGGGCCACTTGAAAGCGCTGGTATACGCTGAGAAAATTAGGAGTGTTGAACATTTGCGGCAGCGCATTATTGGGGCACGTAACACCATTACTCCTGACATCATTCACCGTGTGCTTGCTGACTGGGTATCACGTCTGAATTTGTGTATTCAAAACAATGGTGGACATATTGAGCATTCTGTAAATAAAAACTTTTGTTTTGCCTTTTTTTATTATGTTTCCTATGATGCCGGACTTATGGGACATCCTATATGTACAGGGTGGGCGGAAAGTAGCTCCCTATTTTGGATTGGTAAAAAAATACGTATATTATCCATTTATTTCAGAAGAAATAATATGAAAAGGTAGGCATACATGGTAGGTTTTCTCTAAAATTCAATGTGGGCTCCAACTCTTTCCACCGGCTTCTGGAGCCGCCAGGAATGGCGGTCCACTGACTTTAGCAGGAACTCCGGCGGGATGGAGGACATGACCTCCCGAATTCGGTCCTCCAGTTCTTCCAATGTCCTCGGTTTGGTGCGGTAGACTTCTTCCTTTACCCACCCCCAAAGAAAGAAGTCGCACGGTGTCAAGTCGGGGCTCCTGGCTGGCCATTGATGTGGACCACGACGACCCATCCAACGCCCAGGGAAGTGGGCATCCAGCCACTCACGGACAACAAGAGCGAAGTGCGGAGGGGCGCCATCTTGCATAAATATCAGATCGTCGATGTTCCCCATGTGCTGACAACCGGCCAGACCTCGTTTCGCAACATAGCAAGGTACCGCTCAGCATTCATGGTGTTGCGCAGAAGGAACGGGCCCACAACCTGATCTGAGGTCATACCACACCACACCGTTACACTGAACCGATTCTGCCGTTTTTCAGCGGTAACCGTGCGACTTCTTTCTTTAGGGGTGGGTAAAGGAAGAAGTCTACCGCACCAAACCGAGGACATTGGAAGAACTGGAGGACCGAATTCGGGAAGTCATGTCCTCCATCCCGCCGGAGTTCCTGCTAAAGTCAGTGGACGCCATTCCTGGGCGGCTCCAGAAGCTGGTGGAAAGAGTTGGAGCCCACATTGAATTTTAGAGAAAACCTACCATGTATGCCTACCTTTTCATATTATTTTTTCTGAAATAAATGAATAATATACGTATTTTTTTACCAATCCAAAATAGGGAGCTACTTTCCGCCCACCCTGTATATATATATATATATATATCCAGGCCAAAGAAATAAGGTTTCAATACATTTTAATCAAGATGCAGCTTCGAGACAGTTCATAAGTCCTGCACACGTGGTGACGTTATGACGTTTCCATAACGTCCACTGATCTGAAAATGTGGGCGTGGCCTACGAGCTTTGGGGACCGCTGTGTGGATTGTAAAGTTTTATCAAAATATTTAATAAAAAAAAATAGTAGTATAACAGGATTTAATAGTATTCATCTGTAGTGAAGATGAGGGATTACGAAGTTTCAGATTCTGCATAATATAATCCCGACCCTAGCCTAATAAGTGATATATCTAGGCTTATTCCTATAGCCTATATCCCAATATATGTACTGTGTAGCCACAAAAAAAGAATAATGCAAGGAAAGACCACGTACACGAATGATTTGAATAAAATTACATAGAAAATTAAGAAAAGTTGAATAATTACCCCTTACTTTAGTAAGGATGATAGGCCTAGGTTTTAAAACTTTAAATTCTTTGTTAAAATCTTAATTTGCTTCATAATTTGCAGAATCAGTTTGTCGTTATGGTTTGTTCGGTATGGTTCCGTAGCTCAGACCTTTATTAACTTTAAACAGCTCTTATATTTTAAACGCTATATAAAACTGTTTTTCTTCAGGTGCTATTCTTTTTCTACCTCCTGAAGGTTCTGGAGTTCTGTTGAAGAAACTTGAATTCTTGCACAGTGTCAACTAGGCCATGTCTTTGATACCTACAACGCTGGTATGTGGAAAAAGAAAAGGCTAATAAGTTTCGCTGGTACCAGATTACATTCGGTTAAGTAGTCATTTTATATTGGTTAGTTATTTACTAGGGATGTACCGATATCGCTTTTCAGCAGATAACCGATACCGATAATTAAAAACAGTATCGGCTGATAACCGATACCGATATCCAGCTAGGGTTTATTAGTTTGTCATATTTTTGTAACATATTCATAATTTATTTTGTGTTGAAAATTTGGCAACAAAGCAATAATCCTTTTCATTAAAGATGACAACCTGCGTTAGATGTCATAGTTTTGTTTGTTAAACAATTGGACTGCGGGCCTATGTTGGGCTTAGTAAATTTGTTTTTAACCAGCTAGCTGGGTTAATATTGTGAGCATGACTACAAGATAGTTTTTTGGTTTTCTAGGCTTTATATCTATTTCTCAAAGGATTTGCACTTGTTTGATTGGCTGTTTGAAAAGAAAATTGGTTAAAACTTGTGCTACATTTCTTATGACCTAGGCTATGATTAACTTGCAGCATTAAGCCAAACATAGCCTATGTCTATATCCTGACCTATTTAAAAATGTGTATAGGTAGCTACATTACAGAGCAGCTGCTATTTTTACATGAGAACTTAACCCTTGTGAAAAAATACCGAGTTATGTGAAGTGATAAAACAATAAAATATTGGAAAATTCATCCTCTAAATCAGGGGTCACCAACCTCCCTCCTTTATTTCATTATTTATTTTATCGATTATGTTGATTTATTCTTTTTGATCTAAGGTGGGCGATAAGCTTTTTTAATTTTCAAAAAATCGTAAAAGTGGGTGGTGAACAAAAAAAAAGGTTGGTGACCCCTGCTCTAAATAGTCTTTTATTCATAATTTTGGAAAACTTGTACTTTTGAAATATCGGTCAATATTTTTAAAAATCGGCCGATATCGATAAAAATCTACCGATACTGATATATCGGTACATCCCTATTATTTACCACGTAACCAGTTGGATCTTTACAACAAATTTCGAATTGATCAAAAAACTGGTCTCCGCGGAACTTAATATTTACCCCAAAAATTAATCTTTTTACCATGTTCAGTAATTCATCGTAAATTTTAGTTCGTCATAAACAGTTAACAATATCTGTCAAAGAACTGAACATATTACAGTACTGTACCTATATTTAGTTTTATTTTCGGTACTTTTCCGTTATACTCCCGCAATTTTAATAAGCTCCCAATGTCATTGTATATATACAGGCTGTTTCACAACCGGTCTGCCATACTTTGGGGGGATGATATCGAGTAAAAAAGTTAATACAACATAGGTGTTATTTCCAACCGTTGCCGAACTACGGACGTTTTAAGGTGCACGGAAAAAACAGACGAGAGTATTAATCTGATGTATTTATTACTACATTTTATGAGATACACCTTATAAATGTTCAAAATGTCCGCCTCTGTTTTCAATGCACAGCCTCTTACACAACAAGAGTCCACTGCCCATTGAATCATTTCGGGGTGTTCTCGTATGTAAGCAGCGGCATTTCGTTTGTACTTTGGTCTTGTAGACCATCTCTTTCATAAGGTCACATAAAAATAAATCTAACGGGTTAGAACCAACTGAAAGAAAAAACGGGATTAGTAGTGGTAACTTCGTTAACCGAAACTACCACCAGTGCTGCCATCTATCGAATTATACACAAGTAGGGATTTGTTGTTTGCACATCTTAAAACATCCGTAGCTCCGCAACAGTTGGAAATAGCACCTATGTTGTAGTAACTTTTTTACTCTATATCACCCCCCAAAGTATGGCAGACCGGTTGTGAAACACCCTGTGTGTGTGTATATATATATATATATATATATATATTATATATATATATATATATTGACGATTGGTTAGGTTGTAATATTTTCGTTAGTTTTAACGAAACGAAAATATCACGACGAAACCTAACCAATAGAAAAAACTTACCATTTGTGGGGCTATAATGGGGGTATAACCTTATTTTCTTCAGAAATTTATGAACTCGAGATTTTGCCAATTAGTTGTTGTTTAAAAGTTTTTTAAGTTTAAGCATTTAATTTTTAAACGATATTCTCAAACAGTATCAAAAGAACACTGTTGAATATAGTTTCTGTGCCTGTAACTAGTAAATAATACAATTTTATATATAGATAAATAAATGCGAGCGGAGTGAGAACGTATTAATAGAAAACATTTATTTTGCGCCACCCGATATATGTAGGGTTTTTACTGAGAGATCTGTAATTTTATTTTGATTTTCAGATTCGATTTCTCCTGGGGGTGAGGGATAGTCACAAAGTGATTACCAACAGTTCTGAGCAGAACAGAAATCTGTTCAATATTAATTATCTCCCAACACATCTTGTTTAAGAAAGCCTGGTAAGTACATAAATTATAGCCATCATTTCGTAGTTTTTGTCGGAATTTGATACACCAAATTTGATGTATATAAGGTGTTTTTTTTTTTTCATATCTGGATGATGTACTTAACGTGTATTTAGTAACCGCTTTGGTTCCTTTCGACACTACAATCCTAGAGATTACGTTTGGAGAAGGACTACCTGTCGTAATTTCAGGTTTGGTAAGCTCCATAATTGGAAGGAATTCAATCGACAGGATATTTAATATAGAAAAAAAAAAAATTATGAGCTTAGGATTAGAAATGAGTAGTTTAGCTACGAAACGTATAAAACTAAGGATTTTTAAAACTTCAAAACCACCCCTTTTAACTAATATGGTATTTGAAAACCAAAGTCACTCGATAATCATGAAACTAAAAATTTACTTTAAAAAAATATACGTATATAATTTACCTTTTCGTCCATTTCGCTCTGTTGATACGCCGTTGAAGATTAGTGGCGTTTTGGTCCTGAGCCGTATACGTGGACTACTATAAACGTTATGAACCATAGATAAGTTTTTGAAATTATTTAAAATATCGTTATTAGGAACTTTTTGATGGTTAGTTTCGATGTGTTTATTTGTTGTGTAACCAGTATAAGAGGAGTTGCATCCATCTTCCGCGAACTGGTATAGAACATTGTTCGTTTCATCGTCAGTACTTTTCTTTGCTGTAGAAAAACGTGACAGTTTTCTCGCTTTGCAATAATGTCTTAAAATAATAATAATATGCAGAGGCTCGGCGTCATATCTCGTAATCTTTCTAATTTTCGACTCTTCAGTTTCAAGTCTATCCACAACTTCTGAAGGGATAATTCAAAATTTGAGGAAGAGTTTCGTTTTAAGGCAGGGTTAAAACATCTTGACGCGGTTGCGGGCTGTATGGGTATTTTCTATGAGAGATCTAACTTAAAGTGGGAAGTTCTATATTGGGAATGTCTCCCTCTTCCACCAATAATGAAATGGCAATGACGTCGAATGGGAAGAGAGATACCTTCAATCACTTTTGTCAACCGACCAAAGGTCGAGGCGAACTTATACTACCAAAAGTGTTGACAACATCAGTAGAACTGTTCGCAACGTATTAATTAGGGTGTAAGCCCACCCAGGCCTTGATAGCTTCTTCAGCCCTCTCATGAACGCTTTCCTCAATTTTTTTTTTTTTAGATTTCACCCGCAGGGCACTTTTTGGTAACCTGAGAGCAGTTTCTCTATGGCCTTTTCCCGATTTATCGCTCTATTTTATCCCAGATGTGTTCTATCGGATTGAGAGGAGGGCTTTCAGCAGGCCATACATAATGTGTCAATGTTATTCAGCTCGAACCAATGGATTACAGTAAGGACTTTGTGACAAGGGGCGTTGTCGTGCTGGTACAGGCACGGGCCCTCACCATGATATTCCATTACTATTGGCATTGCATTGTTGTAAAAAATGTCACTCTACATTGTACGGTTCTAAACGCTAATGTTTCGTAGTATAAACTATGAAAACATTCCCACTGCCAACTCTATACTTAATGGTCGGGTCAGTGAATTGAGAATCTGCGCTTTTGCCACACCCAGACTCTGCTTTTGGATGCAAACAGTGTGTAGTGGAACTGGTCACTCTTTTCGATAAGTTTTGCACTACTGTAGTTGTCGCTTTGCATGCAAACCTTCCATAGAATCTCCCTGCATGTAGTTCCCCACAGACAGCAGACAAACCTACCGAAAAACTTACGGGTAGGTTGTTTGACCTTCTGAGAAATTGATTTTGACGACATATACGTTTTTTCTCGCCTCACGTTTCAGGTAAGGAAAGACCATTTTGGTTTTGGCCTGCCTGGTTCTGGGCTCCAGTCCAGCATGTTGCACTCTTCCATTTTCGTGTATTATTTCCCACATTTGACTTGGAGGAAAACATTGAAGTATTACGCAAAGTTATACTTGCGATATGACTCCAATTATCTTGCCACGTTCCAACAACACCGTCAGCTCAGATACACATGCTACACTAATGAATACTGGTGCTTTAGGCAGATCACTAGCTATAACGATGCCTTTGAACGACGGTGCTACCTTCCACAGAGCAATTTATATCTGGAACATTATAGTATTGGCAAAGAGAAGTTTGTCTCAGTGATTTTGTTATATATGATATATCTCTGATTTCCGTACATATCTCGGTGCTAGTTAATACAACAAAAATTCCATTAATATTACTTAAAATAGCAACCTCTATCCAATACTCCTGAGCTAAGTGCATGTTAGTTAGTTTACATCACAGACATCTCTGTTATATATGGTCACGTGCGTGATTCATGAGGACAGTTAGTGATGATTGTACTATATGACCTTTTTTTCTATTTAAGTCTCGCACATCACTCGCAGTTGTCTCGTATTCATATTTGCTCGGGTCAGTTTTAAAACCCGAATGAAAAACATGGATGAGTATTAATCCTTCTTAGATTTTACTCCTTAACTTCAGTGTAAATTACTTCATAAAATTATGGGTAGTATTACTCGCGAAGAGACTGTTTTCATCTTCTCTTCACAAAGTTTGCTCGGCTTCCATGTCGAAGATAGACTTAAAATCCTCATTTTCTTTGTTTTGAAATAAATATAATTCGAAGATTAATAAACAAGTGAAAAAGCTACGTCGTGGCCAGTGTCATAACACCGCTTCCCGTCGATCAAACTAAGTTAAGCGTCATTGGGTCTGTGTAGTAGTTGGATGGGGGACCGACCTCCGCGTTTAAAATAGCGACCCATGTTTCGGATCCCACGTAAAGCTCTAGGTTCCCTCCGTCATACGACTTTAGATGTTGCGAAGGAGGTTACCCCATAAAAAATGGAAAAAAAAAAATAATCACCCTTCCGTATGGTTTGCACCAAAAAGGGAGATAGGGGTCATATCAAGGGTGGGTTGGAAGGAGAGGAGAGGGGGCCTGGAGAAGCGTAACATAAAAACTTTGTACCCTTGTTTTCTACCATACTACTAAATGACTTCGATAATAGTATAGCAAAACTGAGTAATAAATTTAAAAAGATGGAACTGATGTTAATGTTTGAAATTTACTAAAGAAATGGAGGCAGCCTACGTTTACATTGCAGCCCTAATAAGTCTCTTCACAACTTCCTTGTTAAGTAAATAACAAATAGAAGCGTTCGGTGCATAATTTTAGAGCTCAACTGACATTGTTGTTTATTGACGATGATCACACACACACACATGTATGTATGTTTTATAAATTTAAATAATTTCTCCCTCAAACAAATGGGCAAGAAATAATAATGTGTTATACTTGTCTTGGAGAATCGATAAGAAACAACTTGAAAAAGTGTGAGGGGGGGAGGGCAAATATGCCTTTTTTCCTTGAGAGATTTATGAAAAGTGTATTTTGTTTTGTTTTAGCGAAATTATGCACCAAGGAATAATTGAAATTTTAATAGATTATTTATTGTTTTATTTTTTTTTTGAGGGGGGGGGGGACGGTTCAAGCGCACCTTTCTAAGTTTTTGTCAGGTTCATTAAAATAATTACTCGTAGAATAATTTCAAAGTGGCCTAAGCTACAATATACAAGGTGTCCCAGAAGTCTGGACTCGTAGGGAAAATAGACATTATATTTTTAAAGTGAAAAAACTCATTTCTGTCAGTTTACATACTTAGGAAAGAAAATACCTTGATGGCTCAGTATACCAATCAAGAGTAGGTGGAACTGGTATTGGTACATGCCTCCGGAAAAAGCCAGAGGGAGGCATGTTCATGAAATAACTGACATGCCTCCTCCTGGCTTTTTCCGGAAACGTGTAGCAATACCAGTTCCACCTTCTCTGATTGATATACTGAGCCATCAGGGTATTTTCTTTCCTGAAATATGTAAAACTGACTTTAGAAATGTGTTTTTCACTTTAAAAATGTTTTACCTATGAGTCCAGACTTCTGGGACACTGCATTACGGAATCATTTACCAGCATCACTGCAAGAGTGAAGTTCAGGAATTTTAAGACCTATCTTCTTCTTTTATATTTAATGAAATTATAATATTAAATACTTGTGTGTGCAGGCAGCTGTGCATAAGTGAGGTCGTGTGTGTGACAATTCACAGATATAGTGGGGTGACTTTTTGGCGTTAACTTTTGGTACCTCGGAACACTAAAAAAATTGTCGGAAGAAAAATATGTTGCCCCTGATTAGGGTTAGGGTAAGTTAGCAAGTACCTCGCTGATTAATAACTAAACAGAAAACGCCCTTTGATCTGTCATTTGTGCATGAAACACACTTCATTTCGATGGCACGAGCGTTAGGTTACGTTAGGTTAAATTAGGTTTCGTTAGTGTTTAGAATGTGGATTTTTAAAAATTGGTACCTCGACTATGCAGAGATGAGCAGTGTGAGAGAACTATTCGAAGTCGGTCGGCTCAATGTCCTGGCGGTTTTCTAGTTTTTATTTTATATAGGTTATAATTCCTCCGAGATATTAAAAGGGATATACTGTAGAAGCGCCTCGGTGGTGTACTGGTTAGCATCGCTGACTACGAATCCATCGGCTCCAGGATCGAGACCCGGTGACGGCAGGCGGCGCACAGCAAAACCTTCATCCTTCCACACAATAAAAATTTGTTGGTAGATAAACGAGTACCCTGGGCAGATCGGGCTTGATCTCGCGATCGAGCCCGGGCGGAAACTTTGTAATTTCTGACCGCCCGTGGTGGGGCGTGGTTCGGATTCCACGTTAAATTGTAGGTCTAAGTTGGAGCGACGAGCTTGACCTTCGTCAGAATGAACAATTGGGGCGGAAGCAAAATTGATTTGCTTGTAAATATCAAAGAAATTGGTACTTGAAGTAGGGCTGACCAATTCGTATCGAAACTTCGATATCGATCGAAGCACTTTTCGGTATTAAATCATCATCTTGATTATTTTGTTCTGAAAAGTGGCTCTCTGTCGGACGGTGACGTAGGAGCAAGCTTAGCTTCGTTGTAATACACTTTTCATTCGGAAATTCACGTTCCTTTCCTTCCTATTTTTATAAGCAAAACATGTAAAACACGAAAACAATTAAATTCTCCTTCGTTGGTTGCGGTCTTGCGGATAAGCCGTATTCGGACCATATAGAAATAAATTTTGCTTTATATTTGTGTGCTCGTTTCGTAACGGTAGCAACGAAAAAATTGCTATATAAATAGAAAAATGAGACCTACGAAGGATTTAAGCGCTTTAAAACTCAGAAATAGCTTAGGAGAGTTTCGATATCGATCGAAGTTTCATTTCAGATTCGATGGACAGCCCTAACCTGAAGTCTTTATTCACTTGTTTGTAAACATTCGCCAAACATGACACACATTGAGAAGAACTGTATGCATATAATGAAAATGAGAACTGTGAACACTTATTCAGTACGGGTAAATCTCGTAATGACACCACATGATATATATACGATATTTTAATAGCTACTATGACTTTAGAGTAGATTCCAAATACATGACATTGTTAGAACCCTTTTTACGTTACGCAAGACTCCATAACCATCCCCAAATTTGAATGTTTACATTCGTTACGGATTCTGTTAAGATTGAATGGATTCCAAATACGTGGCACAAGTTTAGAATCTTTCAGCGTTGCTTAAAGAATACGGAAGCATTCCAAAGCTCGAAGTCTTTATATTTTATTTCAAATGGCTGGAAACCACTTCTTAATGAAAGTTTCTATTCATCAATTATGAAATGATGAGTTTCTATTATGGAGTGAGGGAGAGCATTTCAAACGGAATTTGAGAGTTCTCAAGACGTGACGAGGAATAGAATCTACAGTATTCCGCATGTAGTTTCTTCTTAGTGTATATGAGGCCTTCCTAGGAAGAAGTGGCTAAGCGACAAAAGTAAATAGCTCCAGAAAACTTAAACGTTGTACCAATTTGAAATATGCTTATCGTAACTTTTGAAATTTTGAAGATATTTCGACAAAATATTTTCAAAAGTTCAAAAATTATGACATTTCAAATTGGTACAACGTTTAACTGCGTTTCCTGGCGTTTTTTATTTTTGGCGCTTAGCCACCTCTTCCTACGAGATTACAAAGACTATACAGGAAAGTACTTCGAAGTATCTCTATTTTCAGACAGAGAGAGAGCGCGAGCTTCTCGACAAAATTTCAAAGCTTTTTATGCCTCCTGTGATAGTCGAAAACTGTGTTAATTAACCCATTAACCCTTTCATGCCCGAATTATGTCTAAGATTAAAACAATTTTGTACTTTATTATCCATAAGGACTAAAATTTCGTAAAACTGTATGGTCAAATTTACAACCATGGACATGAAAGGGTGAAATTATGAATGCGTGTATTTGAAGCGTTATCAATTTGTATTGGTTGTTCATAAAGGGTTAAATATAGGGTAGAATAGGAGGCATGGGCATTGGACAGTGGGCACTGTGCACTGTAGTTTCAGTAATTGTCGAAACTACGGTACGACAATTATCTATAAAATGCGAATGACTGACTTCAAATAAAGACTTTATCGCTTCACGTTTCAAAGTTGTTGCTAACTGCGAGTTGCTCTCATATTTTACATATCCACTAATCTTCGCATTGAAACATTTATCCATAAAAAAAAGATAAATATACAGTATTTGGTCGTTGGTACGTTTGATTATGAAGAGATTATACATAGTACGTTGCGAGGATAATGCATACACTACAGTTAAATAAAGAAATAGCGAATTTATAAACGTTTTAAACTAATTCTTAAACGGGATAACTCTGGTAAATCGTCGTTTCATTATTTTCTTCCCTTTATAAATTTCATATTTTAAGAAAATGAGAGAAACTGTGGCAGCAATTCCTAAAAGAAGAAAAGCGGTGAACACGTTCCATAAATCCATTGCATTCTTCCCTCCTACATTGGAGCAGTCTGTCTCCGGAACAGCGTACTTCCTCCATAGTTTGTCTAAGATCCCTGCCTCGGATAGTTGAAGCAAACTGCGAAAAGTACACATTATTATATTAAAAGTAATTAAAGATCAGGAATTCTTATTGGGTTAGGGTGAATTAGAGAAAATTCCCTTAAGATATACGATAGTAGGATCTACAGATCTACAGATGCTAAGGCTAACAAAGACCCTAAGATCCACTCTAAGGTTAGCCCGAGATAAAGGAAAGAGTAGGGGGTTAAGAGAAGAGAATAAGGGGTTAAGTAAGGAGGAACACCTATCACTCGTGGGTTAACATTCATTCAGAAAAAGAGAAAACAGACTCACCATCATCATCCGCCGGCCACTTCCGACAAGTCAGAAAAATAGTCGGAGAGAATAGGAGAGGGGTGAAAGATGAAAAGAAGTAAAATAAGAACTCTTACAAACCATGCAAACACAGTCTTAACTCGCTGTCATACCATGCAAGAAAAGAGTTACAGACATGCAAAGTAAGGAGAGGATAAGAGAAAAAAAAAGTAGGTAAAGTTAAACAAAAAGTGCGTTAGTTTACGCTACGAGCTACATCTACGTTCGTGTTAGTCTATTATTTTATTTATTTATTTTTTTTTAATTGTTGGCATCACACGCTGGCATGTCACAAGCTGGCATTAATCGTCAACAGACTCATCCTCGACCACCACCCGCAGAGCTCCTGTTGCTAATTGTTTTTTTTTTATTTTAAACGTTAATATTTTTAAAATGTCTGTCAAGACGGTTCTTAAACACATTAACGCTGGTAGAGTTCACGACGGGCGCGGGAAGATTATTCCATTTATCAATTACTTTAAACGTAAAGAAGTTTTTAGCGATATTAGTAATGAAACGTTTGCCACGCAACTTAAATCCGTTATTGCGAGTATTACTATTATCGAAGTGAACAATTTGTCAAAATTTACGTTATCGATGTTATTAACGATTTTGAAAACTTCAATAAGCTCCCCCCTTAATCTCCTAGTTTCGAGTGAATACAGGTCTAACTCTTTAATCCTATCTTCATAAGGCTTGTTGCGCAATGATGGAATTAGTTTCGTGGCACGACGTTGAACCCTTTCTAACCTATCAATATCCTCACGCAAGTACGGGCACCAAAGCTGAACGGCATATTCTAAATGAGGCCTGACTAGGGACTTGTAAAGGGGCAATATAATATCCTTCGATTTAAATTCGAAATTACGCGCTATGAAGCCTAACATCCTATTAGCTTTTGCGCAAGACTCCAGGCACTGGTTCCTAACCTTTAAATCCTTAGATACGCGTACGCCTAAATCTACTTCCTCGTCAACGCTCGCCAACTCCCTATCATCCATCGTGTACGTGTAATTATTGTTACGAGAACCTATATGCAAAACTTTACATTTGTCTACGTTAAATTGCATCTGCCACTTATCCGTCCACTCCATAATCCTATTTACATCGTCTTAGAGCCTATTTCTATCGTCCTCGTTAACAACCTTACCGCCTATTTTAGTATCGTCCGCGAATTTTGACACGTTACTAGTCAATCCTACATCTATGTCGTTAATGTAAATTACGAATAGCAATGGGCCTAACACTGAACCCTGTGGGACACCGCTACCTACATCCAACCACCCCGATTCACTACCATTAACTACTACCCTCTGCCTTCTAGCACGAAGCCATTCTTCTAACCAGTTAGCTGCCTGACCGCGTATACCGTGGGCTTTGACCTTCGCAATTAATCTCCTATGCGGAACTGTATCGAACGCCTTTTTAAAATCTAAATAAATAACGTCAGCCGCTTTATGCCTATCGTATTCGCGCACTATTTCGTTATAAAATTTGTATTAGGATTAGGTTGAAGTATTGATACATTGTGTTGTTGGATGGTCAGTAAAATTTCGGTAGGATTAAATTAAATAAATAAATAAAAACTGGCGCCATTAAACTGCTGAAAATTGTCTATACACTGCATAGCATCATATACAAATTAAATCCAAATTTTAATTTATTTGAAGCACATGACAAAAGGTGTATGAGCTACACACACACACACACACACACACACGTACTTCAGGATTACTTACTGATAATCTATAATCCTCCTGAGTGTGGATCCTTTCTGTACCGCATAACCACTTGGTATCTCCATATATCGTTTATGAATCATGAATAAGTCGCAATCTAAACCAAAGTTGGATCTAAAATTTATGTCATCCGTCATGAAGACATATTTACCCTTTTTAACTCTTCGTATACCTTCTTCGTCTGTTGGTGGTAAAGTGTCTGACTTATCCTTTAGAAACTCTTCCCACATAGCTTTGTACAAGGCTATATCCGAATTCTGAAAATAGAACGGAGGGTTAATTCCGTTAGATTATTAATTAAAATACCAGACAGATGTAGGTTATGGTAAATTGAACTACATTCTTAGGATAGTTGTCATTATAACTCCCAAATTATGCTATTATCTATTCTCCCTAAGAAATGTGTCGGCTGGGATTGAATATGGGACGTTTCCCTATTAGAAATTTTAGTGATATTCTTTTTCTCATTATTTACCTAAATCACATCCACTTTTAATCTTGATTCGTAGCCTTTTCTATTTCAAACTAAGTTCGTTAAACGGCCAATTTTGCATAGTTTTTGCATAAACTGAAAACTTGAAAGTCAAACCTCAAATTGGGTTTGCAGTGAGCTTCCTTTCAGCAATCCAAATTTGTACGATTCATCGTTTAACAGGCCTTGCAACGAAGTAAAAGGAGGTTTCCCTGTCGTGACCGTCAACACGGAGATCAGGAAATTGGTGTAATGTACCATTACTATAATATTTAACATCTCTAAAGTTATCAAGAGCAAACGGCTAGGAAAGCTTCGCAGTTGGACAATTTCACCTAAAATATGTATTAGAAAAGAAGCCGTATTAAGATCCCGATTAAGATGTCCAGGGATGCATGCATCAATCTGTTAAGAGAAATCCAATACTATAAACCCATACACAAAATTAAGCATTATAATAGCTGATTTGAATGTCATTCCAAAAAAATTTTCTCGAATGAATTTCAATTTTGTACACATCAGTTCCTGTAGCTAATGATTAGATCAGAGATGTTAAATTCATCGTTCACGGGAAATCGGTAAATTATATCGCGTAGGAAGTTGCAAAACCAGTAATGCATTAAACTTTATTTATCACTGATGAGGTGTAAGACTGAAGTCTAAAGTAATTTGGAGTATATTATTTTTGTAATGATTTTAATACGTTATCGGAACCAAAATTCTAAAGATAACACCAAACAATTTCATGTCGATTTGGTAATAAAAGTTCCCCCCCCCCCCTTTTCTTTAAGTACTCAGTTATGATAATCTCGACCAGAATCCCAAAACCACAAACCATTTCCAGTAATGGAACAGATGATTATCAAGAAAGCGTCGCTGAAAGAAATTGACCGTTTCTCCTCCTCGGAAAATTTGCCCAGAAGTACCATCATCATCATGAACACAATAAGCGTTGAAACGTAGACTAACCATACTTGGGGCGTCATCTGCATCACAAAGTTAGACCAGATAGCGTTAGTTGTCAGAGGCCGTTGTATGACCATAATGTATCTGAAAATAAAAGTGGTGTAATTCCATTACATATTTTCTAAAAGAAGAGAAGCAATTAAACTAAGTTATCTAAACCAGCAGTAAGACACTTCATAGAAACGAGCACTCTTAATTAGAAGTAGTAATGGTGGAAAAAGATAGGGAAGGTTCTAGTGACTTAGCCTGACCCAGCTCAACCTAAGCCTATGTTGGGCTGCCTTAACCTGACGTAAGCTAACTTCAATTTAATCTAACATAGCTAAACTCGTCTGGTCTGTCATAACCTATCCTGACCCAAACTAATCCCAACCGAACCTAACATATTCCAACCCATCTAGTTCGACATAAATTAACCTCAACCTACTGTAACTTAATCCTAACCTAACCCAATTAAGCCCAACCCATCCAAAACTAAACACACCTTACCATATCTCATATTTTGACCTCTCCTCTCCTCACGACTGTCCTTCGTGACCCCTGATGAATGTCGCCGCATTACACGCGTTCCAACCGCTCATCTGCATTATGCCTACTTTACTCGCCCGCTGGAAAATTGTCAGGTGAGGCGATGTGAGGTATTGTCTGACCAAGTGAGGTTAGTTTGGGTCTGGTTGTGATGGGCTAAGCTAGACTACGCTACGTTGCGTTACCTTAGGCAAAGTTGAGGTCAGGACTGTCTGTATCCAAGATTTCCTTTTAGGTGCTGTCACACACAGATATTGTGTGTGTGCTTTTTTTCTGCCGGAACGGCGTTCCGGTACCTCTTATTTTCAATATGCAGAAGAAAATTTCATGTTTTTTATTCCTATTTGATTTATTTTTTCGGGGGAGGGGGCTTACATAACAGAATTTTAGGAATAGAAAGGACCTTGTTTTTTTTGGGGGGGGGGAATGGTTACGAGATGGGTTAACAAATGGCAAAGGTTGCAGGAAACTTATATTAGAGTTCCAGAACCTTTTTTTCCAGAGATATATATATGTGTGAGAGAGTGAGTGAGTTACAAGGAAAAGAAGTACCTCAAAAGGCCTTACGGCCCATACCGAGGAGGTACCACTGGCAACGGGTGCCACGGAAAATTTTTTACACACCCAAATAGTGTGCAAGATTGGTCTAACCTTTTCTTGAAATGATCCACAGAGGAACTGTTCACAACTTCTGAAGGCAACCTGTTCTACGTGTCACAGATCTTATACGTAAAGTAATTCCCACACACACTAGTCCTAAACCGTTTCAAATCCAACTTCCAACCATTGTTGCGAGTTGGGTTATCATTTAAACTAAACATGCTACTAAAATCGACATCGTTGAACCCGTGTAAGAACTTGAAAACCTCGATCAGTTTACCGCGCAGCCTCCGAGTTTCCAGCGAAAACAAGTTCAGGGCGCGTAACCGTCGATTGTAGCCCATATGCCTAACGGAAGGGATTAACTTTGTTGCCCTCGCCTGCACTCGCTTCGGCCTCTCAATATCTTTCCTGAGGGTGGGCGACCAGAACTGCACAGCATACTCCAGGTGCGGCCGAACCAGGTAATTGTACAGAGAGAGCACAATCTCCTTGTTCCGAAACTGAAATTGCCTCCTGATATAACCCAACAGCTTCTGGGCTTTCTTTTCCACCTCTACGCACTGTTTCGTAAACTTAAGATCGCTGCTAATTAGCACACCCAAGTCCTTTTCCAAACCAGTCGCCTCGATATTACTCCCCAACATCGAGTAGTCCGACTTGGGATTGGCGTAGCCAATGTGCATCACTTTGCATTTACCCAAGTTAAACGGCATTTGCCATTTTTCGGACCACTCTCCTATTCTACCTAGGTCCGCACGCAGTTGCTCGATCGCTTAGGGCGTCCCAACATTGGCCCCAAGCTTGGTGCCATCAGCGAATTTGGCGATCCGACTGATGATGCCACCGTCGATATCATTTATGTAAATGATAAACAACAGTGGCCCTAAAACGGAACCCTGAGGAACCCCACTAGTGACCGAGGCCCAACCCGAACTAACCCCTTTAATTACAACCCTCTGCCGCCTATTCTTCAGCCAGTTTTCAATCCACCTACCTACTTCCCCACCGATACCCAGCGCGCGCACTTTCGCCATTAGCCGGCGGTGAGGTACCTTATCAAAGGCTTTCTGAAAGTCGAGATAAAGTATATCAATCGCCCTACTCTTACCATACTCACCCAACATGACGTGGAAAAACTCGAGCAAGTTGGTGAGACACGACCTATGCCGTCTAAACCCATGTTGGGAGTCCCCAAGCAGCTTGTAGGAATCCAAATGGTCAACGATCCTATCCGCTATTATCCCCTCTAATAATTTACCTACAACTGAAGTGAGACTAATGGGACGATAGTTCCCTGGACTTTCGTGATCCCCTTTCTTAAAGATAGGGGTCACGTTGGCTTCCCTCCAGTCACCAGGCACCTAGCCCGTCTCCAACGATTTATTGAAGACTGTAGCCAGGAGAGGAGCCACCTGGTCGCGCACCTCTTGCAACACTGGAGAGAAACTGGTCTGGCCCAGGAGCCTTAAACGCGCTCAGTTTGTCTATTCTATCGGCAACGACTGTCGCGGTACATCGAACACTATCCAGGCCAGCACCTTCGTGCCTCACGCCTGACTCGGGGATGACGCGGGTGTCCTCCCTGGTGAACACTCCCGCAAAGTACTCATTAAGCACATTAGCGATGTCCGCGTCGGAGGTCCGCAGAACGCCGCTTCTAATGGGCTTTCTACTATTAATACAACTGAAGAACTCCTTAGGGTTCCCCTTGCAGAGGCTTGCCACCCGTAGTTCTTCGTTACGTTTCACTAGCCTAACCTTCGCCTTCACTTCCCTACACAGGCGGACATACGCTTCAGTGTTCTCATGGGAACGATTGGCCTTCGCCCTCCTATATGCTACTTTCCTATTTCGGATAGCCGAAGCGATGTCACGATTGAACCACTTAGGCTGCGTTGAAGCAGGGGTGACCCGTTTTGAGGGTATGGCAGCAGACTGCAGCACCATAAACTCGTCCCGGAATGCACTCCACACTCCCTCAAGATCGCCGCCGACCTCTAACCCCATCTCACCTACGCTATCCCGGAGGCTAACAAAGTCCACCCGCCGGAGATCGAGCTTCCTGCCTCTCGAGTTACTACGCTTCACCCGAGGGACGCACACACGGAACCTAATCAGACCGTGATCACTCCCGCCCAACGATTCGTCAACGGTGAGGCCAGTGACGAGGTTGTCTTCGATCGTGAATACTAAGTCTAGAACGCTTTCGCCTTGTATAGGCTCATTGACCCACTGAGTGAGAAAGTTCTCATCAGCAAAGTTAACTATCCTCCTCCTTTCAGCATCAGCAGAGAGAGAGAGAGTGTAAAAAAGAGTGAATCAAAGACAATCCGCTGCGATCTTTGCCAGTCCTTAGTCGAATTTCAATGCCTGAGATGGAGTGACGAAGAAATCTCTCTTATAACAGGCGCTAAACAATTGAACAGAATAAAGTTCTTCTGCATAATCGAAATAAACTCATTTACACTCTTTAAAGCAGAACGAGACTATGAAAGGCAAAAGAGGAAGTTATGAATAGCGACCAGAGAAAAGAAAATAGAAGGAACGAAGATAGTACAAGAGGAGATTGCGAAAAATGAGCAGGAAAAAGAAAACGGAAAAAGAGAGTAAACGGGAAGCAGAAATAAAAGCACCACCAACAGAAGAAACAGAAGCACAAAACCAAATCCAAAGATTTCAAACAAAGGACATTAGCAGCAATAGGAAAAAACAAGTAGACAATAAAGAAATCAAACTGAAACCACCAAAAACAAAGACCCCAAGTAAAAAATGGGGAAGAAACTATATGCAAATACTATGTGAAAGGAATTTGCAGATATAAGGGAGGACAATGTATTTACGAACACCCTCCCCCTGTGCAACTACTACTACAATAATGGTCACTGCAAATTCTACCATCCGGACATTTGCAAAACCTACACGACATAGAGAACCTGCCAGTACGGGAGAAAATGCTACTACCATAATCTCCCGACAAGTTTCAGATGACAACAGGAGGAATGTGAGAAAAAAATATGTACACAAATAGCAAACAGTTTTTTTCAACATCTCGGACACAGTACGGCTGCTAAGTCTTATACAGCACATGCAGCTGACACAGCTGAAAACCCTCGAACCGGACTGCTTCGTGGCAAGAAGCTACCAGAACAAGTAGGCGGGAACGAATCCATCTCGGAGGACCACAAAGCTACAAAACACGCCATACCAAAGGACAAGGAACTTAAAATGCACAAGGGGCAATGCAAAACAAAGAACATAAACATTGTCCTGGCAAATATTCAAGAAATAAAACCGAACAACTTGCTAAACAAAGTTTCATACCTGAAAGGTTTTATGTACGAAACAAGAGCGGACATCGCATCCCTCGCAGAAACACATCTTAAAGAATGCCAAGGAAACTGCGATAACTGCGAACATTGTATCAGTAAGAAAGAATTGCATATCGATGGATTCAATTTACTAAGAGTGGATAGAACAGCGAGACGTAAAGGTGGCTGTGCTATTTACGTACATGAGGCATATGACAGAGACGGTAATAAGTAAATCCAACAGCTTCGTGGAAACCCTTGCAGTGAAAATAGAGAAACTAAACATGATACTGATAGTCATCTATAGACCTCCAAACTCTCCAACTGAAAAATTTTCGGATGCCATTGATGATATCAGAGCCCTAATAAAGTCCGTAAACTCTCCATCTCCTGATATAATACTCTGCGGCGATTTTAATTTCCCATTTGTGAAATATAAAAAGGCGGGTAGAAATATACAGGGTGTCCATAAATGTTTACCCTGAAAACGGTATGTTCTCATGTTTTAATGACGAATCTTACATCCGTTTTCTTTTTACAGGTGATCTCGTACACGCATAGAGTTTCTGTGCTGGTGTGTTTCGTCTACCGCATTCGCCGCTAGGAGCGCTGTAGTAGCCGTTCAGTTAAGATGGCGTCTGTGACAGGGAAGGCACAATGTGCTGTGTGGCTTGCAAAAACAAAATCTCCTGTCAGTGTTCAGCGAAGGTTCAGAACAAAGTATGGAAAGAATCCACTTGATGTGAAGTTAATTAAGTCGTGGATGAAAAAATTCTTGGAAACGTGGAAAAGGGAAAGAGCAGTGGTAGACCATCAGTTTCCGATGGGACGGTGGAAAACATTCAAACTGCTTTCACACGGTCACCAAGGAAATCGGTGAGACAAGCTTCATGCTAACTAAAGATACCGAAGTCTACGGTGCACAAGGTGTTACACAAACGTTTGAAGTTACACGCCTACACGGTAAATGTTGGAAAATGTGTGGCGTGAGTGTGAATACCGTTTAGACATTTTACGTGCCACTAGGGGTGCACATGTGGAAGCTTAAGTTCATTAACTATGTATCAAAACTTTGTATGTTTATCTACTTATGATTAAAACTGTTTGAATACGAGTGTTTATTTAAAAGTTATAGCATGCCTTAATCAGGGTAATCATTTATGGACACCCTATATTTATACACGAAGATAAGAGGGGTACAAGAGAGGACCAGGAGCAAGCAAAAATGCTGATGGCTCTCACAAACGAGTTTATGCTTACACAGGAGATAACAGAAAATACCAGAAAAAATAATTGCCTAGATCTGGTATTCACGAATAACACGAACTTGATTGCTGATGTAAAAATAACCCCAACTAGTATCTCAGACCACAACATAATCGAGTTATCAACAAATATGGCGATAACATTAAAAGACAGTACACATACGGAAGAAAGAAGCAAATTTGGGGCTTTTAACTTAAACTCCAAGACCATAAATTGGAAAGAAATCAGATCACACATGGCCAAAGTAGAGTGGAGAACAAGAGTCTTAGAGAATAAAACAACGGAGGAAATGCTAACAACCGAAAAAAAAGCGCTGAAAATTTTAGAAAAATATGCCCCGAAAGTACAGTCAAAAGGAAAGAGGAAGAAAAAACTGGAGAATATCGATAGGGAAATACAAACCCTGAAGAAGGCCCTGTATGAACCCTGCATGAAGGGCCCTACAGAGAGGGAAGAGGAAAAGGTGGTAGAAGCAATAAAGGAAATTCCAAAATACTTATATAGCTATGCGAAAAGGAAAACAAAAACGTGCGCTACCATCGGGCCCTTAAGGAAAGGAAATATTGAACTAACACGATCTAAAAGAAATATCTGAAACATTAAGAGCCCAGTATGAATCGGTATTCAGTGCCCCAAAAAGTGACAAAGCGATATCTGACATAGCTGTCTTCTTTGAAGAGAAATTGCAAGGAGAATATATAACAGATTTTGATTTTACCCCAGAAGATGTAGCGAGAGCTATAGGACAAATGAAATCACATTCAGCTGCAGGTCCGGACAAATGGAACGCACTATTAATTAAAAACTAAAAATTAAATAGCTACACCCTTATACTGGATATGGAGAAGATCCCTTGACACTGGGGAAATACCGAGCATCTTGAAAAGAGCGAACATTGTCATAACTCAGTAGGTCTCAGATGTCCAATACTTGTGTTCCAAAGCATATTTTCTTCTCCTCTCTTTATTTCCATCCCTTAAAAGTGGCGTTTTTGCTGCAACACGTCCTTGAAGACCTACAGTAGAGGGATCAACTGAGACACCTGTTGTTTTTTCGAGATTTGCTGCAAGTGAAGTGCTGGATTTGCGTCTGTTTCGAAGGGAAGTAATCTTTAGATATTGTAGATCAGATGGAGAAAGCTTAGAGGGCCTCCTTGATCTAGGACGATCAGCTGGGGTACCATTTGATGTGACGAGCCAAGATTTTTTGCACACCAGTTTTGGAGACACCTGTGGATTCACTTATTTTTCTTTGACTGGGTCCCTCACCATGCAAATGTATTATTTTATATCTAATCTCATCAGAAATTGTACGTTTCGCCATTTAAACCTGTGAAGGAAAAAAAACCATGAATTAGGATTATAATGAACGTTTTGGATAAATGTTTTTCAGAATTTAAGTGACTGTCAATAATTTTAATTGTAAATATTGATATAACAATAGTTTAGGAGCAATTACTGCAGATGCATTGTAATAGTTCGCTAGAGCTTTAAACACACGCATTATAAGTAGGCTGACCATACGTACTGTTTTGAACGGGACAGTACCGTTTGTTTTATATTTCCTGGCCGTCCCGTCGTTTTAATAAAAATGTCAATTTTGTCCCGGTTTATGTACTTACTTTTTCATGAATACAGAATATTACATAACCCCGTCCCTTTTTTGCCATCCCAATGTCCCGTTTTTGTCTCAAGGAAATATGGTCAGCCTAATTATAAGTAATATAATGAATCAGCCCTCAAGTCCGATTTATGCAAACTAGAGGGTCATCTAGCTTATACAACTTTATACACTTAAGTAATAACTTAGTTATACGTTAATATGAACCAGAGGTTCTAGTTAATATGTATTTTAGTATCAAAACCAATTTTCATACGACAGATTATCTAATAGTTATCAGATCGACAGTGATCTCTGACTTTTGCACGGTACTATATATATATATAATATATATATATATAATATATATAATATATAATATATATATATATAGTCATGCGGGTTGCTTCTACAAAGCTTCAATTTAATATTTAGGAGAAATCCAATGACAAGGAGGAATGTAAATGCCATGAAAAGTCTTCTTTAATGCGCAACGTTTCGAGCAATACGCTCATCATCAGGCTAGATAATAACAATATGAAATTAGAATCAATAAATAAATGTGAACAAGACAAAATAATTTCTATAAAACCTATTCATTAAAAGCAAATTTTAAAAAGACTAAAAGAAGAGGGTTAAATTCAAAGTTATAAAAATTTACATATAAAATTACAAGAAATTTAAAAAGCTATTTTTAAATTACATATAGTAAATTTGAAATTAGTACACTGGAATAATTAACACTAATACAATGGAATAATTAACACTACGAACCTTTCAATGCTGGTTCCGAGGCACGAGTAATTTAAAACAAAACAAAACAGGAAACAAACTATGGGTTGGGCGGTTGGAGAGTTATAAGTTGGGGAGGGGGGATTATAAAAAATTGGGGAGGGGGGAGGGGAGGTGGGAGGGGGGATTATAAAAAATTTAGAGGGACAGCTGAGGAATCCACATTTAGAGAAGGGGTCAATGTTTTAATATAAAGAGATTCCAAAATTCTAAGTGAGTTAGGACAAGAATTACAACCGAGAATTTTAAAATTATCTAAAGTGACATCAGTTTTACATTTAATACTATGTTCCCGAATACTAGAGGCTTCTTTTTTATTTAAAATTTTACCTGTTCGGCAACTTATTCCCATATGCGAATAAAATCTAGCCCTGAGGGAGCGCACGGTGCTGCCAATATAAGTACCAAGGAGACACCTTGGGCAGGTAAATAAATATACAACACCGCTACGCAACGAATCAGGAGTTCGATCCTTCGCTGAGAAAAAGCTACCTAAAGACATTTTGTTAATAAATATAATGCGAAAATCAGTATGATAAAAAAATTTTCTTAACAACTTTGTAAATTTAAGTTTAAATTCTTTATTCATGGGACCCATTTCAGGTACCAAGAAATATTTTATATCTTTAGGCACTGAAATACAGGGAAGTTGAGGGCTGTAAACATTATTTAATAAAGATCTTATTAGTTTATCTACATATTGAACAGGAAAACTATTATTGGTAAAATATGATCTTAAATTATTAAATTCATCGTTAAGTAAGGTAAAACTAGAGGTCAAATTATATCCTCTGAACAAGAGAGTTTTAATACACGACATCTTATAGTTAAAATCAGTAAAACTAAAGAAATTCATGCCCAAACCAGTAAAAGTGGGTTTCCTGTAAACTGATGTAGTAATAGAATCACCTTTTTTCGAAATTAAAAGATCTAAAAAGGGAAGGGAGCCATTTTTCTCAGTTTCCATTGTATAAGTTATATTGGGGTGCAGAGAATTTAAGAAGTTAAAAAATTGTTGCGCTTGTACAGCATTATCAAAAACAGCTATCGAGTCATCAACGAAGCGTCGATAGAAAATTGGTTTACAATGGGTGGGAGATTGTCTAAAAATTACACTTTCTAAATGAGTCATAAAAAAATCAGCTGATAAAGGTCCGACGGGTGATCCCATCCCAACACCATCAATTTGTTGGTAAACCTTATTATTGAAAGTAAAATAACATTGCTTAAAAACCAATTCTAAAAGTTCCTTAAAATAAGACCATGAAAAACCATGAAAACTATCAACAGAGCTAAAAACCCTATCTAAAATAATGGCAATAGTTTCTGATACAGGTACATTCGTGAAAAGCGAAAAATGCTTATACTATAAATAACTCATGAATTTCAAAAAGATCTTCTTAGTGAGAATTTCGATTCAAAAAAGTTTTTTGTCAGTTTTGATGTAAAGTCGCTTTTCACGAATGTACCTGTATCAGAAACTATTGCCATTATTTTAGATAGGGTTTTTAGCTCTGTTGATAGTTTTCATGGTTTTTCATGGTCTTATTTTAAGGAACTTTTAGAATTGGTTTTTAAGCAATGTTATTTTACTTTCAATAATAAGGTTTACCAACAAATTGATGGTGTTGGGATGGGATCACCCGTCGGACCTTTATCAGCTGATTTTTTTATGACTCATTTAGAAAGTGTAATTTTTAGACAATCTCCCACCCATTGTAAACCAATTTTCTATCGACGCTTCGTTGATGACTCGATAGCTGTTTTTGATAATGCTGTACAAGCGCAACAATTTTTTAACTTCTTAAATTCTCTGCACCCCAATATAACTTATACAATGGAAACTGAGAAAAATGGCTCCCTTCCCTTTTTAGATCTTTTAATTTCGAAAAAAGGTGATTCTATTACTACATCAGTTTACAGGAAACCCACTTTTACTGGTTTGGGCATGAATTTCTTTAGTTTTACTGATTTTAACTATAAAATGTCGTGTATTAAAACTCTCTTGTTCAGAGGATATAATTTGACCTCTAGTTTTACCTTACTTAACGATGAATTTAATAATTTAAGATCATATTTTACCAATAATAGTTTTCTTGTTCAATATGTAGATAAACTAATAAGATCTTTCTTAAATAATGTTTATAGCCCTCAACTTCCCTGTATTTCAGTGCCTAAAGATATAAAATATTTCTTGGTACCTGAAATGGGTCCCATGAATAAAGAATTTAAACTTAAATTTACAAAGTTGTTAAGAAAATTTTTTTATCATACTGATTTTCGCATTATATTTATTAACAAAATGTCTTTAGGTAGCTTTTTCTCAGCGAAGGATCGAACTCCTGATTCGTTGCGTAGCGGTGTTGTATATTTATTTACCTGCCCAAGGTGTCTCCTTGGTACTTATATTGGCAGCACCGTGCGCTCCCTCAGGGCTAGATTTTATTCGCATATGGGAATAAGTTGCCGAACAGGTAAAATTTTAAATAAAAAAGAAGCCTCTAGTATTCGGGAACATAGTATTAAATGTAAAACTGATGTCACTTTAGATAATTTTAAAATTCTCGGTTGTAATTTTTGTCCTAACTCACTTAGAATTTTGGAATCTCTTTATATTAAAACATTGACCCCTTCTCTAAACGTGGATTCCTCAGCTGTCCCTCTAAATTTTTTATAATCCCCCCTCCCCAACTCCCCTCCCCCCTCCCCAATTTTTTATAATCCCCCCTCCCCAACTCCCCTCCCCCTCCCCAATTTTTTATAATCCCCCCTCCCCAACTTATAACTCTCCAACCGCCCAACCCATAGTTTGTTTCCTGTTTTGTTTTGTTTTAAATTACTCGTGCCTCGGAACCAGCATTGAAAGGTTCGTAGTGTTAATTATTCCATTGTATTAGTGTTAATTATTCCAGTGTACTAATTTCAAATTTACTATATGTAATTTAAAAATAGCTTTTTAAATTTCTTGTAATTTTATATGTAAATTTTTATAACTTTGAATTTAACCCTCTTCTTTTAGTCTTTTTAAAATTTGCTTTTAATGAATAGGTTTTATAGAAATTATTTTGTCTTGTTCACATTTATTTTATTGATTCTAATTTCATATTGTTATTATCTAGCCTGATGATGAGCGTATTGCTCGAAACGTTGCGCATTAAAGAAGACTTTTCATGGCATTTACATTCCTCCTTGTCATTGGATTTCTCCTAAATATTATATATATATATATATATATATATATATATATATATATGATGAATTTCATAATTAAACGCAGGAAAATAATAAATGATACAAATCCACAGGGGAAGAAGAAAAATAACTAGAATAGCTTTTTTCTTCCCTGTGGGCTTGCATTTTATATACCGAATGATTTCAAATCATCTTCCCGATTTTAAATATTCACTATGAAAAACTGACAAAGCTACAGCGAAAAGCAAGATATACAAATAAAGAAAAACTCAGTTTTATTTACAAGCTATTGAAGTTCAATATGAGCTCCTTTTTGAGGTTACAACATTTCTGAATGAGCAATTGGCTGATCGTTGGATCGGGCGTGGGGGGCCCATTCCTTGGCCGGCTCGTTCGCCCGATCTAACCCCCCTTGACTTTTTCTTCTGGGGCTATGTCAAAAATGAAGTTTTTGTTCCGCCAATGGTAACAACTTTGGAACATTTGAAGGAAAGGATACTGTTAGAAAGTTCAGTATGATGTGCTACAAAATGTATGGAGGGAAACAGAATACCGCTTTGATGTCTGCGAGCCACTAAAGGAGCTCATATTGAACTTCAATAGCTTGTAAATAAAACTTTTTGAGTTCTTCTTTATTTGTATATCTTGCTTTTCGTTGTAGCTTTGTTAGTTTTTCCATAATGTTTAAAATCGGGAAGATCATTTGTAATCATCCAGTATATGTATACGAGTATTATTATTATTATTATTATTATTATAGTTATTATTATAACACTGGGAGAAGAAAAACTTTCTGGCCTGGCTCTTGTGTCAATTCATGAGGACATGGAGATAATACCAGAAATAGTTAGAGATCTTTGCTAATAAGAAAGCTCGTCGGATCCTTCTAAAGTGAAATGAACACCTTTAATGGTTTTAGTAAAGATATATTGGATTTGTTTGTATGTTTCAAACAAGAATCATATAATTTACAATAATTTTCTTTTTCATTTATGAAATAATCAGAGATTTATATAGTAACACCTTCAAGCTAAATATTTGTATGTGTGGATGTATTTTTCAGTGAATTTTCTGTGTCCTGTGATAGGTTGGAGAGGCATCTATGAAGTGGCTGTACATTATTTCTGTTGTGAAGTCTCTGGTTTTGATTGAGCGTTCCTAATAAATTGGCGATCATTGAACATTAATCTTATTACCAAGTACTTTTATGGGAATGATTGCATAATATTTAAGCTTGGTTCAGAACTTCATCCGAACCCAACCAGCGCCCCCCCCCCCCCACACCAAAACAAAAATCCTAGACCCGCCACTGATGCAGTAATAATATCTATGAAACGCATGAGGCATTTCGGAGGTCTTTGAACCCCTTAAATACGGCCTTGGTTGGGGGTAGGTTAACCTAAATTAGGCTGGGTTGTGTCAGGTTAGTTCAGATTAGTTGGTTTGGTCTGAGTCGA
Organism: Bathynomus jamesi; assembly: GCA_023014485.1. NCBI lineage: Eukaryota > Metazoa > Arthropoda > Malacostraca > Isopoda > Cirolanidae > Bathynomus > Bathynomus jamesi. The sequence goes on from JAJOZX010007158.1 coordinate 132,440, forward strand.
GCTAGGATGGGCTAAAAATTTCCTTTTTCTTTCTTCACCGTTACTGTTGTTAGGTTAGGATAAGTTATATTAGATCATGCTAACATGGTTAGGTTATTTACAATTTGTTATAGCTCCAAAAGTACCGTACAGCAAGAAATAATTTTATGGATCCCCACTTTTTTTTTTATTACCCATAAGTGATGAGTCCCTTGCTGAAGTCAACATCTTTTCTTCTCTGGTTGTTATGGTCCAAAGTTGCAATAGCAACGTCTACTCTTTTGTCCACGAGTTCCTTCACCATTCCCGTCCAACCATTTTCCAGTCCAACGCCAAATTGATTGTCGGGACTGTTGTAGCATTTGGTGCTATAAAAAAAAATGCATGATGAATTCAACCGATGAAGTAGTGTAACTAAGTGCAAAGGTGAAAAATTCACGCGATTTGTGACAAAAATATAGAACTGCTTTTATTAAAAACAAAATTAGAAATCCGCTACTTTTATTTTAAACAATGAGCTTTTATAGCATATTTTAGATCTATGAATCTCTTCTTTTATTGTATAATTCACATTTCATTCTTAGCCTAAGTATGAAACATAATTCGAAGTGTGAACCTGAAAATAGGCTTACTATACTACTGCTACTTGTAGTAATAATATATGGATACATTTTCAACTAATTCCAATTGTCTGAATTGACAGTTGTTTAAATTTCAAAAGACTCGGGGGATAAATTCCAACAAATTTCTTTATTCATCAAGTCATTTTAATTTTAGTTCCTTTTATTATTGTAACTGGAACCTGGTTATGCTTTCAAGTACTAATTTTACTGTTAACTACCCTCTCTACTCTTATCATCAAATTTTCTAACCCTGTTTGTCCACTTGTGAACTAATTCCTCAGCCTCTGCTGTATCAGCCGCTACTCTTATAAAAAATCATTTTTTGACGTCGTTTTGAACACACCAGAAATAGTTAATCTAAACTTTGAAACTTTACCTTGTTCTCATGAATATTTAACATTGAATTATTGAAATTAAAATATTCTGTCTATTCAAACATTAGCGCAGACTTATCGTAGATAGAGAATGTATCCACGAATACGAGTTTGATTAATTTCCTTTTGGTAAAAGTATATACGAGACCCTCCTAGGAATAAGTAGGTTGAAAGCGACAAAAGTAAAAAACTTTGGTCATTATCACTCTCATTTAGGTCGACATAACTCTAAATTCCCGATGAAATCTTTAGTTAAACCCGGCCAGATGGTTATTAATACCGAAGTCGGAGAAACCTCTTCTCTCTATATGGGAACCGGGAAACACTTTTCCTAAACTAAATTTTAATTGCAAAAATTTCTTGTTTATGGGATGGACTGTAGATCAGATTGGGAATCGTATGCAGTGACAGTTCAACATCTAATTTCACATTCAGTTGTGAAGTCTGCTATCTGAATAACGGTAATAATAATAATAATAATTAATAATAAAGTGGAGTCTGTGAAACATTTTTATTACGCACCTTATATTTGATAGTTCTTCAATTACTCGCCAAATATCGTGAACCCATCCACTCACTTTTTCCTCATGTTTTTGAACAATACTAAATGGAGGATTCTGAAGAAAAGAGAAAAAAAGTGTTACCACAGATTCTATAGGAAAAGTTCAAACTAATAAAAGGGTGTGTGTGTGTGTATATATATATTATATACACTCGGAAAAAGGGTGTGTTCTTTTTATAACTGTTAACATTTCGACAAAAATTGTTTCTAAATACGAATCTACATAGCAAATATTTTAACACTAAACGAAAGACGATGTCCTTTCTGATCAGTAGAATTTTGTATCTACTTTTATAACTCGTCTTAACGACTCTTCACTCGCGAAAGATGCAAAATTTAGTTGAACAGAAACATTCGTTCGTATAACTCGGTGGTTCCCAAACTTTTCACATGGATACCTTCATAATGACATCTCACCCTACCTGTACCTCGCATCAAGCCAGTACCAGTGTTGCATGTCGTTTATTTATGCACTGTCTGTACTTCAGAAGTACTTGGTGAGTATCAAATTACCCCAATGGGATAATTTACCATAGTTTGGGAAACGCTGTTATAACTGAAGAAATTAGCCAAATACTTAAAACAGGTACAATTTTCAATTGAATATTTTTTAACATAATTGAAATATAAGGAATCAGTTTCGTGAATCTTCTATGCTATAATAAGAGAGCTGTCTGTCTGTCCGTCCGTCCGTCCGTCCGTCAGTCACACTTTCAGAAATTACGGGCGGCAATGTGAAGCTCAAGATTTTCATGACTGTGTTCTTTTCTATAGTTTTATTGACCAAATAATTGAACCGACAGTAATTGGGAGTTCAATTATTTGGTCAGGGGAGTTTTGGGGGATATCTAATCAGATTCAGAAATCTTGACACAATGTGAAGCTCAAAATTTTCATGGCTGCGTTCTTTTCTGTAGTTTAGACTGTCTGTTTGTGAAATTTATCCCGGGAAGTAATGGTAAAAGGGTGGGGGTAATGGGGAGGGGTGGGGCTAATGAGGGACCGGGTTAGCTCCTAAGTTGAATAAAGGGGGGTTTAGGTACCTGGGGGGTAGCTAAACTTAACCCGGGCAACACCGAGTACCCGGCCTAGTATAGTATAATTACATCACGTAGCTTTATGCTATTATGTTGGTTTATGATTTAGAAATTCAGCACTCAACTTGCATCTATAGTTACACATCGGATTTTGTGGCCATACATATTCAGCCTTCGTCCAACGATGTCACCATCCTCCACTAACAACCGACTGATTTTGTGTCCATTTCTGAGCGTTTCTTCATTTAAGGTCCAGTTACCATATGGCGTTATAATTTGATTCGAAAACTCGTCTGAAAATTTAATCTATGCATTAACAGTAGGAATATCAGAATAATTGGGAACATTTCTAGGAATAAATCTGTAGTAGTACTGTCGCACACAGTACAGAGGGTCAACAATAGTAAATAGACGCCTTCGGTTTTTCCATAGTTTTTGGTTCGGTAATAAAAGTCAATAAATAAGAATAGATTTATTAAATCAATATGTTTAGAATCTTGTTGCTTTCCCCTTTGCATTATGTCAAGCTGACGCACGTTCCTAGCAGTCCAGTGATGAGCTTTGTCATTTGTTCTTGACAATATTCGTGGTGTCTATATACTTTTGTCAACCCTCTGTATATTTCCAATGATACGGAATGTTTTGGGTAATTTTAAATATACGAGTATGTACCTAACTCAAACTAACCCCTTTTTAATGCTATTTTATTCAATTTGGTAGTTAATAATTAAACAATAAAACCTAAGAGAGAGTCGTATTTTCAGTTAGTATTTGAAAGCACGATATTCATTAGGTCACTACTAAACACTTAGTAAAACTTGCCGAAACTTAAATCTACGTGTAGTAAACGTCAACATATTTCAAGAGAAAAAGAGAAGCTGTAAGGTAGTATTCACTGGAAATAAATTTGACCATGCAAATTTTCTAGTGGTAAACCTCGTTGTCTTTGGCTCTCGTACGGACATTGGTGGGTTGTTTTTGCAGGCTTACTTATATGGAAATCTACTACTAGGCAAATGTATTTATCCCTTACTATTACTGTAGAACATAAATTAAAGCTATTAATTTTAGCACACTATTTGAACTCGTATTCATCCTGTTTGTCTATCGTTGGCCCGGTAACTGAAACTACGAGTACTAAGGTTTTATCACTGAAACCAACATCAGACCTTCTAATGCGGGAACCCTGTGACCAAGCTCTCTATATGTACGGTATACGTATATAGTGATTCTTCAGTTACGCCACACTTTCGAGCAGGGGCGTACCTAAAGTATTTGGCACCCGGGGCAGATCCTTCCTTTGGCACCCCGCCATAAATAATTTTAAAATTTAAACACACAGAAAAATATATTATGTTTGCAAGTAGATTTTTAAACAGTACAGTACTGTCATAAGCAAATTGGAAATAAGAAAAATGCAGGACATTAAAAATTCAGTGAACAGGTAATACTGCATTTTATTTTATACAAAAAACACAGGAAATCCAGCCTCAACGCTCAGCCTATTCTTCAAAGGTAAATAGAGAGGATTCACAGTCTCTGCTTTCGAGCTTTAATTTCTGCAAATTGATCAATGACCTCATCAAAATTCACCTTTGCATATTCATGTTCAATTGAAAGTAAAGCCAGATTTGTCAATCTTGTCCGACTCATGGTCGAGCGAAAGAAATTTTTTACCAATTTCAATTTGGAAAAACTTCTTTCACATGAAGCAATAAACACACACACAGTCAAAAAGAATCTCAAACACAGTGACAAGCTTGACAAAGATTCACAAAAATCCCATTTCACAATAAATTCCAGAAACTGCAATGCTGTCCATTTCTTTGCCTCTTCAACGCTGATTTTGGCAGCTTTCAAATGCCTCCGAAGTCGTCCAATTTCCACACTGATATCTTCATCAGAGACTTCATCGAAAATGAGTCAAATTTGGAATATTCTTCCGAAGTTGTTCTTCTGTTGCAACAACCAAAGTGTTTGGCTGAATAACAGCGAAGATTAACAGAATTTGGTCCATTGCCTTAGAACGAATCTCCAATTCTTGATGAAAGCGATCAAGACATTCAAACATAGCCCTTTTTACTTCCTCTGGCAATGTGAGACCAGCATCCTTTGCCATCTCTTCTGGCATCCTTTTTCGGAGCTTTACTCTCCCTCTTCTCTCCATAGAAATGTCCATTTCCTCACACTTTGTAGTTGCATAATGAATGGCCCTCTCCACAATTTCATTGCGCTGATCTTCAAGAAACAGTTTTAGAGCTTGGAGCTTCACGATGCACTTTTCAAGGCTGATTCCAACTGTTTGCAAATACTTTTGTGCGAGATTAATTTCTTCCAGGACTTCACACCAGAAAGAAAGGTAACTCAAAAAAGAGAAATCACATACAGCAGACAGCAAAATCTGAGCTGATCCTCTTGTGTCCACACTTTCTTTGGGATCGCACAGTACTTCAAGGGTTGAGGTTGAGTACCATGATACTGTTATAAACACCAGCACTTTATGCTTTATCATAATTATTTATTGAAACATACCTCATATATGTGGAGTCAGTGTAATTTTTATCAAATATTTAATTTTTCGTTTGTAAATTTTGTATTGCCAATAAAAATTTATTTTATAGTGGAAATTAACATTAAGCTGTTGTAATTGTTTGAACATTTTTAAATTTTTTTTCTTACTTTGGCGAATTTTTCATTTGGTTTGAAAACTTGTACTGGTATTTCAACTCTCCCGATGGCACCCCCCTCCTGGCTGTCACCCGGGGCGGACCGCCCCCCCCCCTCCCACCCTTCTTAGTACGCCACTGCTTTCGAGTAATAATAAAAAATATCAGTGGATTAACTTGCGATCATGACACTAGTACAATAATTGTGAAAGGATTCTTAATTTTTATTTTACAGCTTATAACATACTCGTTATTCTCCCCTTTTCGAAAATGCTTAATAAATCTGCAAAACGAAATTTCTCCTCTCACTCGATCTCGGTTTGTGATTTCTAAAGGATATGTTTTCAAAGAAAATCCTAGGACGTTGAAAGCTCTAAAATCGGCGATTGAACGTGAAACCCGCTTCATTTCTACCCATATGTTGAGAGTCGTGATAAGAAATTACAGTGTCTGGATTGTCAAAGCGAAGGATATTCTCAATATCTTTGTGTGAAAAAAGAAAATCATGCACAGAAGTTAATCCTTTGATATTTCATTATATTCTGAAATTATGGCAGATTTAAAGATTTACTAACACTGTAAGAGGTCCATTCAATAAATTCACAGAATCACCATTACTGCTTTTAATGAAACAACTTCGCGAATTTATTGACTGGACTTCGTATGTACTTGCATACTCTTAGACCATCATCAGCATAACGCAACCAATTAATATCCCTCCGTCATTTACGCAGTCTTCCCCTACTTCTCACATCTACGCACTCGGTATTATACGGGATACGTCGTGGCCAATATCTAACACAGCTTCCCGTCGATCAGCGAAGTTTAACGACATTGGGTCGGATAGTAGTAGGATAGGGGGCCGCCCTCTGCGTCCCAATTATGTAGCGACCCGTGGTTCGGATCCACGTAATATGACCTTAAATGTTGCGAAGGAGGTTAAACAACCCCATCATTACACGACATTCACTATTATACACTTTTTTCACACTTCTTTCACTTCTTTCACACTTCTTTCATTACTCGTTTTCACCACATGACCAAACCATCGTAACATACTCTCCTGTATATTCATCTGCAATGTGTTTTTTACTCGACACTTTTCCTGAACATCGTCTCTCACACAGTCAATTCGTTTTACACGATTCACACTTCTTAAATTATTCATTTGAATCACACTCCCTTTTAATAGCGAACTGTCATGCTAAACGAGCGTCTCGCATCTATACTTCAATGTTACCGCTTTTGTCTAGACTGCAAATTTTGTCGTACGTTTGGAGATTAACTCCTTACTCACCTTTCCCCATCCTTTGCAATATGAAATGTTGTAACTCCCCTCTACGAAATAAATATTATTCAAATCTAAACTGGACGAAATTGAAGGCTATAATCTCGTATTTTATATTTCTCTCATTTGCGGGCAATACATCAGCAGCCACTCCTCGTGGCCCTTGTTCGATCAATTTATTGATTCAGTAAGTGTTGTTAAATTATACATTGTTCCAGATTGTATCACAACCCATAGGTGAGTAAGATTGTTAGGATTGTGCTTTTCCATATCAAATTTGAACAATGTTCATAAATTCTCAATTGAATTCGAATCGAGTGACTTTCGAAGCCATTCCATACTGATCAGCGTATTTTGTTCTTGTTTTTTGAGTTATTATTTGGGAAAATGAAGTCTTCACCCACTAATCGTTGACCACTCGGATGGCATGGTGAATTAAAATGAAATAATGGTATCTCTCTTTGGTATCGTTCATTTTTATAATGCCCCGAGTGACTTGTATCCATGGATGAAACCCTGTGGGACAGGGGGTACATGTACCCCCCCGACTTTTTGATGGCTGGAGACAAAGTATCAATTGTACCCCCGACTATCTGGGAACTATTAGGAACTCTTAGCAGGGTAACGGTATTCGAAAGTAATAAGAGGAATTATAATACATGAATAAATATTATTATTATTATTATATCGGATTGAGACCCATGACCAATATGCGGTGTTTATTTCAGAGACGATTTCCGCGACGAGTATTTAAATTTCCCCGCGGTTATGACCACCAATCATGAGAGTCCCAAGAAACTAATAACGAGCAATAATATTGCTTGTTGTTAGTTCCAGTTGTTGTCATTAGAGTGTGCTCACGTGATCCACAGCGATATCATCAGTCATTTTTGTTACTATATTTTAAATACATGTACTAAGAATCCATTAATTCCAAATGTACCCCCCCCCCCCCACTTTTTAATAGCGATTTGCGCCCATGCATGCATCCGTACCTACGAAGAGAGAGGCAGACGGCAAGAGGTAAAAGTTGGTATGAGAATAGATGAACGCATAAAATTTTAACAAAGTTAAATAAAATAAAACGAAGTGAAAAAAATAATCAGTATAATAACCATTTGAGTGATACCACCAGCCGATAGGGAACGAAGAGTATCGGTGGGTCGTGAAGAAGTTAAACTTGAGGGTTAGGGGTTATATGAAACGAAGGAAGACTATTTTTTGCCGTGTGTTATTTACAAAAAATATAAATCAAAATGGAGGAAAACGGTATGATAAAGTTTCAAAGGTACCCAAGTACTGTATTTATAGATCTGATGAAGGGGTCTGCCGTAGACCTCCGCATTTCAGACACCCGATATTAAATGGTATGCCCATATTAAGAACTTCAATAACCAATCCAGTGGAAAGCTCCTGTTAGTAGGGCCCATATAAATAAGCTTAATGCTAGTTCGAGTCGTGTGTCACCGTTAATAGCTTTAATTTCCGTTTCAGTGGTTGGCCCGCTTTAGTAGACCTAATGGTAGGCCCAGTATTAGGTCCCCGTATAAGTAAACCTATTAGTAGGTCGTGTTTCACATACCATGGTAATTCGTAAGTCTGGCAAAAAAATGACGACCCAAGGCGAGGTACGAGACCTACAATCGACAAACTTAAGTAAATATTTTTCCAGTGATTGCTACCATGCTACTAGCAACATCAAGATAAGTACAGAGAACTGAAGCCTTGATAAAATTTCCATGCAAAAAAATAGTATCAGTTTCAAAAGTACTGCTTTGATTCAAGAGTTCAGAAAAATAAGTGCTGTGCTGTTCTTTTGACCTCACGTCGGTAACGTATGAGATTTCAGTTCTTTTGCAGCTAATTGAAGTTATGGTTAAGAAAAGCGGTAAAAATATTTGGTACCTATCTGATGTATCTCCAGTAAATTAATTCCAGTAGTTTCATATACGGCTATTGTTGCCTGTGGTAAAATAAATAAGCAGATTTATTGAATCAATATATTTAGAATCGTGTTGCTTTCCCCTTCAAATTATTTAAAGATGACACGTTCTGGTAGTGCCATTTGTTCTTGAAGACAATCATCGTGGTGTCTGTTTACTGTTGTTAGCTCTCTCTGTATTGTTAACTCTCTATCGTACTTTTTACTAGAATTTTAGAAACTTTTCAATTAATACTGTGGTTATATCTATACATATGGTTAAACAATGCTTTAGAATTATTCGCAGTTCAACAAGCATATTTATACGGTTTTACTCTTGACCTCTGGAGTTTTTCCCATTTGACCCTACAGTATATAAACGGAGTCGCATTGTTTATATTCAATAGAATAGACATAACTAACTCTATTATCATATATAAGCTGGGTTTTTTAATTAGGCGAGAGTTAACATAATTTTTAAGACTAAAAAATACTATACCGTATGTCCCACAAAAAAGTACACCCAACTTTAGATTCTACTAACTCCTCCAAAAATTGAGATATTTTGGATCTGTTTGTTTGATTTAATATAGCAAATTATTCTTTGTTAACGTTCAAATTTATTCATGTTTAAACGCTTTAGTGTTTAAGCATCTGCTTTTAACTGAAGGGTTAAAAAAAAATAAAAAATAAACATAAATACAAAAAAATAAGCATAAATAAACATCAATACAACACTCAAGACATTTAATCAGATCATCAATAATGCAAACAAATACATACCGAAGGGCAACATTAGGAAATACAACCCAAATTACACTAGAGAAATAGCCCACCTCATAAGGCAACGTAACAACCTCAAATATAACACACAAACCCCACACACAGAAGCCATAAAACAGCAGATACAACAGCTCAACACAGAAATAAACAATAAACTCAAAGAAAAACAAACAGAAACATTCAGTGAATTCATAACAACATTAAACCACTCCACAGATACATCCAGGCTATACAAGACTATAAACGGCATTACCCACTCTAACAGCGGCATTCACACCTCACACGCGGCTATCTGTCGCAGCCAAAATAATATCCCAACATACACACAACAAGCTAACATTCTAGTTAATCACTACGCAAAGATAAAAGTCACTTAAACAGAGACAACAACCAGAAACATGCAGACAGACAAACAGCCATACACAAGAAAACCTACAGACTCGACACAACCATTACACCCTTCAATACAGACCAGACCACCAAGATCATCAAAAACATTAAGAATTCGAAGGCTACTGGACCAGACAACATATCTAACATACACCTTAAACACTTGGGCCCACAAGGAATACTAGCTCTCACAAATATCAGCACATATTCATACCAACACTGTATTATTCCTGACATATGGAAACAAGGTAAAATTATTACACTACTCAAACCAAACAAAAATCCAACAGAACCAGCTTCCTATAGACCCATTACTTTACTATGCACACCTTCCAAAGTAACAGAAAGACTAATCTTACAAATCACCAACCCACACATTCCACTATCGCCTACTCAACATGGATTCAGACCTCACCACGGATTCCGACCTCACCACTCAACCACGACATTACTCACTAACCTCACGCAGCACATCATGGATGGCATCAACTCCAGACGACCAGCTCAACGTACACTATTAGCAACAATAGACATTAGTAAAGCATTTGATGCTATCCCACGCTTCCCTCTCATAAAGAAAATACTCAACACAAACCTGCACAATAACACCAAAAGATGGCTGAGCAACTATCTTTCAGGAAGATACTCACATGTCACATTTAATGGCAAGTCATCCAAAAACAAGCTTTTTCCGAACGAGGTCCCTCAAGGCTCTGTTCTCTCACCAACACTCTTCAACTTATACATGCATGACATTCCAACACCCATAGATAACAAGCTTACCTTATCATCATATGCAGATGACATCACTCTAACATCCACCCACAACAACATCGACACCGCTACAAATAACCTACAAACATACATAAACAGTATACAAGACTGAGTCTATTGTGTGTGAGCCAAAGTAGCGCCCACAAAATCAACCATCACCTTGCTTACAAGCAACACAAAAGAACACCAGGTAATTCCACAGCTTACACTAAACAACATCAACATTCCACACACTCACAGGACCAAAATACTTGGGGTCACATACAACACATCATTATCTTTTGCAAACCACATTCAGGATATTAAAAACAAATGTACGTCAAGACTTAACATGCTTAGGGTACTAACAGGCACAAACTTTGGACACCAGCAGGAAACAACATCACTCATATACAAACAATATATTCGCTCAGTTATGGACTATGCTAGTCCATGCTGGGCACCCATTATCTCAAACACACACATAAACACCTTACAGACAATACAAAGTAACGCACTTCGTATCTTTACAGGATGCACTCAAACAACACCAATAGAACACCTGCACACAGAAACAAAAATACTGAAAGTTAGGGAACATTTAGACATGAGGGGAACACAATTCATGGCAGCAGCGACAACTAACCCACAACACCCTTGCCACTACATGTACAATCACGGACCGTCACCTCGCACCATTAAGGTAACACCAGAGAGACATTATAACCAAATACTCCATTCCATACCACGCCCCACAGACATCACACAGTACAGAAAACGCATACACACACCTAACCCACAAAGCACTGACACGACTCGGTCCGAATGCGGTCCTAGGTGCGAAGCCGCCACCCATTAACAGGTCAGAGATCAGCCTGAGCAGATCGGATCGAGTTAACTTAGCACGATTCCGATGTGGACATCACCCCAACTTACTAACATATAAACATAGACTAGACAACTCCATAGACGACACCTGCCACCTGTGCCAGGACACACCACAAACAATTGAACACATTATGACAGACTGTACCGCCCTAGCACAACAACGAACACAACACAACATAACACAACACAACATCACTAGTGCGCTGAACCTCTGGTCCACTCCCCGAAGAGGGCGATCAGTTACCTGCGTCCCACCGGCTTGCTCGATCAGGGTGGGCTGATCGGCTAAACAACAACAACAACAACAACAACTGAAGGGTTCAGCAAAATGGGTTGCGCGGAATGAACATTTCTCCCAGCCAGATAGCTCCTCTTGCTTTAACCAATGTGCTACTTTTTACGTCGAAGGATATTGCAAATATTTTTTTTTAAATAATTCGAACTTTTGTATCTAAGATACGAGTCATACATATAAATGAAGAATCTGAATTACTAAATTTATAAATAACTTTGAAACCCTTATCATGCAGTTTACACGAAGGCAGCGCGTTCTCATGGTCACAACTTATCTGCAAACTAAAAGCTTAAAACAAGTTCAGAATACCTTCGAACTGCAATTTCCCGATAGAGCTGTTTAAACGATTTAGTGTTTAAGCATCTGCTTTTAACTGAAGGGTACAACAAAATGGATTGCGCAAAATTGGTCAATGAAAAAATAATGTGTGTGCTATCGATGTAATGAAAAGACAAATACATAGTAATAGATATTTTAACATAATTTTAATAAGATACAAAGCAGATTTTTCTTTATTCCTTATTGCAAAAGTTATGCTTAGTTTCGTTTTCTTTCAACATGACCGCCGTTCCTATCGATACAAATCTGGAGTCGAGCTCTCATCTTCCCCATCACTCTTTTGATAAGATCTGGATTGTCTTTTAACAAGTTGTTGTTGTTGTTTAGCCGATCGGCCCACCCTGATCGAGCAAGCCGGCGGCACGCAGGTAACCAATCGCCCTCTTCGGAGTGGACCAGAGGTTCAGCGCACTAGTGATGTTGTGTTGTGTTCGTTGTTGTGCTAGAGCGGTACAGTCTGTCATAATGTGTTCAATTGTTTGTGGTGTGTCGTGGCACAGGTGGCAGGTGTCGTCTATGGAGTTGTCTAGTCTGTGTTTATATGTTAGTAAGTTGGGGTGATGTCCACATCGGAATCATGCTAAGTTAACTCGATCCGATCTGCTCAGGCTGATCTCTGACCTGTTAATGGGTGGCGGCTTCGCACCTAGGACCGCATTCGGACCGAGTCGTGTCAGTGCTTTGTGGGTTAGGTGTGTGTGTATGTGTTTTCTGTACTGTGTGATGTCTGTGGGGCGTGGTATGGAATGTAGTATTTGGTTATAATGTGTCTCTGGTGTTACCTTAATGGTGCGAGGTGTCGGTGCGTGATTGTACATGTAGTGGCAAGGGTGTTGTGGGTTAGTTGTCGCTGCTGCCATGAATTGTGTTCCCCTCATGTCTAAATGTTCCCTAACTTTCAGTATTTTTGTTTCTGTGTGCAGGTGTTCTATTGGTGTTGTTTGAGTGCATCCTGTAATGATACGAAGTGCGTTGTTTTGTATTGTCTGTAAGGTGTTTATGTGTGTGTTTGAGATAATGGGTGCCCAGCATGGGCTAGCATAGTCCATAACTGAGCGAATATATTGTTTGCATATGAGTGATGTTGTTTCCTGCTGGTGTCCAAAGTTTGTGCCTGTTAGTACCCTAAGCGTGTTAAGTCTTGACGTACATTTGTTTTTAATATCCTGAATGTGGTTTGCAAAAGATAATGATGTGTTGTATGTGACCCCAAGTATTTTGGTCCTGTGAGTGTGTTGAATGTTGATGTTGTTTAGTGTAAGCTGTGGAATTACCTGGTGTTCTTTTGTGTTGCTTGTAAGCAAGGTGATGGTTGATTTTGTGGGCGCTACTTTGAGTCTATTGTGTGTGAGTCAGTCTTGTATACTGTTTATGTATGTTTGTAGGTTATTTGTAGCGGTGTCGATGTTGTTGTGGGTGGATGTTAGAGTGATGTCATCTGCATATGATGATAATGTAAGCTTGTTATCTAGCTTGTTATCTTGTTATCTATCTATAAATCAAATAAGTTGATTTCAGCTGTGATGCGAGTCCTCAAATCATCTAAATTGATAGGTTGTGATGCAAATACTCTATTTTTCAAATGACCCCATAAAAAGTAATCACACGGGGTCAAGTCAGGGCTTCTGGGAGGCCATTCAATGTCATGGCCTGTAGCAATTACTCTTTGGTGGAAGACTTCCTGCAAGCGTTCCTTCACAATAACTCTCCTGTGAGCAGGAGCTCCGTCTTGCACCCACCAAATACGATTAAATCGGTTTCCATACGTAATACGTATTTGTGGAAGGATTTCTAGGTCTATCATTTCTAGGTAAGTTTCACCATTTAGATTACCATCGTAAAAGACCGGGCCAATTACCGCTCCATTACCGCACAGTCCTACCCAGAGAGAGAGTTTTTGTCTAGAGTTATTCTTTTCGTAGATATGATTGTCAGGTGGATGATTTTTTGGTGCATACTGACGGCAGATTTGTCTGTTCGCTAGACCATTCATAAAAAAGGCCGCCTCATCTCCAACCACTAATTGTTCCGTGAATCTTTCTGGTTTTTCAAGAAATCACTGGGCAAATCTTAGGCGGCGAGGTAGATCTCCTTCAATGAGTTGATGTCGAATTTCCATTCTGTATGGGTACAAATTCAAATCCTCACGAACTATTCGATGAAATGACATGCGTGAGAGTTCTGTACCATTTCGCCTGGTGGACACTTTTGGATGTCTCTAATAAATGCCGAACATGCTGAATGTTCTCGTCTGTTCTTGCCGTCTTCAGATGGCCTGAACGTCCTTTGTTCAAATTGAGGACCGTTCCTTCTTCTTTGTATTTCCGAACATTCTTCAAAATTGTATGTTTAGTTGGAGAAGCTCTATCGGGAAATTGCAGTTCGAAGGTATTCTGAACTTGTTTTAAGCTTTTAGTTTGCAGATAAGTTGTGACCATGAGAACGCGCTGCCTTCGTGTAAACTGCATGATAAGGGTTTCAAAGTTATTTATAAATTTAGTAATTCAGATTCTTCATTTATACGTATGACTCGTATCTTAGATACAAAAGTTCGAATTATTTAAAAAAAATATTTGCAATATCCTTCGACGTAAAAAGTAGCACATTGGTTAAAGCAAGAGGAGCTATCTGGCTGGGAGAAATGATCATTCCGCGCAACCCATTTTGCTGTACCCTTCAGTTAAAAGCAGATGCTTAAACACTAAATCGTTTAAACATGAATAAATTTGAACGTTAACAAAGAATAATTTGCTATATTAAATCAAACAAACAGATCCAAAATATCTCAATTTTTGGAGGATTTAGTGCAATCTAAAGTTGGGTGTACTTTTTTGTGGGACATACGGTATACTATTAATTAGAGTTGTTTTAATAGTAAGGTCGGAAGGTGTTTAAAATTGAAATAGTATTATTATAATACTTATTATAAGGTATTATTTTCAATGGTTTTCTTTATGCTAATATCTCGGGGTAAATTCAACCTTATCAAAAGAATCTCGGAAGTGAGAAGTTTTTGTACAGTTTCGGAAAAAAGTCCGCCTACAAATATAAGAATTCTGAAGAGAATAAAGACTTACTAATTGGTAATATTTCATTTTCTCTATTCTTTTGGTGACTAATAAAATTTCAAACAGAACCTAGTCGTCACTGATTAGTTTTTTTTTTTGTAGGCGAACTTTTTTCCGACTGTCAAAGTTTCAAAGATGTTATTGGCGCGTAAATTTTAAAATGATACACATTTCATACAGTATTTACTATTTAAGTAATAGCTATTTTTGTTCAGTGAATATTCACTGCCAAAGTAAGAAATATACAAAATCAGTGTTTGTTTCTACTCACTTGGTTCATATGTGGAAAATATCCAGCTTTGATTACGCTCCCAAAGTCAGGTTTCGCGATGAGCAAAAATGATGATCGTTTATATTTCATTGAAGAGTTTGTTGTTAACATCTAAAATACATCATTTAATACAAGAGTTAAAAAGGGTGAAACGCTATTGGAGTAATGACGACCCATAATAATTGAATTATAAGTTGTATTTAAAAACTATTAACTTTATTACATTACTTAAAAACATAAAGTATAAAATAATATAATTTTAACTAAATATTAAATTATAATTTAAAAAGTGGTTGTTTGAAAGATTTATTATTATTATTGAATGTAACAGATTTAATTTTGAATGTATTTGCCGTTATGTATTATAAGTTTAACCTCCGACCGCTTATCGTTATTTTTCAACCACGTACAAAATTGAACCGATTCAATGGGTCTCTCCTCACCTCACGATAGCGGTTGCGGTTAAATTGAAGCTCGTAATACCTAATGAAAGTTATCCCTTCGTCCCTATGGAAATATTTAAGTAAAGAAAATATAACCGCTTAAAACAAACTAAAAAAAAGGGTGACTATACGGTCGGGGGTTCAGTAAATTATGTATTTAATCCTTCTACTAGCAGACGCTTTTCCTAAGAGATGATCAAAACAAGAAACACACACACACACACACACACACACACACACACAAAAAAAACAAACCCTGTTCTCCCCAAAAACCATTTTTTCAGTGGTTTCTAAAAATTCTGACTTGAATTCCATGTGCGATACCGCTGTGCAACGACAGATATCGTAATTGGGAGTGGAAATTAGTTAAAAGTCTCTCTCCATCTAAAATTCTTTTCTTAGTATAAGACGTGGAAAAAGAATATATTTTATACTTATCTCAAATACTTTATGGAATCAGATTATGAAATTTAAAGGCGGGTAATTACCGTAGTAATTACCATAGTAATCACCATAGTAATTCTCGCTAGATCGCCATTGCCATTATAATTGTCACTAGGGCACGGTCGCAACTGGAGTACCATGTTGCAGCGTTACCAAAGGGGAGTGAGGGACAATACCCTCATTTTCGAGATGACCTAAAAGAATGTCGAAATAAACCTAACACTACCTAATTTACGGAAGTGAATACAGTATAGCCGTATACGGTAGTATCCGTCTTTAATAATATCTTAACCTGATATTTAGTTACGATGATCTAATACGCGAATGATTACGAACGAATCTGGAATAAATGGGAATGAACTTCTTTGAAAAAAAAATTGATTTGAACGACGAATGAACTAAATGAGAATAAAGTCCAAATATTCTCGCAGTATCGATCAAATAACTAGTTTCTTCTCGCTCTCAAGAACTTTTATTGCCCACTGACCTCATCAATAACTATAGTCACTTAACATCGACTCATAAATTTCATATACCTTCTTTTATCATCTAATGACGCGTTACCATGAAATTCCGTGTATGAAAGTGAATGACCTCTTTTCTGACAGTAAATTGTATTAAACGTACGATTATGCAAGCTACAGAGAAGGTAATTGCGAAGATGGAGAAATATTGCTCTAAAATTACATGATATTTAGCCGCAACTCGCAATCCGGTAAATTCTAAAGCTTAAGGGCCAAAATTAAGTAAAATAAATAATCCAATTTCATAATTTTTTATGTAAAAACAAAAAAAATTGTAAAATTATCTATTTCATCAATAAAGGTTATTTAATTACTTGATTCAATTCAAAATTAAAATTGTGTTTGAAGATGTGTTTAGGCGTCGGTGTCAAATGAGGAGTTACGTACAAACCCATACATATAATGTAGGGTAACTGTAGTATTATCGCAAATTATAGAAGGGGGGGAGGGGTAAAAGAGGGTAGTTACAGTGCCCGCGAAAAGTATCCGATCACTCAAGAAAATACAATATTTTCCTTTGATATTCAGAGACACGTAATTCACTTTCTATTTGTTCTAGCGACATCTGGTAACTTTGAGGTTGCTCGCTGATATGAGAGCTATCCAACGCATTCTCAAATTAGTGTTCTGGTAGCCTTCGTTGCGGGTGGCTGTGTCTCAAATTTGTCAGATTTCACTGTTTGTGTAAATTTCTTGATATTTTTTTTTTTTTTACAGAAAGTGGTGTAAATAAAATTTATATATAATGTGTGCTAAAAAACAACTTAAGAGTGATTGTCGAGGTGCTATTGTTGCTTTGCATGCATGTGGGAAATCACAGAGACAGATAGCTAAGGAATTAAACATATCCCAAAGTACCGTTAATTTATGGGTTTCACGGGCTAAGAACAATGGTGGCCTAACCACACCAGTCCCTAAAAAACGATCTGGCAGACCGAGAAAAACAAATTCGCGAACAGACAAACTTATGAAACGTTTAGTATTGAAAAACCCAACAATAACTGCGAAAGAAATAAAATTTAATATGAATAATTTGTTATCTGGTGTTTCTGAACGAACTATCCAGGAGCGGCTCCAAAAAGAACTCGGATTACCATCTCGCCATGCTGCTAAGAAACCGTTCATTAATGAAAAATGCGTAAAAAACGTGTCGCATTTTGTAAAAAATACATTCATTGGACTGTTGATGACTGGAAGAAGGTTTTATTTAGCGATGAGTCGACATTTTTGACATTCAGAAGTTGTCCAAAAAAGGTTCGCCAGCCTATGGCTCAAATAGGATGGACCCTAAATACACCCTAAAGACAATGAAACACCCTCCAAGTGTGATGGTTTGGGGTTGTTTCGGTTACTATGGGCGTGGAAACTTATATTCTTCCGAAGAACACAACTATGAATGGTGCACGGTATTTAGCAATGCTACAGGATAAACTTCCAATGGCAATGGCAATCCAAAGGACAAAAACATACATGCATGATGGTGCACCATGTCACAGGGCCAAAATAGTGACAAAATGGATTACTGACAATAAATTGATATTTTGGATTGGCCTGGTAGTCCAGATCTCAATCCGATAGAAAATCTGTGGCTAATAATAAAAAATAAGGTTGAATGCCACGACACTGGCTCAGTCGAAAAATTACAAGAGGCCATCAAAAAGGTATGGTGCAAGGAAATATCAGTGGAAGTTTGTCAAAACTTGATTAAATCCATGCCGAAACGTCTAGAACAAGTCATCCAAACCAAAGGACAGATGACACAATATAAGGTTAGTAACATTTAAACATTGTTTTTTATGTAAAAAATACAAATTTCAAGGGTGATCGGATACTTTTCGCGGGCACTGTAGTGCTAAATTGTTTGTAATTCGTATGTTCGTGCCTCAATTTGATTTTTCTGCTCGCACGAGCTTTATCCTGTCCACTTTAAATTATAATTATTATGGTTCATTGTTTTTCAAGAAATGTTTGCGTACGAATCTGTTTTTCCCTCTTCGTTCCACGATGTAGCGACACGTAAATGGTTAGGATACCACGCAAAACTACACACAACCTTTGCCGTTACGAAGGAAGTTAACATTAAAAATTATTATTAATTATTATTATTACGTGTGTGTGTATACTGTATATATAATATTAATTTATTTATTTTAAGTTAAATTCACTAAACTGATCGTTGTCTTGGCCATAAATTTTTACTAAGTAAATTGTATTAAACATTCGTGTACCATCTTAGTTTTTGCATTTTCGGAAAGATTGAGAGACGCGTAACCACTGTCCAAATTGTTTTAAAAATTGATTATGGCGTATTTTTTTTTTCTTTTGGTAGTTTAAACTATTTATCTGATTTCATTTCGAGACTGAATTATTTTTTACTCTGATTGAAGAAAAATAAAAATTTTAAAATAGCCTTTTTTTTTTTACATTTAATGAAATTATTAGTCGTGTAGAACTTAACGCAACAAAAAGACCTTTTTCGATTTTGGTAAGAATTTGAGCTGAAATTTAATTTCAGAGGCATTAGTAACGAAGTATCGGTAAGTGTGTATTTATTCACTGCATAGAGAAAGGCCAGAAAAAAATGGTGATACACAAAACGAATTTTTGAACATATGGCGGCTTCGTCACTCCTACTCCGGACGCTTCATTTGTGGACTTAAGCCTGCGCGCGCGCATATTTTTTTAAGTTAGGGTTTGAATTTTAATATAATGTAAATGTTTCGTTTTATTTTATACATTTTGTTTTTATTTTAATTTCGAATATAACTTTGCATTAAAGCGTAGTACATAAAAGAATCCTTATCTTTTTGGGTGATAAGGAATTAAATACCAGAACATTAATGGAATTTGTCAGTGTTTGTATATACACCACTCTACAGTGTTAGTTTTTACGAAAAAAAAAGTGGACGCGAAACGGGCGTCATTTTCACGCTTTTCTTTTAGTTTAAAAAAAAAAAAAAAAAAAAAAAAAAAAAATCCTTTCGTAAAGGAAATACGGATCAATGAAAGAAAGCCACCCCCAGCCTTCTTTAGTTAGCTTTATAAGGCTAACTAACGAAAATATCACCACCTTACCTAACCAATCGTTAGGTCAACTGTACGCCCTTGACGATAGGTTAGGTCGTTATATTTTCGTTAATTAGCCTTATAAAGCTAACTAAAGAAGGCTGGGGGTGGCTTTCTTTCATTGATCCGGAAATACTAAGCAAATGAAAGTCTTCACTAATGATACGTGTAAAGCCCCCCCCTCCCCCCCAAAAAGAACTTACTTTTGAGACGAGTCGAACATGGTCTTTTGACCAAAACGGACTGATAAATACAATCGTGGTGTACCGCTTCCTACTACAATCGTTGTCGTCATAGCTGTCGCCGTCTTCAGCATCGGGCTCTCTGATGGAAACTGTATTCACACTTTTGAAGTTTCGAAAGACGTGCTTGATAACACTCTTTTGCCACAACATCCACTCATCATCTGAGGGATCACGCAATAAAATAAGAAAATATTAATATTATGTTCTTGCGTGTGTGGATAGTGAAACTGTGGTGCAATAATATTAATTTTGGTTGGTTTGTCTCCGCTGAAGTTCCGTATTGTTATTATTAGTAATAGTACATTTCAGATTAATGAATATTTGCAAGTTATCACAAAAACTTTCAAACGCCATTTAGGATTCAATGATGCAAGAAAAATAAGTGCATGGAACATTTGAGGCCCTCCTCGGAAGAAGTGGCTAAGTGACAAAGTAAAAAAACGCGAAAAGACTCGGTTAAAGTGGAATAACTTTTGAGATATTTCGTCAAAATCTCTTCAAAAGTTATGGCATTTTCAAATTTGGTGTAACGTTAAACTGCGTTCTCTGGTGTTTTTTACTTTCGTCGCTTAACCTCTTCTTCCTAGGAGGACCTCATTTAAAGTGGGAGGAAAAGGTTATATTTTAAAACTGCGACTCGGTGGAGATGAGTGAAAATGGTCCAAAAAATGCGTTAAATTAAACAGTATATAATTTATTGCTTAATATTAAAAATAAATAAATATATTTGTTCATTATCATAAAATTTAAAATAAATAAATAAATAAACAAGGGATCCAATTCTTATTTTCGGAACAAAATATCATTAACTACATTTTCTTTTCGTTGTTCATTCCAAATAAGTATTTTAATGCGGAATTAAATTAATTTTTTGCCTATTATCTCGGTTTATATTTCTCTATATTTGCTATTTTTAAAATGATTATTTGTCTCCCAACCTAAAAACTTTTAGATTATCAGAAAAATAAAATTTTGTTTCGTTTTCTAATCTTCTTGCTTCACAATTTGGCATCGTAATTTCCGCAAGAATTTATTCCTGGTAAATAAAGCTTTTGCCTGCTTGTAATTAAAAACAATCCTGTATTATTGACAATTAGTGAGAACGTTTTGTTAACATTCCAAATGACACTCGCTAATTTGTTAGGGGTTTATGAAACCAAGATTTTACAGTTTGCTTTTTTCTGAGAATCTATCACTCCGGAGGGAAACGTCCAGCTTTAAAGCAATACCTAACTTTGCTATAGGATCTTGTATTCACGAAGTTACTCTTTAAATTTCGATGTAGGCCATGCATTTACGAAAAAAAATCGCCGAAATGAAAATGTATGGGGTTAAAAGCTGTATTCATCCATTAGCCCAAATGCGCCCCACGCCATTATAGAAAATCCCACATGTTTTACCGTAGTTTGTAGAGGCCTCGGAAATTTCTTGGAAAGGACGTCTCCGTACTTACACACGTTCGCTGTCTGGAAATGAAGCAAACGGAGACTCGTCTGAGAAGATTACAATATTCGAAAAGGCAAAATCATGTTTGACCATCAATGCTGCCCTCTGCTTCCGATGAGCGATGTTTGGCAGTGCTGAGAGTTGAGTGGTCCAGAATTGCTCAGGAGCTGGAAATCGGAGTGGCCTGAAATCGGAGTCACTTAACTCTCAGCACTGCCAAAACCTAATGTAGGCTTCGTGGCGTCTTGATATTGATGTTTCGTCTTCCTGTCTGCAAAATTATAAAAGTATTTTGAGTTAACCTTTATCGCTTCTATAGCATCGTCGTCATCTTTCTCTGTATGGTTCTCAATTTGACCCTGTATGACGCAATCTACCCTCTCCAGTTTGTCATTTATCATTTTTCTGATGTCTTTACAGTTTCTTAATATTCCAGTCGCTTTTTCTCTTTCGGAACATTGATCCCTTTTGTCTTTCAAACCTACTTTTTTTTTCCTTTAGAAATTGTGGAAAAAAAAATGTCCCAAAAATAGTGTCTACTCCTCGAGGGTTATTAGTATCTCCGTTGTTTTATCCTTAAAGATGGTTTTCCAGTCTATTGCTTCCATGCTGGATGTTACTAATAGTGCCTTTTCAAATTATAGCCTTGGAGTGAAAATAAAAAATTTAAAATTTGCCTCTTCCAGTAGCGCGTGTTCTTTCCTTCCCTTTTGTTTTTGTATTGGTCATTATTTCAATGATGTGATGATCTGATATTATAGTTGAGGATATTTCTATGTTATCAATTAGGTTGTTTTTTGTGAATACCAAATCTATAGGCAGTTGTTTTTCTCATATTTTCTGCTATTTTTTGTGTTAACATAAATTCATCAGCTAGAGCTAGCACCATTTTTGCCTGTTCCTGCTCTTCTCCGTGTTGCCTCTCTTGTCTTGGTTTATACATATGTTTCTTCCTATCCTTTTATAATTCAGAAATTGAAAATTAAAATCGCCGCAGAGAATAACATTGGGGGCTGCGGAGTTTAGAGGTTTCACCAGGTTCCTGACGTCTGTAATGGTATCTGAGAATTATGAAGTTTTGGGTTTCGGAGGTCTATATACAGGGTGTACATAAAGTCAGGATCTATTTTTGTGAAGCACTTGGAAATTATATGGAATTCAATCATAAAATGATAAAGTGGTAACATTTATTAAATAATTAAGAGTAGGATTCGACGTGACGCCCATCAGTATCCCTACACAGCTCAAATCGTTCCGCAGCATTTCTAAACACATTCTGGAGCATTTGCGGGGTTATGTTATCTGCAGCAGTTCGTATACGTGTACGTAAGTTTTCAAGACTCGTAATCTTCGTCTGATAGACGTGCGACTCGATAAAGCCCCATGCAAAGAAATCTAAAGGGGTTAAATCTGGTCATCTCGCGACACAAGGTCTGTTGCTTCCGCGTCCGATCCAGCGATTTGGAAAACGTCCATTTAGATAATCCTGAACAATTTTGGCATAGTGACAAGGAGCACCATCATGTTGGTTCTAAGGGGATAGTATTCTATTTTTAATTGACGTAATAGAATCTATAAATGGATCCACAAATTGTTTGAACAAAAATTTCTTTTTTTTCTCAGTGATGAGTCATATTGTATAAAAGGATCCACAAATTGTTTAAGCGTTCATTTTCTCCGTTGTGGTTGCATCGGAGTGACGTGTTTTATTTTGTTTCTCATCCCGAAGCAATTCTATCCCCCACCCGAAGCAGAACGGCTGTAGTATTACCTAGCCGCTTCTGCCTGCCTGCTTCTGCCTTATATGGTTAAATGGTGACGTCATAATGTGTGGTTGACTCGTCTAACGAATAAGGATTACAGGACGCGACTTGAAATACTATTTTAAATGCCATGTAGCCATTAATTACATCATGTAGCCACTAATTGTTACGGGTGCGAAGCAAAGTTGGACATTGTTCATATTTATATTAATAAAAAGTTAATTAAAAATTTGAAATTGAAATAGTATCCAGGTACAGATCATATTGGTAGAGTACCTAAGTTTTCAAGACTCGTAATCTTCGTCTGATAGACGTGCGACTCGATAAAGCCCCATGCAAAGAAATCTAAAGGGGTTAAATCTGGTCATCTCGCTGGCCAAGGTCTGTTGCTTCCGCGTCCGATCCAGCGATTTGGAAAACGTCCATTTAGATAATCCTGAACAATTTTGGCATAGTGACAAGGAGCACCATCATGTTGATAGACGACGGGGATAGGATTGTTAGTACCGTCGTCTATCAACATGATGGTGCTCCTTGTCACTATGCCAAAATTGTTCAGGATTATCTAAATGGACGTTTTCCAAATCGCTGGATCGGACGCGGAAGCAACTTAAGACCTTGGCCAGCGAGATCACCAGATTTAACCCCTTTAGATTTCTTTGCATGGGGCTTTATCAAATCGCACGTCTATCAGACGAAGATTACGAGTCTTGAAAACTTACGTACACGTATACGAACTGCTGCAGATAACATAACCCCGCAAATGCTCCAGAATGTGTTTAGAAATGCTGCGGAACGATTTGAGCTGTGTAGGGATACTGATGGGCATCACGTCGAATCCTACTCTTAATTATTTAATAAATGTTACCACTTTATCATTTTATGATTGAATTCCATATAATTTCCAAGTGCTTCACAAAAATAGATCCTGACTTTATGTACACCCTGTATTAAGTATCATGTTTAATTTTTCAACTTTTGCTCCTACTAATTCTACGTAGTTGTTGAAATGACTTGCTGTCATTTCTGACATGTTTTTTTTCAGTGTATATAGTAGCACATCATCCTCTTCGTCTTATTGTTTTTTCGGCTCAAAGTACGTTGCAGCCGTCAATTTGTATTTCTTTTTGTTCATACAAAAAAAAGTTTTCACAGTTCGCCTGGCAGTCCTTCACATTTGTGTTGCCTTGGGGAGGAAGACAAATTTGCTGTGCATCTTACTCCTAAAGAATCGTGCACCAGGACTGATGATAACTGAAGGTGTCTGCAGTACACACGAACGAAATTGCAATAAATTGAAACCGGATATGGATGTTCTTTTGACTAGGCTAACACGGAGCATTGTTGCTTTAAGTGGTGGTGAACCATGTACGAAAGCCTTATTAGTACTTTGGCCTCTTATTTGCTTGGCAATGCTGCTGCGAGCTGCTCGTACCTTGAAATGGGTTTATGGGCGGAATGGTGCTCTTTGAAAAGATATTTGGATATTCATGCTTCCACTTAAACTATGAATGGAATGCATCGGTGAATAATATATACAGGGTGTCCCATAAATCCGGTTTCGTACGAAATTTATTTTAAATTAAATTTACAAAAGTAATACATTAGAACTAAAATGTTCAAATTGGTCTTGTTTTGGGACCTTCTTTGTTGTAGGTAGAATAACACGCAATGGCTAATGTGGAAGCGAGTTACACTCCGCCCTTTCCTCACGAATGTAACTCACTTCCGAGCTATCGCGTGTCATTCTACCTGCAACAAAAAAAAAAGGGTCCCAAAACAAGACATCAAATTTGAACATTTTAGTTGTAATGTATTACTTTTGGAAATTTAATTTAAAATAAATTTTTCTATGAAACCGGATTTATGGGACACCTTGTGTATATATATATATATATATATATATATATATATATATATATATGATGCAAACCCACAAGGAAAAATAAAAATGATTCCGAGGCCTTTCGTGTATTCAGAAGTACACCTCGTTAGGAAATTCCCTGACGAGATGTACTTCTGAATACACGAAAGGCCTTGGAATCATTCATTTCACGTGTTTAATTGTGAAATTCATCATATATATATACATATATATATACCCTATATAATATATATAATATATATATATATATAATATATATATATATATATATATAACCTTTAGTGATGTAGGTCGCATCCGCATCCGCGGAACATCCGCACATTTTCTCGCATCCGCATCCGCACTTTGGACTGCGGATGTCGTGCAGATGTGGACCGTTGAGATAAAACGTCATTAATAAGCGGAAATTATCAAATTCTACTATATTAATAGAACTAGTTCATTGTGCGCAAAAGTGATGCAAGCGACAAGACGAGAGGCTGTTCTTGTATGAAGTTACTCTCTTGCAACCTACTTAGATCCACGTTACAAAGCTAAGTTATTTTCACCTAGTACATTAGAACGAGTTAAATCATCACTTGGCAAAGCAGTTGAAGAGTTTCAATCTCTTGAATCTGTCGCTTCGCCACCCACCAAAAGAATAAAAGTTTCAGTGACAGAACCAACACCTTCAACAAGCAAATCTATCACAGAATCTGTCTCTCAGTTTCTTGAGTCAAGCAGCAATGACGAGACCTACGCGATGTCAAAAGATGTAGTAAAAATGATCGAGAGCTATCACCAAGAAAAACGCCTGGTTGCATGTGACAATCCTATTAGTTGGTGGAAAAATACGCAGAATATCTATCCATACTTGAGTAAACTTGCAAGGAAACATTTAGCCTGTCCTCCAACAAACGTACCAAGCGAGAGATTATTTAGCAGTGCTGGATTAATATATGATGAAAAGAGAAACAGACTGGCAGCAGAAAAGGCAGAAAAATTAATGTTCCTTAAGCATAACCTTCCTATAATTAAGTTTGAACATTAAACGATGAACATCTTAGTTTACTTTATTTTAATTACTCATTTATAAATATGCCTAATAAAACTTTAAACTTAATATAAATAGTTATCAAGCTAATTAAAGATCTCTTTCTATA
This sequence comes from Bathynomus jamesi, assembly GCA_023014485.1. Classification (NCBI taxonomy): domain Eukaryota; kingdom Metazoa; phylum Arthropoda; class Malacostraca; order Isopoda; family Cirolanidae; genus Bathynomus; species Bathynomus jamesi. The sequence continues at coordinate 158,635 of JAJOZX010007158.1, forward strand.
AGGGTGGAGGAGGTTGGGGAAAGAGGTCGGTGGGGTGCATTTGAGTTGGGTTCACGTCCCGCATCCTGGTAACACAATTATGGTTTCTAATTGTGGCTGAAACTCAACAAATATAGCGAATTTATTTGCAGATGAATTCACTAATTGATTTCTATATTAGTTAGATGCTTGATATTATTTTATATGTTCAGAGAAAAGTACAGCAATTATTGTACAATTAATCAATTATACTACATTATAGCTACAGCTCTCTCTATATAATAACTTATTATATACGTTAAACACAACAAATCTCGAATATATCCTAAAAAATAACGAAAATGTAGACATCCGCATCCGCGGATGTTGAAATCAAACATCCTCATCCGCATCCGCGGATGTGAAAAAAATGACATCCGCTACATCACTAATAACCTTACCTTACAACCTTACAAAGGTTCCGCGCGATGATTCCTCATTTCGCGAAGGTCAAGCTTGTAGTTAGGTAGTTATAGGCTGTTAGTGTGACGTGTTTCTTAAAATCTTACCTGCTGCATCTTCTAAAAATGTAATTGCATTGAAAGACCTTTCTTCGATGAAATCAATAACAAAGAGTTTCCAGTGGTTGAGAACTGTCATAAAATCGTGTTTATCACTGACATTAAGGGCGTCAATCTTTCGTCGATTCAGCAATGTCATTAGTATTATAGCAATGAGCAACATGTTCGATTTAAAGAATGACATAGCGTTTTTTTTTGTTTTGTTTTTTTATTCGCTATTTTTTAACCTGTTTTTGTTTCATTTTCTTTTGAAACGTTTATTTTTCACTATTTGAAACATTTTCTGTTGATTTCGTTACTAACATTTTTAAATTAAAATTTTTAATTAAAATTGTAAGTTAAATTAAATTTTTCACTCATTTTTCATATTTAAATCACTAATCCTATTATTATTTATTAATTAATTAATTAATTATATTTCAAAATATAATTATTTATAATAATGAAATGAATTTCATGTTAGTATCCAATTTTGGGCATTTTTCCCTCCAAACGCGGAGTCGTCGTGATTAAAATATGGAACCACTTTATCACACTCATTCTGAGGCTCTTCCGTTGTTTTATTTTCCAATGTGGTTATTATAACGGCAAAAGGACTGACTGTTCTGTCCGTGATACTCACTCGCGTTATTGACGATCCGCGTAATGCTCGCTTCCACAAAATGTCCAATGAAATTTTTATGCATTGGCGCTACCTCTTTCAGGAGTGGACTTACGATATTAAACATTAATTCCTACTACGTGTCGCGTGTTCCGTATTCACAAAGGCTGTCTCCGTCACAATGGCCTCAGGATTCTAAAATTGAGCCAAATGTTATGATTTGGACAGCATTAGGAGCATGTACTTAAGAGAATAAAAGTGGTGAGAATTTCTCTTTTTATAATGGAGGAAGTTCATATAAAATTATTATGAAATATTTTTATTTACTCTGCAAATTGGAGGTATGCAATTTTGTTGATCAATAATATATACGAGTGAAAGCTTTGGTTAATATTACATTAATTACTGTAAATACTGGACACGTTAAATATCTCTCTCTCTCTCTCTCTCTCTCTCTCTCTCTCTCTCTCAAAGGAGGATATTTGTGTTTGTTAATGATTATTCAATTTAACACTAAAATGTAAAAACGCATCAAATCGTAGTTTCACCGCTTTTAAGTTAAATTTAAGTTGCACCCCAGCTAATTCGTGACCCTCGAGGCTCTGGCCCTGGCCTAATCGAATTACTGAAAACCACGGATTATCCCAACTTCACCAATTTCTTTCCCAATTTGTGATGCAATTCGCGTCGCGGTCGCTGCAGTGTGCCGGGCTCCCATTCCGTTAATGTAAAAATCACACGCGACTCCAATGGGTTGCGTTTCTTTTTGAACACCCTCTACAATCTCGTAAAGACTTCCTTAACTCGCGCTTAATTTTTTATAATTCATTTTGTCATTGGTGATACTTTCTTAGTTTGCGTTGTGAAACATGATGAATTATAGATCACTCGCAAACAGTGGTTGCATAATATATCGCCTTGATTGGAAGAAGACTGCACTTGCATTCAGTATCATGGTTTTTTTTTCTCCCCCCCAAGTAATATCTTATTCAGGCCACACCAATTATGTTGTTACTAAATAAACGATCCAACAGAATTAATTTGTAGAAATGAATATGTCAGTAAGCATGATTAAAATATATTTTTGGCGTCCCCTTCAAAATTACTTTACTCAAATTTTCTAGATAAAAACTATCGCTTGTCCATACATTTTTAAACGATATAATCGTAAATTTACGTTCGTAATGTTTAGCAAGACTTCAACCATTCTCTCATTTTATATTTTGAACAGTTAGGGATCCCAAACCCGTTCTAGACCGAGGTTAGCAGACAACCAGTCAATTATTTAGATGGGTTACTATTAGTACCGATACACATTTCATGATTTTTAATGATTACTGAAAGACTTTTCTTTACAATTTTTGAATGATTAAACGAAGTACAATATACTTTCTCGATTTATATATAAAACGGCTAAATTATACCTTCTTTTGAAACCTTTCAAAATTATTTTAAACTCGCTATTCTTTCTACGAAGTGTCCGTCAAATCAAAGTAATAATTTATAAGTACATTGTAAAAAAACAATAGTTATACCTTTACATAGAAAACGCTTCAAGCAATTTTCTTTTAATGGAATCGGCTGAAGGACATTTTCACCGATTATCTATTTTGTGTTTAATATATTTACTGTAATTTCATTTATTAATAAGTAATATCGTTTAGGGTAAAACAATAGCAGGAGCCAATGGGACTCGAACTCTCGTTGCGAGGATTCGGAAGACTCCGCATGTTTGTTTTAATATTTAACAAATATAATTTGGCTAACTTATATCTTTACGACTGTTTGCCATGAAATATTCTGAGGATCTTGCTTGTTTACGTCCAAGTGAATATGTTCGCATGCCTCGTACACTGAAGAGAATTGATTTTGGCAAAATTTCTCTTTACCGTACTGTTTATCGTCGTACTATTTGCCGCTCACAATGCAATGTAGCCAAATTAACAGTCAGATCGTTAAGGGTTTGGGCATTTCGTGTTCATAAAAAAATATGTCGCGGTCAGTGTGCGTGGCTCCCATTCTGTCAATGTAAAATCACCCGCGATTTGAGTCGTCACGACCCAAGTCGTCAATCGCAAGACGATCCTGTGCGCGGCCGGGCTAACCCTTTAGTTGGAGACAACATTCAGGAAATCATTTTCTTTTTAAAAAGCGAAAGCACATTTGAAAGACATGGTATTCTTCAATGGTGACAGGACAAATGCGTCCCTGGACAAATGCGTCCCTGGACAATTGCGTCCGGTTTTATTTCGTCCCGGACAATTGCGCACTTCTCCAACTACTATATGAAATTTATTTATTAGAGAAGTGAATAGAAAGTTCATTGTGACCACCTACGCAATTGTCCAGGGACGCCAATGACGAGGGACGAGTATGTTTGTTATTGTAATTTTGTATGGGATATAATGCCCGGTTAGATTAATTGAATGCAGTGGCGGCTCGTGACTAAAAATTCTAGGGGTGCTGTCTCTAAGAATGGGTTGAAATAATTACTGAAATAAAAGGATGAGCAGTGAGCAATGAATAAAAGTTTCAAAAGTTATTGAAAAAGTTATTCAGTGAGCTCATCCTTATATTGTTCTTGATTATTTCAATTGTAAATAAAAAATTTAGGGGTACTGCAGTTCCGCAGTGCCTACCGACGAGCCGCCACTGATTATTTGAATGCCCAGTTAGGTCAACTGTATGCCCTTGACGATTGGTTAGGTTAAGTTGTGATATTTTCGTTAAAACTAACGAAACTAACTTTATCTTAAGTGGACGTAACCCATAAAATTTGACAATGATGTTGCTGATGATGGATAAAGTTTTAGAGAACAGTTTCGAACAGAACTTATGAATATATAACAAGTTTAATAGGTTAAAATGAAAAGTATATTTGAAATTCCGATACTAACTTTCTATTCACTTCTCTAATAAATAAATCAACTTCAGTATAGTAGTTGGAGAAGTGCGCAATGACCGGGACGCAATTGTCCAGGGACGCCAATGACCGGGACGCATTTGTCCAGGACGCACTTGACCAGGACGCAATTGCCCTAGAACCAAATAGGTATCGAAACAGTTACAGTTTATTTTATTGGGTTCAGAATCCCAGCTGAGCCCTGAACGGCCAAGCTCTGAAGGGCCAGTTTAACCTACAGCCCAAGTTAAGCTAGACTAAAACTTGCGGACTTGGAGGTCCTATTAGGTCCTACCTCAGGGTTGCTGACTCGATGTGGGCCTACCTTAGGCATCAGTTGCATAAAATTAAGATAAAAAACAAAAGGGGCACTATTTATGGTCTTCTTTCTAAACCTTGCAACAACACACAACCTGCACGATACAACAATCTTGTATCTAAACAACCAAACTGAATTGCAAGAGAGCTCTCTATAAGACCACGCCCTGTAAGTGCCGCATTTAATAAACGAGTAGGAAGGACGCGCAGTGCCCCAAAAAAATGATGCCACAAGAGTGCCCAAACAATGATGCCACAAGAGCCCAAAAATGCTAGCTCTAAATTAAGTGAATTTTTCACTAACGTTACAATTATGAGATGGATATATATATACACACACCTTAACTTAATATATACAAGCAATGCTGCATCAATCAGCTTAGTCATCATATCGCCTTGGGACATTAAATATGGGACAACAATGGCTCTTCCTCTTCCAGATTTTCCAACAACCCACCGAAGAGGCATTGTTGTCATTACCTTCTGCATGTTAGAAAATCTAGAAGAGGAAGAGCCATTGTTGTTCCAAAGCGATATGATGACTAAGCTGATTGATGCAGCATTGCTTGTACATATTAAGTTAAGGTGTGTGTGTATATATTCATTTCATAATTGTAACGTTAGTGAAAAATTCACTTAATTTAGAGCTAGCATTTTTGGGCTCTTGTGGCATCATTTTTTTGGGGCACTGCGCGTCCTTCCTACTCGTTTGTTGAATGCGGCACTTACAGGGCGTGGGCTTCTAGAGAGCTCTCTTGCAATTCAGTTTGGTTGTTTAGATACAAGATTGTTGCATCGTGCAATGGTGCAGATTGTGTTGTTGCAAGGTTTAGACAGAAGACCATAAATAGTGCCCCTTTTGTTTCTCTTAATTTTATGCAACTGAGGCCTAAGGTAGGCCCACATCGAGTCAGCAACCCTGAGGTAGGACCTAATAGAACCTCCAAGTCCGTAAGTTTTTAGTCTAGCTTAACTTGGGCTGTAGGTTAAACTGGCCCTTCAGAGCTTGGCCGTTCACGGCTGAGATGGGATTCTGAACCCAATAAAATAAAAAAAATAACATGCAAGTTTAGCCAAGCCTTCTCCATGAGGCTGTAACTGAAATGTTTCATCTTGACTATCCGTGCTTTTGCTGATTTCTAAAGCATAGAGTTTTTGTATATGTCTCTTTAATTTTCCTCCTGAAGTCTTTACCAGTGCAGACCTAACTAAATTGTCTTTGCCAACAAACAACTCTTCAATTATGCCAAGCTTCCAGCATTGCCTTGGTCTTTCATCCCCAATCATTACCACTTCTCCCACATTGATACAATTTGCATTGGAGCCTTTTACATTGCCTGATGGGTAATAATTGAGTTCTGGCAAGTATTCCATCTGCCACCTCTTCCAAAACTGATCTTGTAGCTCTTCAAGGTACTTGAACCTTCTGGTTAACTCTTCTTGAGTGCTCTGGATAGGCTGTAAGTCTTCTGGCAAACTGGGGCTTGATGTTAATCGTTTACCACAAAGAAAATGATTTGGTGTCAATGGCTCTGCATCCTGCATACTGTTATAAACAAAGGTGATAGGCCTACTGTTCACCATTGCTTCTACTTCACACAAAACAGTGCAGAATTCTTCTTTGCTCAAATAGGCATTAGCTAAAAGTTTCTTTAATAGACACTTTACATTTCTCACTAGCCTTTCCCAAAATCCTTCCCACCATGGTGCTCTCTCAACAATAAACTCCCACTGTACCCCATGGTGTGAAAAGTAGGATTGGAATCCCTCCTCTTTTAGCAAGGACCAAACTTCTTGGAGTTCCTTTGCAGCCCTTTTGAAGGTTTTTGCATAATCCGATATGATTTTATTTGGGAAACCCCTTCTGTTCACAAACCTTTTAAAGGCCAAAAGAAATACATCACTACTTAAGTTGCTTACCAACTCCAAATGGATTGCTCTGGTGGTAGCACACGTGAAAAGACACACAGAACCTTTGTTAGACTCCCCTTGCTCATACACATAGACTGGACCTGCGAAATCTACTCCCACTACATCAAATGGGGCAGGAAAGAGACACCGATCTCTTGGAAGTGGAGCCACCTTTTCATAATAAGGCTTTGCACTCCAACGCTTGCAAACCACACATTTATGCAAGACCTTTTTTACTACTTGTCTAATTTTGGGAATCCAAAACTGTTGTCTGATCTCTATTATCACTTCTCTAACTCCAGCATGTAACAACTTATGATGAGTATCCAGGATCAAAAGTTCCACAAAGTGCCCTCCAGAATGTAGCAAAATTGGATGTCTTTTCTCCTCTGGAAGCCCAGAAAACTGTAGTCTACCTCCTACTCTCAATAAATCCTGATCCAAAAACACATCCAAACCTTTGAGAGCAGAATGTGTTGGTAGAACCTGTAATGGATGGCTGGTGAGCAATTCCTTCTCTTCACCAAATTTTTCCTTCTGCACATATACCACCCAGTATTGTCTGGCTTGCTAAATCTCCTTACTGTTCAGAATTCCTTCCCTTCTTGTTTCTCCCTTAATGTCTGTAAATCTATATACCCATGCTGTCACTCTTAAGAACCTTTTCAGACTGCTAATGTCCTCAAGCCTCAATATGGGGTCCTGCTGCATAACTTGACAACTGTTCACAATGCATTTTCTCATCTCACTCACCCATTCTTCTTGAGCCTGGCATTCTCCTACAATAGGCTGATTAGAAGGCCAATTTTCACTTCCAAGTTTTAGCCACTCTGGCCCATTCCACCACAAACTTGAGTGTGCAAGATCTTTCACTGAAATTCCTCGTGTTGGTAAATCAGCTGGGTTTTGGGTGCCTGGACAATGCTTCCATTGCTTGGATCTGTGTGTGCTTGAATTTCCTCCACCCTATTGGCAACAAATGGTTTCCATTTCCTTGCCTGGCTTCTTAACCAGTGCCAAACTATAGTGGAGTCTGTCCAATAATAGCTTGGAATTTCATAAAGGGCCAAAGACTTTTGCACTGTAACTGTAAGCCGACTAGCAATAACTGCACCCATCAATTCTAACCTTGGAATAGAAAGCCTTTTCAAAGGTGGTACTCTGCTCTTTGCAGTAACCAACCTGCAACTTGCTTCCTCTTTGAATGTGCCTCTTGTATAAATACAAGTTGCATAGGCTTCCTCACTTGCATCACAAAAGATGTGCAGCTCCAAATTGTCTGGACTATTGTTCAACTCTCCAAAGTACTATCTTGGGATTTCAATGTTTCAAAGATGTGCCAATTCTTTGCACCAATATTTCCACCTTACCACCATATGATCAGGTAACTCTTGGTCCTGTTACAAAATCTAGAAGAGGAAGAACCATTGTTGTCCCAAGGCGATATGATGACTAAGCTGATTGATGCAGCATTGCTTGTATATATTAAGTTAAGGTGTATACTATATATCCATCTCATAATTGTAAGGTTAGTGAAAAATTCACTTAATTTAGAGCTAGCATTGTTTGAGCTCTCAGGTGGCATCATTTTGGGGCGCTGCGCGTCCTTTCTACCGTGACCCGACAATTCAGCGCAGGACAATTTAGCGCAAAGACAATTTAGCGCAAAGACAATTTAGCGCAAAGACAATTTAGCGCAAAGACAATTTAGCGCAAAGACAATTTAGCGCAAAGACAATTTAGCGCAAAGACAATTCAGCGCAAAGACAATTCAGCGCAAAGACAATTCAGCGCAAAGACAATTCAGCGCAAAGACAATTCAGCGCAAAGACAATTCAGCGCAAAGACAATTCAGCGCAAAGACAATTCAGCGCAAAGACAATTCAGCGCAAAGACAATTCAGCGCGAAAATACCAACAAAGAAGAAGAAAGAACAAATCCAGAGGGAAGAGAGGCTTGCAACTGTTAGGTTAGGTTAGGTTCGGTTAGGTTTCTAGTTTTTTAAATAAAATCTTAATTTTAACAATTCTAACAAATTTTGTTTTTTTAAATAAAATTTTAATAATTATACTCCTTTGAATTTTATCTCCGATTTGTCACTCCTTCGTTATGTCACTCCTTCGTTACGGTATTTATGTCACTCCTTTGAAATGTCACTCCTTCGATACAGACCCAATTTAGCATATATATAAATATACAAATTTTTCTCTTTTTTATTTATTGCGATTTATTTTTATTATTTTTAACAACTTTTAACTGTACTGACTTGCGCTGAATTGTCGGCGCTGAATTGTCCTGCGCTGAATTGTCCTGCGCTGAATTGTCGGTGCTCCCCTTTCTACTCGTTTGTGGAATGTCGTACGTACAGGGTGTGGTCTGATAGAGAGCTCTCTTGCAATTCAGTTTGGTTGTTTAGATACAAGATTGTTGCATCGTGCAATAGTCCAGGTTGCGTTGTTGTTGCAAGGTTGAGAAAGAAGACCATAAATAGTACCCCTTTTGTTTTTATCTTAAATTCATACAACTGAGGCCTAAGGTAGGCCCACATCGAATCAGCAACCCTGAGGTAGGACCTAATAGGATCTCAAGTCCGTAAGTTTTAATTTTAGCCTAACTTGGGCTGTAGGTTGAATTGGCCCTTTAGAACTTGGCCGTTCACGGCTCAGCTGGGATTTTGAACCCAACAAATAAATAAAATAACATGGTCCTTCGAACCGGATTCTAGCCCAAGACTGAGTCAGTGACTATTTTTCGGCAAAGTTCTGATTGTGCAAATTGTAGCCCAAGTTAGGCCTAGACGGGTTGAGCATTATTGAATTAAGGTCCCAGGGTAGAAAGTTTGGTCGCCCAATTGCGAAACTTGGCCACTCGTCTGTCGTTGTTTTTGGCCTACATTTTTACCAGTTTGGTTAATTTTGGTTTATTATTGAATTAAGGTCCCAGGGTAGAAAGTTTGGTCGCCCAATTGCGAAACTTGGCCACTCGTCTGTCGTTGTTTTTGGCCTACATTTTACCTGTTTGGTTAAATTTGGTTTATTATTCGAAGGCGAAGGTTGCAGACTTCAGTGCGCCAGTTACTTGGGTGGAAAATTTGGTATTCCATACTGGTGGTTGGTTAGTACCCCATCCAGCAATTAAGTTTATTTGAAAAAAGCAAAATTTACGTTTGATCAGTTTGGTTAAGTATTTCCGCCAATTCAGCTCATTTGGCATTGAGCCCAATTGTTGTTTGCATTGAAGATGAGTGCATCTGAATTGAACAAGTTTAAAAAAAGGAGAAGCACCTACAAAGGTCTAATTACAAAGGTCATTGCCACTATAGATTCTGCCATAGAGCAAGAGGATTTACACTTAGTGACTGCGCAGCTTTCCATATTAGAAACTAAAAAGGTTGCTCTAAGCGAAGTAAATGTTAAAATTGAGGCTCTTATAGAAGAGGATGAAATAGAAAATAACATAATTTACTTTGAAGAGATTATTGATGATATAATTAAAGTAGGCCACCGAGCAAAAGAGTTTAGCAGCAGTGCCCCAAAAAAATGATGCCACAAGAGTGCCCAAACAATGATGCCACAAGAGCCCAAAAATGCTAGCTCTAAATTAAGTGAATTTTTCACTAACCTTACAATTATGAGATGGATATAAGCACACCGGACAAAAAATTAGTCACCCCTCTCAGAATGTACCTAATAACGTGTGACGGCGCCTCTGGCCTTGATAACCGCACGAATCCGGCGAGGCAGAGACTCTACGAGGTTGTGCATGTACTGAACATCGATTTGCTGCCACTCGTTCATCAGCCGGTCCCGAAGTTCCGCCAGAGTCCGTGGGTGTCTATTCCTGCGCTTCACTTTCTGTTTCCAGCCTGAACAACACCTTCGACGCATTCAGGATTAAAGGCTTCATTGGACCTGCGATGTACTCGTCGCCTCCCATCATTGGAGAACAAACAAAAACGGGACTCATCGGACCAAATTACACGTTTCCAATCTGCCGCAGTCCAGTTTTTGTGCCTCTGAGCCCATTTATAACGTGCCAATTTGTGACTTGCTGTTAACAGTGGCCTCTTCCGTGGTACCCTGCTCCAGATGTCCATCGCATGCAGTTCTCGTCGCAATGTCCGTTCGGAAATTGGTCGCTGGAGAACCTCATTGGTTTCTTGGAGCAATTGTTCTCTGGTTTGAAAACGATTTGCAGTTACTAGACGAGAAACATGGCGGCGGTCCCTATTGTCGAGAATTGTTTTCCGGCCACAGTTACGCCGTCGATTGTCAGTTGATTGCGAACTACACCACTCTTTGTAAACTCGCTGGACAGTACGCGTTGACACACCAACAAATTGGGCTACTTCAGACATTTTGTGTCCGTGGGCTCTGCCAAACACGATGGCTCCTTTTTGCTACTGAGTAACGTCTGCCTCACGACCCATTTTGCAGACTATATCCAACACACACTTTGTTCTTCACCACCTCACGAAACAGATCTGATCCTGTGTGCTACGTCACCGCTACTTGTCACTTACCAATGCTACATCAGCGCCCTCTGTGTGACTTTGAACTTCCTACTATCGGTGCTATTAGGGGTGACTAATTTTTTGTCCGGTGTGCTTATATACACCTTAACTTAATATATACAAGCAATGCTGCATCAATCAGCTTAGTCATCATATCGTCTTGGGACAACAATGGCTCTTCCTCTTCTAGATTTTCTAATAAACATAAACGAAACTTTGTTTAGAAATTTATTTAATTACACTAGAAATTATATGATTCCATTGGCGCTATTAAGTTATAGGAGAAACTAACATAACTTTGGTACTTTGAATGAAACAAATAAAAGCAATTTTTGTCCTTTGGTAAACACAACGGTAGACCATACTACTTTGAGTGGAATGTATTAAAAGTTTTTGTCCTTCGTTAAACATGGAACATCATACTTTCTGCATTTTAGACGAGAGTAACCCTTCATACAGTTTCTGCATCTCTTTTTGGGTTCTAAATGCTTAGGCCAATGTCCAAAATTATCTGCGAGATGTTGCTGTACAGTTAATTGTTACATTCAAATGCCATAAGACATCATGGAAGCTAACCTGAGGAAATTACGTGTACTTTTTGATGATGCTATATGGAATCACTGACAGAAAGGGTTAATTCTCATACTTAATTAACAGGTGATAATATTCTTAAGGTAATTATTTTAGGGTTTTCTAATTCATTGTCAGTATGATACACTACCTAAGATTATGTAATAAATTTTATTTAAAATAAACTAGAGGGGTTTTCCTAATAACAAAGAACTCCGCACCAACCGGGTATGGTGGGTTTGACGTACTGTTATAACTTTGATCTATGACCAACATTCACTAAAATTAGGCAATTTTTTCCTGAACAAATCTGTACTTTTTGCCAAGTTTTTATTGCAATTCATTTGCCGATTTGTGAGTGCAGGTCAAATTTTTGGGTATTGTAATTTAAAAAACAAAGATGTAAACTCATTCAGTCTTTATCTTCATCGAAAATCGAATGCCTTTTGTCTGGGGGGCTCAACCTGTTTGCCAAGTTGATCGAATAGGCCCATGTGCTTTTATGAGTTTGCTAACACACACACACACACACACACACACACATATGCAAATTTAAAATTTAAAATACCCGGTATGGTAGTAAAAATAAAAAACACTTCAGACACTAAACATTATGAAGTAGGCTACGAATGAGGAAATAGACTTCTCGCTGCTGTTTGAATGCAGTAAATTGTAATTCTTATCACAGAATGTGGGTGAAGTAATAAATTATTGTAAATATTTTCCAAGTAGGAAAAAATAACTTTCATCTTTTTGGTCTACTACTTTTTTGTTTACGAATCTTAATTTTATTTTTTAAATATATACGTTTACAGTCACGAAATAACGACAACATTGACATTCGTTGAGAGGAAATATTTTCGTGCGTAGTTAATAACATCAAAAAAAAAAAAGGGAGGTCATTGTAAAATAGATGATTTATGAAAAGTAAAAATATTAAAACTCGTAATAAACTATTAATGCTACATAAGGGTCATTCCATGTCAGTTCAACGGAATTTTGGGTCGAAAAAACGTGACCATCACCAATTGTTTTTTGAAAATTGGCATACTTATAGATCTCGTTGAGGAAAACAGAATAGCACTTGTTTCAACATTCTAGGTCATATGGTTCCGGAGATATGGCAATTCGAATTTTGTTAAAAAAAGGTAAATTTCCAAGGTCATACCATATTTCAACATGAAATATCTCGGCTCCTATTGCACTTACAGAGACCATTTAAACACCATTTTAAAGATTTTAAGCAGATCTACAACTTTGTTTCTATTCATATTTTACCTCAGTGGTAAAAAAAAAGTCGATCTTATTTTTGACATTTGACCTTGTGTAGGTCATTTGATGTCACAACCGATTGTTTTCTCCTTTCACCTAGTTTTGGGTACACATGTCTACCTTAACCTAAAATAAGATTTTTAGTGTTGATTAAGTTAGTATAGACGCTACAGCCATTTCAGTGGACCATACCCACCTCCATTTTGACGAAGTACCTTTTTCCACCAAACTTTGGAGCGCCGTTTCTTTGAAACTGTTTGAGCTAGTGTCGAGAAAAGTACCATTATATTTGTCTCACTGAGATCTATAATGTCTGCTATTTTAAGACAATTTGCCTTTTTAATATGTATATTAAAATAACCTATTCCTTTATTTTTACCAATTGAGTTATAAGAACCGATTCTTGTCTAGCTGTGTGAAACCATGAAAAAAGAGGCATCAACATAACTTTATATTTAAAAAAGGCGGTTATTAGGTACTTACAATATATTTCATGGAAGCCATTATTGGTGCTTAGTACAAATGCAGACAGAATGTGTTCCACTGGCACCTGGCAACACTCATTCTTTTGGCCAAAGCTCTGCAAATTTCGAAAATCCTATTTTAATTGTTGGCTGGTTTGTTTTAAAAAGCTCAAATGCTTCTTTTAGGTTGTATAAAATTAGCGATTTTTGTTTTCTTTCCTGCCTACCATCAGCTCCTTTTACAGAAACAGTCTTTCAACCCTGGCATTTGTCTACTCACATCTGGCGAATGATAGAAGTCAATCACTTTGGCAGCAGTTTCACTATTCAGGCGTTTCCCCAAACGCGGATTAGGAGTTAAAAGCACTCCCTTCTCCCTCACCAAACTCTTTGCTTGCCTAGCCATGTAATCTGAGCACTTAAATTCTTCTCTGATCTTTACTTGTGTCTATCTTTTTGGTAGGATAGTAAGAATTGTCAGTTTTTCACTTCGACTTGTCACTTGATTAAATTTCTCTTTTAGTTGTTGAAGAATCTCCAGTTCTGTATCATCTGAGTCACTGCATGAAATTGGTTGTTTAGTTGCAAGTTCAAGCTTTCTTTTCACAACTCCTACTTTCCTCAACTTTCTCTTTGCGTAAGCAGCGCTGTCAGAGAGTTTACATGGTTTTATTGGGGTCTCATCAAGTGTGGCCAATGAAGCATTGAATTTACTAAGCTCATACTGCATTTCAACTACATCTCCAACGGTTTCTAGCTCAGATGGGGCACTTGATGAGGTGGATGGTGATTTTTCAAGTGGTTCACATTCAGGCAGGCATTGGGGATGGACGATTTGCTAGTATATTTCGACAGGTTGCACATGCTTTATGATTATTTGTTAGTTTCAATTCAGGATTTTGATCAATCAAATTTTTAGCCAATGCACGAATGCCTTTTCTCACTTTTCCTTTGTTTTTTTAAATGGGTCACAACAGAACCTGCCCATATTCAAACTGCTGAAATCCATGTTTATCTAAAAAGAAAAAAAAACAACATGTAGCTTAAAAGCCAGGGTTGGGTTCAATTACACAAAATGGAAACAATTACAATTTTTTTTATTTTTCTTCAAATTAATTATATACAGTTAGTATTGTACTTCACAATTTCAAGATCAATTGCAATTACAATTAATTTTGTCTGAATTAATTACAATTACACAAATATAACTATCTATTCTACATACTGTATCTAAATATATATCTAAAATAAATATATATCTATAAAAATATATACCTGTATCTAAGTATAACTAAATAAACTATCAAAGGTTTATTTTCATTGGATGATGTATGACTGCCAGATCTAGGGGTATAATTTTTAACAATTGACATTAGTTGATCAATTACATCAGTTATAGCTCAAAAATCAATTACCTTTATTTTTATTTTGAATCAATTACAATTAATGGAAATTAGGATCAATTAATTAAAAATACAATTATAATTATTCATTGTATCCAACCCTGTTAAAAACTATTTTTGCTTAGATGGCACAAATAAAATTTGGGACCTACTGATTTTGTTTCAGAAGTTTACAACAAGAAAAAATGTGCAGTTTGATTTACAGATTGGAATAAATACAGATGCCAAAAAAATCCTTGCTCCAAGGTTTAAATAAGCTTATTTTCACATGGGTACATACTGTTGTACACAATGAATAAATACACAAAGTTAAGTAATTCTATTAAAACTCATCTAACTCTTAAAACTGAACTTATTCTATAGGGTAGTATCAGGTCATCCCATAAGTAATGTCGTTTTTTACGATAGATTAAGTTTAAACTAGTCCTACTCGGTTTAAGCATAAATTTTCCGAAGGTTATATCTAAGAGGAGATCTATCGTGTTTCGCTACATACTTTACAGACCTTGACCAGTGAAGACGTGTGTTTTGCTTTACGTGAACCCCTCATAAACATGGCGGTATCAGAAGAGCATATCAGGCATATAATGTTTTAAGAGTTCAAAAAAGGGAATAGTGCTACTGAAGCAACGCGAAACATTCAGGACGTTTATGGCAAAGATATTCTACATGAGGAAATGTCAAAGATGGTTTCAAAAGTTTAGGAATGGTGACTGCTGTTTGACATGCAGCACGCTCTGGACGCCCTGCTGAGTTTGATGATGACCCGCTGTTAGCCGCACTTGTAAAATACTGTTCAACAACTGTCGAAGAACTGGCCCAGAAACTCAATTCATCCCCGTCCACCATCCATCGACATTTGCAACAACTCGGGAAAGTGCCTAGTTAGGAAAATGGGTGCCACATGAATTGTCGGTCGACAGTCTGAGGGTGCGGGTAAACATTAGTACAGCTCTTCATTCCTGTGAACTCCAAGATCCATTTTTTGCACCGTTTAGTGACGTGATGAAAAGTGGATACTGTACCAGAATGTTAAGCGCCGTCGACAGTGGGTTTGTGTCGGAGAACCAGCGACACCACAGCCAAAACCAAATCTTCACCCTCGGAAGGTGTTGCTTAGTGTTTGGTGGGATAAAGGTGGTGTAATACACTTTGCAACCTTACCACACAACCAAACAATCGCCGCTCAAGTCTACTGTCAACAACTGCATCGATTGAACACTGCACTAAAAGAAAAGAGACCTTCTTTGGTTAATCGGAAAGGAATCGTGTTCCACCACGACAACGCACGTCTTCATACCGCTCGGATCACTTCTGCAAAAATTGAGGAGCTTGGGTGGGAGAAACTTTCACATCCTCCATATTCTCCAGACCTTGCGCCTTCATATTATCATCTCTTCAGGAGTCTGCAAAACTATCTTGACGAGAAACAGTATACTTCTTTAGATGACCTGCACACGTCTTTGTACGTTTTTGTCTCAAAACCGCCTGAATTTTCTAAACATGGCATTGAAAAGCTTGTAGGAAGTTGGCAGTGTCATTGATTCCGATGGAAAATATATACTAGATTAAAAAGTTTCAGTTGAGTTTTTTTTTGTCCTTCAAATTCCGATCTAAAAAACGACATTACTTATGGGATGACCTGATACCTATAGCCTAGTATAAGGTACTTATATACGTACATAGCTTTACCTTTAAACAGGATAGCAGGTTCGAAGTTCTTCACACTTTTGAATGTCCATATAAATTATTTAATTACGTAATTTAAATTAGCTATATTATATATTTCTCTGAAATACAAAAAAAAAAAATTATAACAAGGCCGGATACTTATTCGACCAAATAACTGGGTTAGGTTACGTTAAATAATTACAGATTTTTTGAAAATTAGCAGACATTTGTTACAGTTTACAAAACGTTTTCGAAAATCCCACCGTCAACCTCAATGCACTTTGCAACTCGTGTGCGAAGATCGCGTGTTGTTCGTCTGAGTTGATCTTGACGTTCCTTTATGCGGGCAGCAGCATCCAAAATGCGCGCGAGCAATTCGTCTCGTGTATCCACCTTTCTTTTGTAAACTTGACTTTTCATCCACCCCCTACAAACAATAATCTAACGGAGAGAGGTCTGGAGACCTTGGTTGCCAATGAATGGGACCACCGCGGGGGGAGGAAGAGCATCAGATTCAAACAGCTCTATCTCTGTAACCATTCAGAATTAGACACATGCTTATATGAACTTTTTTTTCTCACAATGACCGGTACTATCACCTCCCGAAGTATTGACCTTTCCTCCTGAAACACCCTGTATATCTCAGTAAGAAAAATCTAATGGTATTTTTCTCGACACTAGCTCAAACCGTTCCAAAGATACGGTGCTCCAAAGTTTGGTGGAAAAAGGTACTTGGTCAAAATGGAGGTGGGTATGGTCCACTGAAATGGCTGTAGCGTCTATACTAACTTAATCAACACTAAAAATCTTATTTTAGGTTAAGGTAGACATGTGTACCCAAAATTAGGTGAAAGGAGAAAAAAAATCGGTTGTGACATCAAATGACCTACACAAGGTCAAAGGTAAAAAATAAGATCAACTTTTTTTTTTACCACTGAGGTAAAATATGAATAGAAACAAAGTTGTAGATCTGCTTAAAAGCTTTAAAATAGTGTTTAAATGGTCTCTGTAAGTGCAATAGGAGCCGAGATATTTCATGTTGAAGTATGCTATGACCTTGGAAATTGACCTTTTTTAACAAAATTCGAACGGCCATATCTCCGGAACCATATGACCTAGATTGTTGAAACAAGCGTCATTCTGTTTTTCTCAGAGATCTATAAGTGTGCCAATTTTCAAAAAATATCGGTGATGGTCACGTTTTTTCACCGTTGAACCGACATGGAATGACCCATAACGGAAGTAGGCACTCGAGTCTGAGAATAATAAAAATAATAATAATTAATAAAAATAAAACTTAATTTATACCGTTATTGTGGATATAAAAATAAAAGAATCTTTTCCTTTACAGCATCCCCATTGTTTCCTTTTCCTTTAATAGCATCCCCCATTGTTTTACTGCGTTCTTTATAAGCTTAACGAACGTGATTCGTTCGACATTATTTTGCGAGATATTGTGTTGGATTCTGGCCACCGGAAAATTGAATACATTATTTTATATTTTAACCCTTTCACTCCGGGTATGGCATATAAACTACACGTCCAATTTGCGCTCAGATTCGGGTGTGGTAAATAAACCAACTCCTAATCTTTTCTGAACTCGGGTGTAGTTTATAAACCGAGGGTATATCCCTCTTTCCACTCTCTCGGGTTGAAAATGGCGGGGGATATACGTATTATAATTCGAATTCGTATAATTCGCTTCAAAGCTATGCCCGTAGTGGGGGTGCTATGAAGGAAAAGATTCAAATAAAATTTAAATAAAACCAACCCATCTCCAAAAATGAAAAATTATTTTTCCAGCTTGTATTGTTCTTGACCTCCCCTCCGCACTTCCCAAATAGTTCTAAGACAAAAGCGTGATTAGCCTCTTTAATCGATCCAACTTTTTCACAGTTGTCGAATGAAAAATATAAACGACAGTTTGAGGAAAATGCCGTCACTGCTTCGTTGCTTCCCCTCCATACTTCATTCCTGTTAACTGCTATAATTTAAATTTATCAGTAGTCGTTACGTAAGACTTAAATTATGAAGCGCTTATGATATGAGAAGCAAAATAGCTAATGCGATTTCCTCGAAATGAAAAAAGGATCGATGTACCAAGTTGTCGAATGACCAGACCGAACTTCAATCCATTAGTGGCCAGTGGTAGAATTCCTACCGACAAAATTGTTTATCGTTATTGCATCACTTTTTCTCGTATTCACATTCACGTAATCTTTGGTACGATTCATTGATAGGAAGCAATCTAAAAGAGCAAAGATTTATATAAATAATGTCACAAAATCTAAAAGATTGCGTCATATCAATATCTCGTACCGAAGATCACGTAAATACGAGAAAGAGTGTCGCAATAATGACGAACAATTTTGTCGGTAGGAAATTCCACCAATGGCCACTAATGGTTAATTTAACCTAAGCTTTTGGTTTAGGTCAGCTTGTCTGTTCGTTTATACTTTATAATATAGATCTGTCGGTTTAAAACAGTTAATAACTTAACCTAATCTAATTTAAGTTTAGTAGATTGTTTTAGAAGCCTATTTCTTTCTTTTTGGTAATTTGGATTTAGTTCCTTAACTTGGTTAAATTCCAAAAGTGTGTAACTTGTTTTTCAAATCTGGAATAGTGTTCAGCTAAGAAATTTGCATGCGAATACAATACTATAATATACATTTACTACACGAATATGAAACAAAGCTTTTACGTGCCTCGTTTTGAATTCATAAATAATTAATATATTTGCATTCCAAATTCTAACAAGTCAAACAAAACTCCATAAATGTAATTAAATTTAAAATTCCCTAAAAATTTTTTCTTTCATATTATTTATATAAATCTTTGGTCTATAAGAAAAAAAAAAAAAAAAATTCATCCACTTTAGGGAGTTAAAAATTGCATTTTTAAACTTTTTAAAATTTTCCTCAAAATTTTAATTCGAGCTCTTTCACTGCATTCAATATAGCATTATAGCATAAAGTATTTAAGTGACTGGTAAAGTCCCGAAGTTCTCTCCTAAAGGATTTGTTTGGAATCCCTATAAAGTACAGCAAGTCTTTAAATATGTAAATTTAATTATGTATTGACTATATACTACATATGGGGGAATATATATTATAATCCCACAAGGATTCGAACTCGGGACCTCCTGAGTAGGGCGTCACATTAGGACGAGAGAAAAATCGTGAACCACACGTGCTCATGCGTATTTTTCCATATACAGTATATATACACACCATGGTTAACCTTCGTTTTGCTTCCGTCCGAATTGTTCATTCTGATAAAGGTCAAGCTTGTTGGCCCACCTTGGACCAACAGTTTAACGTGGAATCCACCACGGTGATCAGGAATTACGTCACGACCTTCCGATCAACAGCCTAGCATCTTAACCGCTAGGCCACCCAGGGTACCCATTTATCTACCAACCTATTTTTTTATGGAAGGATGGATAGCTGCGTAAGCTGCGCGCCGCCTGTTTTCGCCACGAATTGAACCCGGGGCTGGTGGATTCGTAGTCAGCGATACTAACCACACCACCACCGAGGTGCATATATATATATATATATAATATATATATATTATATATATATATATATATATTAATCAAATCAATTGGGTTGTTGTTGTTGTTGTTTAGCCGATCAGCCCACCCTGATCGAGCAAGCCGGCGGCACGCAGGTAACCGATCGCCCTCTCCGGAGTGGACCAGAGGTTCAGCGCACTAGTGATGTTGTGTTGTGTTCGTTGTTGTGCTAGAGCGGTACAGTCCGTCATAATGTGTTCAATTGTTTGTGGTGTGTCTTGGCACAGGTGGCAGGTGTCGTCTATGGAGTTGTCTAGTCTGTGTTTATATGTCGTAAGTTTGGGTGATGTCCACATCGGAATCGTGCTAAGTTAACTCGATCCGATCTGCTCAGGCTGATCTCTGACCTGTTAATGGGTGGCGGCTTCGCACCTAGGACCGCATTCGGACCAAGTCGTGTCAGTGCTTTGTGGGTTAGGTGTGTGTGTGTGTGTGTGTGTGTGTGTTTTCTGTACTGTGTGATGTCTGTGGGGCGTGGTATGGAATGGAGTATTTCGTTATAATATCTCTCTGGTGTTACCTTAATGGTGCGAGGTGTTGGTGCATGATTGTACATGTAGTGGCAAGGGTGTTGTGGGTTAGTTGTCGCTGCTGCCATGAATTGTGTTCCCCTCATGTCTAAATGTTCCCTAACTTTTAGTATTTTTGTTTCTGTGTGCAGGTGTTCTATTGGTGTCGTTTGAGTGCATCCTGTAATGATACGAAGTGCGTTGTTTTGTATTGTTTGTAAGGTGTTTGTGTGTGTGTTTGAGATAATGGTGCCCAGCATGGGCTAGCATAGTCCATAACTGAGCGAATATATTGTTTGTATATGAGTGTGATGTTTCCTGCTGGTGTCCAAAGTTTGTGCCTGTTAGTACCCTAAGCGTGTTAAGTAAAAGGGTTTAGATGACGTGATGAAGAATTTATATAAGAGAAATAATAAAAGAACTCTTAAATTCTTTTATTAAATTCGTTGCAAATATTTTTTAGTTTTATTAACTCGATTTTCCGTTGGGGAAAGGGAGCAAGCAGCATTATTTCAATCGTACGACTCCGGAATGCCCCCACTAATATTTTTGCTGGTTCCCGAGCTATCGGTGATTAATTGATGGCTGGAAATTCTTTTGTCGTCGTAAACACGACGTCATCGGCTACGTTTTAGCGATGTTGCGATATCGCTTCCCTTAAGAACGGCGAAGTGAAGCGACATTGGGTCTGGGTATAGTAGCTGGATCGGTGGTCGACCTTTTCATCCGGATGATATACCCATTTGTGGCTTCAATTTCACGTTAAAATGTAGGTCATCTTCCGTTATATGATCCTCTTAACTGTTATTGCGGATGCTAAATCATTGACGCCGCTCGAAAACATTATCGCGGTTGTGGTGAATTTCGTAAGAAAATGGCGTAAGGTGCGTCTCTTGAGAGAGTTCGTGATGCCGCATTCACCAGTGAACGAAGGAAATCTACTGTTAACTGTACAGACATTGTACAATACAGTTACGAAGTAATATTGCCCTTCTTTGACCACCAAGTAAACTTTGAAACGATTAGAGAGAGAGAGAGAGAGAGAGAGAGAGAGAGAGAGAGAGAGAGAGAGAGATTGATTGATTTTAATGGCAAGGAAATTAAGACTAACACCGTGAAAAAGTAGAGTTAATATAATAAAATGAGTTTATTATAAGCCACAATCTCTGCGTTATTTTTCAATGATGTGGTAGTAGGGAATTGCAGCCTCCATATGAACAAATAAAACCAAAGTGCGAGATATTCCTTTATTTTCACTAAACCTTTAGGGAAATCACGCCATTACGAAAATCGGTGGTATAAATTGTATTCTTCAAATTACGAAGATTAAATTTGCAACACGAAACATAAATAAAAGAAGTGTGTTTTGTCAATCTGGAAACAAAACAAAAAAAAAAAAAATTCAATAGAATATAAACCTTAATTAATTCACTGTATCTGTTTAGGGTTAACGTTAACGCAAGTGTGACTTTAAACTTATTAAAATTTACTGCCTAAACAGGACTTGGCGAAACAAGTGAAAAAAACGTCCCAGATATCAACAATTACTTTTATCACGGCTTTATTTAATAATGTTCTCATTTTCGAACCACTTTATATATATATATATATATATATATATATATATATATATAATATTATATATTATATATATATATATTCGTGAACAATAAAACTCTTGTCCATAACTTCAATAAGCAAGTTTTTCAAACCCTTTTAAGTTGTAGGCCTAGTCGTATACCGCACTTAATTCATTTCTAAAAATAACTATATAAGTACAAAGCAGACAGATTCTCTTGCAATGGAACCACCCCAGAGTGTCTACAGTCTACACATTTCCAAACAATCATGCAAAAATATGGCTTCACAACCGTCTATCTCCATTCAAACGGGTCGCGTATACAAAACCTATATCGATGTGGTACGTCCCTATGTTTCTTACAATTTCACCATTTTTCGTATCAACAGAGTGCTTTCATCATTTTATTCCATACCTTGTGTTCTTATTCTTTTATTTACTGGTGAAAATAAAAGAATGTTCCGAGCTTTGATTTTCATCGTTTATCCTGTTCTTTTTACTCTGTTTAGAAAGGTCACAAAGAATTTATCCAATCAGTGTCGTGAATTGGTTCAATACAATAAAAGTTGTCATATTTTCACTCGTCAAAGTTTTAAAAACGATAAAATAAAACTTCGTAATGTAGTAAACCTTTAAAAGACTAATTTCAAATTCCAGAATTTGAAACTTCTTGTTAGGTGTGACACGTTCTTTTTCACGCAAAAAAGATCACCGGTTGGGTTGATCCGAACATGTGCCCCTGAACTCTTGACACTACTTTTGCATATTTATGGTACAGTATATATATATATATATATATATCTGTATATTCTGTAGTACTGAAAAGTTTACAAACACTCTAGTGCTACCAAAACTTTTGAAATATTTTTAGGGCTTAGTAAATAATACAATGTTACTCTCGAGTATTGGTTAAAATGCATATTTAAAAATTTGATAATTCTCTTCGCATAAAAATGCATTTTAACTTTTCAAATCATTCCAATTGTCATTCATGGACAGAAATGATTTCTTTCAATTGCTGATCTGGAAAATGTTTTTTTCATTAACTTCTTCCTTAAACCCTTAACAGTACCCTCAGCGGGCGCTATTGGTAGCCTAACCTGGTTTTCGTAGTGACCTAGATGATAGCCAGGAAGTTCATTTCCCCACGAAGTTTGGGTGAGTATGCCTCAAGGGTCATCTTTAGCCCGAGCAATGATAGGGTAAACGGCCAACTCGACCTAACTCGGGTGTGAGCAGGCGGGAGCGAACCAGAACCTAACCCGCTCAAAGTTCGCACCGTAACCACTGAGCTACGGATCAGATTACGTTACTAAGTGGATATTTAACTTAACGATGACCTAATTATGGGATGGGATTGGTACCGAATTTTTCTGTTTGAACTTAGAATAAATATGGGAGTAACTTAAAGAAAGAAGAGACTCGAAATACTACAACCGAATGCTCCGTTCTCCACCTTCATACTACATTGGGCCGGGAGAAAAAGGCTTATTTTTCTGACTGTACGCTATGTAAAAATATCGGCAAAACCAAATTCGAAAATTTCCTCACTAGCTGACATTCTGTGATGTCTATATAGCTAAAATTGGGGTGTATGATAATTCAGGATCTCGTGCTAAAAAAAAAAAAATTTAGATATGATAAAATGGTATGGATTCATAATTTTAGTCACTTTAATTAAAGTTAATTAAAATGAGTAAAAATGAAATCCTAAGAATAAAAAAAAATAAATAAATAAAAATTGCAAACTAGACTTAACCCAAGAAAAATAAACCCCATTTTACTCTAATGTGAGTTGTGCATGGTTTCAAAACGGTCAGTAATGAAATGGCGAGAGATTACTCGATACTCTAAAGGGTTTTATACTAAAAATAAATTTCCATGTTAAGATTTCGGTGATTCACAATTCCTTTTGATAAACTCGCGTATAAAAGGGAGGAGAAAAGATAGGATAGAAATAATGTTTGAGGATTGTTCAACCTTCGTAACGGCAAAAGTCACGTGATGGGAAGACCTACAGCTTTAACTGGGATCCGTACCAAGGGCCGCTGTATCCACTCGCGGAGGGTCACCCATACAACAACTAAAACGGATCCACTGTCGTTTAACCTCACTGATCTAACGGGAAGTGTTGTTGTTACGTGGCCATGATGTAATCCATGAAAAATAGGAAAGAAACAAAAACGAAAGATACTTTGACTTACGCAGTAACAATCTTTCTTTTTGAACTTTAAAGTATTGGCATAATCGTATCTTGAAACTTTAAAAAAAAAAAGTAATCTCGTCCAAAAGTTTAGTTCTAACGAAAAGTACTCAAATAGTAAGTAAAAAGACATTTCTTTCCCCTCTCTGATAACTTGGTTTGAAATGCAACTTAGTTTCATCCAAATGACCATTTTAAAATTAGTTTTCATCATTAATTAACACCGTATGCCTCAAAATACAAGAACCTACATGCTTTCAAGTACGTGTTTATTCGTAGTTAGTTCATATACTAATATGCATTCCACGCGTGGTGTGTTCCCTCCTTGTCGAATGGAAAACTACTTACTTTATCCTAGAGTATTATAAAAGAAAGTGTTCCCTACCTTTTCATTATACACCAAGTCGCTCATTTTCTTTTATACGTTTCAAAAAATCATTATCTGTAACCATTTCGATGAAGTATAATTTGAAGTTCATAGAAGCTGAAAATAAATAGGGTTGTGAAGAGAATAACGGAAATGATGAAGAGGAGAGAGTTCGTGACAGGTGTTAGTCTCGACGGAACCCAATCTACCGCCCCGCATAACTCCCACAAAAAATGAGCACTGGGGTAATCTTAGGGTTCAATAAAAGGTATTAGTTTAATAAAAATTTAATAAATAAGAGTTTCGAACCTTGTACACAAGTAATCGAACAACGTTTCGAGATGCTTTGACCGACCGGCCACGATTATCGGAGGTTAAAAAAATACTCTAATATACGGTGAAAGGCTGCTAGTGGTGGTGGTGGTGGTTGTTCTTGTAATCAATTTGCTTGTAAGGCAAAAAACCGTTCAGTGGGCCGTGATAGGGTAAACTGATCCCTCTACAACAACTCTGCATTAAGACCAATTTTCCGTCTCAATGCCCATTTCAACTAGGTTTCACTCGACTAAGCTGTTGAATTATTATTATTATTATTCTTCTTCAAAGTGTTGAGAGATATGTTTACAATGATCTTTAACTACTCAATTTACAAATAAAGTTTTTCCAATTTGTGGCATTTACAATTTACAAAAAAAAAGAAAAAATAAGGCACATTTTATTTACATATATAACTAAAGTATTTACTTCATAATATAATAATTAATTAATTAATATATATATATATTTATCACTGAGTATGTACAGCTCAAAAACATGTAGCATTTCTATATCCAATAGTATTTGCTCGTAAAAGCATATGGCTTATGAATATATATATATATATATAATAATAAATATGAAAAATTAAATATATTTGTTAATAAAATTAGAATTCAACAATTATTTATTTGATAAATGAATAGATTTCAGTAAATTTAATTAAACTTGACTAAACGTAAAACTTAAAAGCTTTTTCAAGAGTCCATTTTGGTATTAGAAAGAGGGTCAACCTTCGTATGATTGACGAGTGCGTGCCGTGAAAGCAATACTACAGACCGGGGTTAGTGTTCCTTTGGGGTTCGGATTGGTGCGTGTTGGGGGAAGGTTGGGGAACGTCTGGACCCTTAATTATTCCCTATAACCCTACGTAATTGGTGGCGTGTCGGGGCGTTCGAGCATTTTCCTCCTGTCTTGTTGGGCGAAACCAGAACTGATACTACAGATACGAGCGGTCCTCACGAATCCTTGAAAATATTTTTCACTCTCGGGTACAACTGAAAACAGTTAAAATCATTAGTTAACCCATCGTCCGTTTTATTACAGAACGTTTCAGTTGGGTGGTTGAAAGCCGGGACGAGCTAATTGCAGCAACGTTAAAAGTCTTGTTCTTTTCCGCAACTGATCTATGTATGTACGTAGATCACTGTAACGCGATGCGAACGAGTAGTTACGCCTAACTGTAACACCTTAGGCACAACTACTCTCTCACTCCACACGTCGCAAAGTGGTCTATGTAGACAGATTTTTTTTTTTTTTTTTTTTTTGTAGATATTGTAGATCGTTGTGGCTTCATATAGTCCAATTAATTAATAAATGATTAGTTCCAAAATACTACACTATTCCTCATTCAAACTGCACTCACTCACACAATCTTACTACTTCTAACATTTGTTTCAACAATTTACCCAGTGTCATCTTACTAAATTCAAAAACTTTGCTCCAATACAGCATTCAAGCCTAAGTATTTCAATACAGCATTCAAGCCTAAGTATTTGCCCAAATCCACCATCTCGCAACTATAGTACTGTTTAGAGTTAAATTTTAGTGAAGGAAAGGATCCAAAAAACACTCACTCACTCTGGAGAGAGGTTGTTTCCAGTCAAAGTGTAAATGTGTTTAAAAATAGGCTAGACAAAGTACTGAACACACTCATAGTTTAAGATTAAAACCTCAGAAAACTCTGCAGGAGTTCGCTTGCTCGGTGTCTCTGTGAGCAAGCTAAATATAGAGCTATTTATATATTCTCCACTTTCCTGTAAAATTTCCTTGGCTACTTT
Organism: Bathynomus jamesi; assembly: GCA_023014485.1. Classification (NCBI taxonomy): domain Eukaryota; kingdom Metazoa; phylum Arthropoda; class Malacostraca; order Isopoda; family Cirolanidae; genus Bathynomus; species Bathynomus jamesi. The sequence continues at coordinate 185,133 of JAJOZX010007158.1, forward strand.
TCCAGGGTCAAGGTATTTTCTTCAACCTTTTTCCGTACCTGCCTCTGGCAGGGAGGGACCGGAGGGTGGGGAGAGAGCCTTCTACTTTTCTATCCAGTTTTCTACTACTGCTAGGATAGTTGAAAGAAAAATAAACTTTTACAAAATTTTCCCTGGCACCCGTTGCCATTGGTACCTCCTCGGTATGGGCCGCAAGGCCTTTTGAGGTGGTACTTTTCCTTGTAACTCACTCTCTCTCTCTCTATATATACAGGGTGTCCCATAAGTCCGGCATCATAGGAGAAATTCATATTTTTCTATTTCTACAAACCATAATTCATATGCTCGGGATGCCAATTTCCTGTCCACCATTCTGTTCAGTGACGAGGCTGTTTTTAATGGAAATGGTGAGGTAAATCGACAGAACACCCGCTACTGGTCTCAAAACAACCCTCACTGGTATACCTCTTCAAAGGAACAAGGTGCATCTCGGGTGATGGTATGATGTGGCATTTGGAAGGATCGCATCATAGGCCCCCTCTTTTTCGATTAACATGTCACTGGAGGCACCTACCTACGTATGTTCAAGGAAGCAGCATTTCCCAGTGTCTTGAACGAAGAAGGAAATTTCCCAACATGGTTCCAGCAAGACGGCGCTCCTGCACATTACAGCACCCAAGTAAGGGAATACCTGTACCAACAATTCCCTGGTCATTGGATAGGACGTCGAGGGCCTGTGGAATGGCCAGCTAGAAGCCCGGATCTCGCGCCACTAAATTTTTATCTCTGGGGCCACTTCAAAGAGCTGGTATACGCAGAGAAAATTATGAGTGTTGAACATTTGCGGCAGCGCATTATTGGGGCATGTAACACCATTACTCCTGACATCGTTCACTGGGTATCACGTCTGAATTTGTGTATTGAAAACAATGGTGGACATATTGAGCACGTTCTGTAAATAAAAGCTTTTGTTTTGCCTTTTTTTATTATTTTTCCTATGATGCCGGACTTATGGGACTATATATATATATATATATATATATATATATATATATAATATAAAATAAATAAAATTCTGATATAAACAAAAAGGCCACTTTCATTAACAGAATTCTTGTCTAGGAAGACTAGAGTTTCTTTTACCGAGAGATAAACAGTTTCCTCCCATTCGTGCCTGAAACCTCATCATTCAGCCGTGGTGAATAACGTCCGTGATAACCTGTGCGGTTTTCCGTCATTTTCTCATTATAGTCATGCAATAACACATTTGTTCATCCACTTTCCTTAGGTTCTTAATGTTTCCTCCACAGTTACATTATTCAGCCCAACAATTCCAACAGAATTGTCTCCATTTCTTATCTTCCACTCCTTGACAAACGCCTCAAAGCCCCCCCCCCCCCCCCACTCTCTCCTTACTTTTTACACACTCGGTTATCTACTAATAAAGTAGACGACCATTTCGTCTCGTTTCTTCGCTCATAATTACGCAGAGAACAATTGTTCTTATCAAAGCTTCTTTTAACTAATTACGCAACTTCAGTTTATGTTAACACTAGCAATTCATAGAAGAGTTTAATAAAAGCTTTAAGTGGTTTAGACTGCGAAAAATTAAAATATACTAATCCTAACGAAGCTCATATAGAGAGGGAGATTTACTTTACACTAGGCTAAATTTTCACATTTGCGAGTTTCTCGTCCAGTCTATGCAATAATTTAAACGAGGCCACTTATAAATTGTTAAGGGTTCTTTATCAAAGCCAGCACATCACGTCAAAAAAAAAAAAATTCATTTTAAAACCAAATAAAGACGAAAGCAGTTTTTACACTTTTGACCATGCGTGAACTACTAAATTTAGACTAGTTTCAAGCGACATTTACTCTTAAACTTTGAAAGGCCTCTGTCCTTTACTTTGTCTTAATAAGTGGCCTCCTATCGCGTCATCGTGAAGATGGTGACCTTCTGGTGCCCCCTTGTTTACGAGTAACGTACCCCTAAAAGGTTCCTGGGAACGTATCCGCATTTGTCCCCCTTCCCCGCCCACCACCATTCCCTCTCATATTCATCGCCTCGTCGGAGGATGGTGAGAGAATCGCCGCATTTGAGGTTCAGTTCGTCATCGTTCTGCGATTCGTACTCGTACACGCCATACACGACGCCTCCGTTCATAATCCCCAACTTCTCCTGAACACCTGAAAATGGTGAACGTGTGTGAGTCTAGAATGAAGGCGGTAATGAGGAAGAAAGGAAAAGCGAAGAGAAGCGATGAAGAAACAAGAAAAATTACGACAAATCGAAAGGTGAGCAAAAACGGGATTTAAACTGGACGGTGAGTGAAATGTTAAATGGGTAAATGAAGAAATGAGTAATTAGGATAAAGAGATCAATGACGATATAAGGAGTGATGAACCAATTGTTCATCACGGTAACGAAGTCCTTCCACAAGAACAAACACTTCTGCGGCAATGATCATCATCATCATAATAATAATAATCAGTTTCTGAAAGTGCTAAAAAAAAAATTTCCAGTGTCAGATAATGAAGTTATGTAGGAGAATTTGACTCGAGACAAATTAACGCCACAGATCTGAAACTAGAACACGAATAAATTTTGTCTATCGAGAACGAGATTTAATCCTGAATTTAAACGAGAAATATTTACCACAAACGTCACTACTGAATAAATTCGACCTCCGACTGATGGTGGTTACTTTATAAGTAATTAAACAAGTACTGGAATGTCTTTTTTCGTGTTGCTACGAATTGGTAGTGACTAGTAACAAAATGAAGACCATCAAACGTGTAGACTAAAACCTTTTTTACGACTTATGCGACCAAGGAGCGCATGAAGTTTGTCCCCACTTACTGTAAAGATACTGAGAACATCCGTCGTAACCTTCCTCGTCCTGCTCGCACTTCTCTGCCGCAGTTTCATGGTCAGACAAAGTGGTGGCCAAAACGCAAGCACCGTGCTCAACCAAGAACCGAACCATGGCTACGTTGTTGCAGGAGGCAGCGCAGTGCAGAGGCGTCCTGGCAACGAAGAAACTCGATTAAAGAGAGAGAATATTGCCGAATTAGTCGAGTCTCCGATTGAACCTTCTTCTGTTATAACAGAAGAAAACGAGAATGAGCTGTTGAAAACAAAAATGTCGAAGAAATACTCCCTAAGGCCTAAAGGATAGGGCCTAAATTAAGCAAAATACATCCATGAATAAATAATCAATTACACTAAACTTTCAACAGAGCAAACTCCTCGGGATCGTATCGAAGACAACATTTACATAAGAGTGTGAGAGATGCAGCGTACAATATACAATTAGTCTGAGGTCACTGGGTTACAGTAGCATAAATGGATTCAATGTAAAAATTTGCCTCATCTGTAAAATTTTCACGTACATTTCTAGCTATAATTATTCAGAAAATACATATCCAGAGTTTGTTGTACAGTCGTATTTTAGTTCGTATATTTTGTCCTGTTACGTGGTCTTACTTTTTTCCCATGTTTTCTGGTATGTCTTCCATAATAATTCATGTCCTATTTTTATGTTCACATTTAATTAATCTATGAACGAAAAAAAATTGCTTTAGATACAAAAATTACTAAAAACGTACAAACATTCGATTACTTCCCATTCAATGTTATCCTCATCCTCATCCTCATTCGCGGTCCGCGAGTGAAAACGGGCAAAGTGAAAATTTCATGCGTGAAAGAAGTTTCTTCATTTGAGAAAGAATATCACTCCATTCGCATTCGTGGTAAAGGCGCTAAATAAGAACGACTAATATTTCCTAATCTAACTTTGACCAAAGTGGGAAAGCCGTGGACGAGAATGGCATGAATTAGGAATGGATCGATCTGAGAATTACCTCTTTTGAAATTCTCGCATTCTTGGACACAGAATGAAATTGAAATTACACTAAATGAGGTGATACCCAACCAGTCAACTTCCATTCACTTGACTAAAGGACACATTAGAACTTATCTTCGTGGAATGTTCGCTCTTCAACAGATGACTATAAATATAAGTCGGTTTATAATCTCCACAAAATGTAAAAATTTCAAACACACGTTTATAGTTAAATTCATAAACAACTTTTGAGTTCTGCAAGCAACTTATTTTCAGATTTTATAATAACGTTTTAGAAGTGAAAATCAGGACTTTATTCTACTTTCATTCTTATTAAAAAAACCGTGACTCTTTTGTCTCGTGTTTTGACCAGTTTAGGAAAGTATGAAACTGACAGAAGCATGAACTGATATTAACGTGTATAGGCTTGTATACACTATTACAATGTTAACTTTTTTTGGAAAGGCCTTTGCCAATATACATATTTTATATAGCTGGAATCAATACGAAACCACAACTGCAAAGTTGACAGGAATGTTTGTTTCTTAAGGAAAAAAATTACTAATTAAGTACCACCCACTAACCATCCATCAGAATCCTGCGCGTTGACGTCGCAACCAAACGTGACGAGAAACGTGACGATGTCCAGATGCCCTGCGCAGATGGCGTTGTGGAGCGCGGTGATTCCTTCGTCGTTAGCCGCCGACGGATTGGGGACTTCGGTGGCCGTCCTCTTCACCAATTCCAGCTCTCCCTCCAAAGAAGCGTCGAGGAGGAGCGCCAAAGGATCAAAACTCACTCTCCGCGGGGCTTTAGACGAATTTGGATTCTTCAGGTTGCCTTTCTTTAACCGACGAACCACCAACGAATTTGACGCGGGAGGACTCGACGAGGAGTCTTCGGCAGGTTCCTCGTCTGCAAAATCGAAGTTAAGGCTGAGACAGAGTCCTGCATTTGTGTGATGGAAGTCGACGAGTTATTTATACTCTCATCTAACCGAAAATTTGCTTTAGCAAATGGTTTTGTGTATGCATCCATATATTTGTATGTGCGTGTTTGTTTGTTCGTGTTCCTTACCTTTCTCCTGCTTCTCCTCTTGTGCCGTCTGATCGGAATAATCCTCGCCTCTAACGCTCGCATTGTGACTGCCTCCTTTCGTCTCTTTGATAGACTCTTTCTCACTGTCATTCGGACCAATTTTTAACCTCTCTATTTCCTTCAATGTCGCATTGACGCTGTTCACCGTGTTGATGACGTTCACCACGTTCACAACTTCACTCATATTGTTAATTCTATCGGGGGTATCGTAACCGGTATCTGAAGAGGAGGAGCCGGTTTTACCGGTATCATCCAGCTGTCGTCCCAAGAGATCGGAGGGTGGCGCTGCGTCTTCCGGGAAGAGGAAATCCGGTGGCATTTCGATCCTCCGGTTGATTGAAATGTGAACCTTTTCGGTGGAGGGTTCAAGACCCTCTTTACTATTGGTTTCTTTAACGTCGGTGTTTTCGGGTCCGCTGGGACCAGATTTTATCGTATCCTTCAACAACTGCTGTTGGGAGAGGTTGTTGTTGTTGGTGCTGGTGCTGGTGCTGGTGCTGCTGCTGCTGCTGCTGCTGCTGCTAGAGCCCTGTTGTTGTTGTGGGGGCTGTGGCGGTTGTTGCTGAGTTTGCTGTTGATGCTGCTGTTGATCTTGTTGTGGAAGAGCATGTTGCTGCTTTTGGTCCAACTGTTTCTGATCTGGAGGTGGTGGCTGTTTTTGGTCCTGTTGTTGTTGTTGAGTGTATGTTGATAGAATAACATTTTGGCTCGCGTATCTGTAACAAATAATTCTTTATAAAATGAGTCTACAGAGAATAATATAGATGCATTTACTGCATCACACTGTCACAAAGCACCACTTGTCCAAATTGGAAAAAATTAAAATATGCTCCGCTGATGAAATGAATGGGAGATGAATTTAACTACTATATAGTTTAAAGTAGTCTGAAGACTAAAAATAATTTAAAATCGTTAAAGAACATTAAAATTATAAAATCGACGTTTCAATCAATTAACAACTGTTGACCATCATCAAGTCGATAAAACAACGTGAAAAAGAAGTAAGATATTAAAATTCTCGAAGGTTTGAGCGAACCTAACTGTTCAAACACTCGGTATTCAGTCACGACAGAGTTCAAACGATTATGTTGGTTCGTGCATTCGATTATTTTTTAACCTCCTTTGACTTTGTTAATGTCCGTCTTTTATCGACTTCCTGATGGCCAACAGTTGTTAAGCGACTAGAACGTCGATTTGTTAAATTTGAAAATTTATTTTAATGACTTTAAATCATTATTAAATAGTTTGAACATTTCAAAATAATTCTAGTAATTACAATAACTTAAACCGAAACGCCTGTCTTTCAAAAGGTGTCACGAAAACCGAAGAGGAAATCAATGTGTTTTTGTAGTGTCCATTTTGTGGATAATGTTTAATTAGATCAAACGTTGAAGTTCGTCCGAATGGCTGAGTCGAAGAACACCTTTGTAAACAAGAACGGACGACGTATATTTTAATTTTGTTTTCAATATTGGAAACGCGGAAGTGTTTTATCAAAAACAATCAACAATTTCGCGAATCTATTGACTACACCCCGAATATATACAGGGTGATTCATATATGTGCTTCATAAATCGGAGGGTGTATTCTTGAGACAAAAGTTTAAAAAAAGACCAATAAACATAGGTCGATAAATCCATAGGTTTCGAGCTATAGCACACGACAGAAAAATGAAACCCCCTAAAGATTTTTTACATTTTATGCAAATACAGTGTGATACATTTGCTTCATTAAAGTAAATGTTCGAAATTTTTTCTTACTTCTTAAATGCATGCTTCAGCACGTCGCAAAATACGAGAGATAGATAGATAGTTAAAGGGGAAAAATGAGTGAATATGAACGAGTGAGGGAATGGTGATTAGCGGTAGTTTACGATGGGGGGGGTAGGTAGAGAGAGGTGCTGAGGCATGCATTCAAGAAGTAGGAAAGAATTTCGAACATTTACTTTAATGAAGCAAATGTATCATACTGTATTTGCATAAAATATAAAAAATCTTTAGGAGTCTCATTTTCCTGTAGTGTGCTATAGCTCGAAACCTACGGGTTTATTGACCTATGTTTATATGGTCTTTCTTTTTACTTTTGTCTCAAGAATACACCCTCCGATTCAAAATTGTTAAATATAACAATTTCTGTTAAGATATTGAGTCCATAAAAAGTTGACCAATTAATTTTAGAATACCCTGTATTTTTGGCTTGTCTTTTCCTTTCATTCCCTGACGAAGTGTACGGTTAAATACACGAAAGGACTTGGAATCGTTTTTAATTTTTACTTGTGGATGCGCATCATACATATATATATATATATATATATATATATATATATGCCATCAGAAATATGTTTGTAATAATATTAACCTTTTCAAAATGCTGATAGAATAAGTATAAGGATATACCTGTCTAATTCAGGAGCTTTGTACTGTGATCTTTTGTTTCATGAAGGTTTGCAGGCAATTAATATTGAAAGAATTGTATTTAATGATAACATCACGTTTTGATTAAAATAATTGTCTATATTCACAAAAACATTCTAACCAATAATATGAATATTTCTATTATTTGTATTCGTACATTTAGGAAAATACTCAAGATTGTATTAATCAAAAGACAAATAGCTAATAAAGTGCGAGTCAAACTGGGAGTGTAATAAACAAATTAGATCGACGGCGAAAACGGAAGATCTCGGAAAAAGAAGATAAATACAGGATTATATGGAGCAAACGCAACAGAAAAGACCAACGTTCAAATAGCTGCTGAAGCTAATGCATCACGCAACAGCATCATTTCTATTTCAACAGTGGAAAGAGGTTGTTTTAATGGGCGGAATTAAGTCTTCATGAAACAAAACACCACAATAGAAAGAAACCACCTCAATTATATATATATATATTATATATATATATATATATATATATATATATATATATCTCTCTCTCTCTCTCTCTCTGAAGTCGCGCACCATAGGCTTCAACCAGATTTACGAGTCAAAATGGTTTATAAGTGACGTTTAATTACAATATATATTTGATAATGTTCGAATAATAAAATTAATTGAATTGAATAACCTTTAATTACATTAGTTTTACAATTTGCAATGACGAATAATTATGAAGCTCGACTATTTTATTTAATTTGGCCCTTAAGCTTTAGGCTTTACTGGGCTCTTATTAAAAATAAACAGCTAGTTTTTATTAATTAATAATAAATAAATATTATTAATAGTTAAAGTATGTATTAATCTTAAATTATCACTATTGACGTGACAAATGCAAGGTTACCATTGAAGGCACTATACTCATACCATACAAAGAAACAAATATTATACTCGAGAAATTAATAATTAGTAAACAATAGTAATGGACATTAATCCTAGATTTTTGTTAGTATGCCATTATTAATGGGGATTTGAACTTTGTTTCAAACAAATTTACATTCATATTTTTTATATCGGCATGCAAATCATTCCATAGTTTCACTCCATGAAAATGAGTAGTTTTTGAGATGAAGACAATCTAAATTGAGGTATAACAAGCTTTGATCTATTTCTGGTCTGATACGAGTGGATTTCTTGAGTTACAAAATATCTATTTACCCATTGTAAATTCATAATTTTGTTCTTACACTCGTAAATAAAAATAAAATGTGTCAGTTTGATTACATCATTGAGCTTTAGTAGGTTTAGGTCTTTAAATAATGCACTAAAGTGCATAGCTTTTTGATTAACTGTACATACTATTAAATTTTATTATTCGAACATATATTGTAATTAAACATCATTTAAAAACCATTTCGACTCGTAAACCTCGTGAATCTGAATAAAGCCTATGGTGCGCGACTTCTGAGATACCCTGTGTGTGTGTGTGTGTGTACACGAATCGTACTCCAAGAAGAAAAACTAACCTAAACACTTGGGGTCTACTCTGTCCATTGTGTCGACCGATTCCCGTGAAATTAAGGCTTTCTGTGCTTCCCGCCATAGGGTCCCCTTTTTGCCTGGGTGGGGGAGTAGGCTTACTGGGAGGTGTGGGCTTCGGAGGCAGAATAGGTTTCACTTTCCCGCCCGCACTCCCTAACTCGGGAGTTTCGTCCTCTGTAGAAGATGCGCCGTTGGTGGATGACGGTTTGGTCAACGGGATAGAAACGCTGCTACTCCCCGCCGGGAATCCCAAAGCACGAACATTTTCGACGTCCTGAAAGGTTAAAACGTTAGGTGAGAAAGGGCTTGACGAAAATTATGAAACTCATTGCCTCTACGAGTACTTCCTGTTACATTCAATCTGATACACGAAGTGTGCAGTAAAGTCATTCACACTAATCAATACTGAACACGCGAATTAACTAGGATTTTACACAGATTAAAAACAAAACTCTTCCGAGTACTTTTGAGTTATTTCAGCAAGAAAGAATTACTTTTCCTCAACCATGCCTTGTTAAATAGAAACCAGACACTGTAGCCTCGTGGTAAAGCACCGTTCTGTATCTTCTAAAGGTCCTGGGTAGAGATGTTACAAAGCGGGTTAAATAACCCCAAATACTATTATTACTACTGATTCGTTGTAACGATGAATGAAGTAAACTTAAAAAAATATAGGGGGCCTAAGCATTTCATGTAGAGCTGGAAAAATATAGAGGAAAGTGCTGATAGACAGGGTTAAAAAAAAAAAAAAAGATTACAAGTCCTTTGATTGGGGATGAACAAGGAGGCTCCAGCGAAGGAAGTGGATGTGTTGATAAAGTATTTGCAGAGACAACCGAGAGAGTAAGTGATAGGAAGAAAAAATGTAAGTGGCATTTGAGGTTTAGAGGAAATTTATGATAAAATGAGGCGTGCCTCGTGGCAAATGCTTAGAATGCACGGTGTCAAAGGGAAGTTGTTATTTGGTAGTAGTGTTTGTGTAAGAGTTAAAGGTGAGTTGAGTGACTGGTTCTTCAGTATTAGCCCATTATCGCCCAAAACTATATTTTTTTTTTTTATTTCCTAATATTCCTCGATATATTCAACTTCGGAGAGACTTTAAATAAACACGAAATAGTTATCTCGTACAGAAAAATTTAAATAAAAATAAAAATTAAGTGAAATTTTTAAATATTAAGTTCTAACCTAAACTGTAGTGTAAAAATGTATACCCTAAAAAGGACGCTGGTCCTTAATGGGTTAATTAATGTAAAGTTGTATGACGTCGTCATAGCTGTTTAATGTGTATATGGATGGAAAAATAGGTGAGGTGGAAGCAAGAATGGTAGAGAGGGGGTTAATAAACCTGAATTTGAAAGAGAACGAGTGACTGCTGTCGTATCTGATGTATGATGATGACGTGGTGCCTCTGGTTGAATCGAGGAATGAACTAAGGAGAGCAATTATTGGAAGCGAATGTAAATAAAATTAAGGTTTTTCTCGAACGAGAAGGGGAGTTAACTCATAATACTGTGGTAACTGAAGAAATTTTAGAGGGTGTGAAAGAATCGAAATATTTGGAATGTATGACTGACAAAAGAGGCGCGAGTATCGGTATATTGAAAGCAGAGTGAAGTAGGGAAAGCGAGTCGTGAATGTGATAAAAACTAGTACATGGGTGGCGAACGTTTTTACAGTCGCGTGCTAAAAAAAAAAAACCTTTTAAACCATAAAAAAAATTCGCGTGCCCACCAAAATTTATATAATTATAATACATCAAATTATAAACATTAAGTCTATTATTTTATACTCATGTTTTGGATGACAATTTCTAGGCTTAGGCGTGCCAGGTAAATTTGATCGCGTGCCCATTTGGGCACGCGTGCCATAGGTTCGCCGCCACTGCTCTAGTAGGAAGGAAATGCTTAAGTGTTGACGCAGCAAGAAGTTTACACGAAGGTGCAATGGCGCACTCCGTTGACCACGATCCCATTGACTTACTTTATTGAGAGGCTGCGAGTGATGGATGGAAGGCAAGGCCGACGGTCTGTTTTGTCCGCTCGAATTTATTCCTTGGTTCAGTTTCTAAAATGTCAAAAAAGCTACGTTATGGATCATCGGCAAGAGTGTCTCTTCATCAAATCGCTATATTTGACCGATAACTCAAACTGTACAAGTTCAACACAACCCAATCCTCCCTTTTGATTAACCTACATTACCGACATTGCTAGATTCAAAATTCCGTTCACCCATTCGGTTACAAACCCTAAATTTAAAGAGTTGTCGTCTTTACATTTTACGACAAGATCACTAAAAAAGTCTATTATTTGCCTAGCGCTAATTCTCCTTCCTTCCATAAGGACCAATCCAAGAACTCTCCCTCCCTCTTCCTTCGCTTCAATTCCCAACGTTTCATCACTCCTTTGGCAGACGAAAACAATTTTATTCATTCATTCATTGAATTCGGCGAGCAATCAAAACAAACACGAATAAAAACCATTTATTCGCTTGGAATGAAGCCCTTTAGCAAACCACCAATTATCCTTGCATATACGATGAATTTGAAATATTATCACTATTATTTATAAAGACTTTTAAAGCAGAATTTAAAATTTTATATATAAAATATATATATATATATTAGGTGACAAAAGTAAATAGACCCCACGATGACTGTCCACGAATAAATGGCAAAGCTGAACAAAATGGAATACCAAAACGTACGTCAGTTTCATATAATGGAAAGGGGAAAAGAACACGATTCTAAATATATTGATTCAATAAATCTGTTACTATTTATTAACTTTTATTATCGAGCCCAGTAATGCCTAAAGCTCGAGAGCCAAATTAAATAAAATAAATAGTCCAGCTTCACAATTATTTATACGTCATTGTAAATTGTAAGACGAATGTATTTATTTTGCTTTTTAATAAAGGTTACGCAAATTCAAATAAAAAAAAAACTATGGACAAACCGAAAGAGTATTTATTTTTGTCATCTCTCTCTCTCTCTCTCTCTCTTATAATATGTATGTAAATACGCACCTGAGAGAATGATACTGACAAAGAAGTTGGAGGTAAATTATTACGAAGATCCTTTAAAAAGAAGAAAAAAAAGATAAGTGACCTCTTCCCTCGAAATCGAAGGGTGTTCATATCCTATTCTAAAACACTCCATTTATATTCGTATCAAATTACTTTATTGCTCGCTTCATGTTATAACAAATTCATTTAAAATTATGCGAAAGCCGACAACTAAACAAAAACCATCTCTATTATTCGCGTGTCTGGATCGGTATATGCTGCCCTAACGACAATCAATCTGTCAACCCATCCATCCATCCATCCATCCCGTATTAAAAACTCTACGTACGCATCGATGCCAAGTCGGCGAACATTTCAAAACAGCCTTTCCATATTTAATTTATTTTTACGCAAATTGCATCAATTGACTATGCAATAAACATGAGAACTTTTTCGCCTCGAAATATCGAAGGAATTTGCGAATTCAATTTCGAAATTCCGCTGTCGACGACGGTCTCAGATCTCTCCCCATCTATGAAACTCACTCGAAAATGGCCCAAAATTCTGGTCCCCCCCCCCCAGCTTTCACTCATACGTGAAAAGCTTTTACATGATGGAATTTTCATGGCCATATATATATATATATATATATATATATATATATATATATATATACCATCCCCATACCACGCGCAGCTTCATATAAGCGAAAATAATAATAATCTAAGGCTTAGATGTGACTCGAACAAAGGTAAGATCTATCTATTAATCAGTGTTGGGCACTAAAGCGTTAATCCGATAACAGTTAATTAACGAAGTTAACTTTTTTTAACGGACTATTAACGGAAGTTAATTTCCATTTATCGTTATCGGACCAGTTAACTTCCGATAACTCGATATTTAGTCTGCTAAAGTCCGTTAACACGTTAACTGCGAGGAGTCATTCACGGAAGATCACCGCTCCGCGAATGAATTCAAACCGCCATAACTTCAGTCTGCTTCCAGATCTCGCAAGGGAGGTTGGGGAGGCCCAAGAGGTCAAGACTGGCAGTTGGGCCTAACTTTGAGAAGTTGGTCTTTCTGAAGGGCAACCAGCACATTGTGTCAGTCTTTAATAAATGTGCCTAAAATTTAATTTTACCTTTCAGTTCCCGCCATAATAATTCTCTGGTAAATTAAAATTTAGTTAATGGTTAGTGGTTACAAGGGTTTCAAAACATGTAATCAGTACATTTTTTATTAAAAATTAAAAAAAAAAGTTATTAAGCAAAAAAGATGCAAAACTTGATAAAAATACAGTTAAATACCTATTTATTGTTGGATTTTGCATAAACAAACATTTTCTATGGGTTTTAAAGCTTTTTTCCTTGATTTTTTTAAATGTTAGTAAAGAAATAGTTATCGTTAACTTCCGTTAACTTTGTAGTAAAATTATCGGATTATCGTTATCGGAGTTAAAAATTGGGGTTAACGGATTATCGTTCTCGAAGTTAACTTTTTGGTTAACGGTGCCCACCACTGCTATTAATGAAGGAAGCGAGTTTGAAGCTATACATAATCGAGTGGTTAGAGTATTGGGCCCGCATACCAGCCATGGATTCCCAGTTCGAATCGCATCAGAGTTATTTTTGACGCGAAAAGTGAGGGGCAATCAAGAAAAAAAATCGGGACGAGTCTTCGAATGAAAATTTAACTAAAGGCAAAGTTTTCGCTATTCACAAATAACACCAGTGTGCTAAAATACAAATTTAACAGCAAACAATAGAGAATCTTCGACTAAAATAATAGGCCTTAATAGAATAATAAAATAATAGTCTAATTAAAATATAAACGGGAAAAGATTTTTTATTATTATTAAATATATAAATTGTAAAGTTAAAGTTCTAGGGGGGGAGAATATATATTGGAGTTGTGAAAGTTGTAACTTCGCAATTCAAAAGCTTAAAATGAATGCTAAAAGCTTGAGGCTTTAAAAGAAATAATATTGAAACGAATTTTAAAAACATTTTTCCGAGGTTTCAGATACGAGTTACGATATCGCAAATGCTGGAAGAGAGAACCGAATTCCGTAAAGGCGGTTGGTTGCTTGGGATACTTAGAAGATATTAAGGTTGTAAAGAGAAGTGTATTCACTCAAACTAAGCTTTGAATCTTGTTTCTAAAAGAATCATCGTGTCTCGTTATTTGTGGGAAGTATCGGTAAGAAAAAAAAAAAAAACCGCGTTTTGTTGCTCGCTCTGACTAATGAAAATGAACGTGAATATTTGACGCGAGTTTTCCGAATCCATTACTAGTACGACGAGCGATACCTCCATCGTTCATCGTCACAAATCTGCAGTTGGTGCGAGGTGATACTAACGTGAAAATTGTCAAAAAATTATATTTACGGATGATCCTCGAGAAAAAAAAAAAAAAAAAAAAAATTATGTCTTTAAATTTAAAGAAAAAAAAGCGCACTTTTCGAATAAGTGTTAACGCATTTTGCGCTTATTTGGGGATAATATCTATTTAATTATTTTATTTTCGAATAATCACAAATAATTCAGAGGCGATTCCAACCGAGAATCCACTACCGCTGGTATGCGAGCCCGCTCCACTAACCACTCCACTATGCACAGACTCAAACGCATTTCCTTCATTAACAAATAAATCTTGCCTTGTTCGAGTCACATCTGAGCATTACATTATTTTCATTTATATGAAGCTAAGCGTGGTGTGGGGAATGAATCTCACACACACACACACACACTATATATATATACAGGGTGTCCCATAAGTCCAGTCTCATAGGAAAATTTATTTTAAATTTAAATTTACCAAACTAATACATCAGAACTAAAACAAATGTTCAAAATGGATGTCTTGTTTTGGGACCGTTTTTTTGTCGCAGGTAGAATAACACGCAATGGCTAATATGGAAGCGAGTTACACTCGTGAGGAAAAGGCCTCTGGAGGCCTTTTCCTCGAGTCCCAAAAGGTCCCAAAACAAGGTATCAATTTGAACATTTGTTTTACTTCTAATGT
>JAJOZX010007158.1:205000-235521 GCA_023014485.1 Bathynomus jamesi
GATGCCAACTGCTGATTCAGGAAACGTTTTCGGTAGAGGCGCTGCTGCAGCTCCGCGATTCGTTTGTCGATCCTCGCAATCTCCTCCTTCCTAGAACTCAGCGCATCTCTTTGGGAGGCCACCCTCGAAGACGCCTCATTGTTCACGCTGTTCCGATACTGAAATCAATGCAGTAAATCATACCGGTGCTGGTAAAAAAATACACGCTAAATAACAATAGCAAGTATAAGACCTGATGAAATATATATATACAGTATATAGGGTGAACCAAACTTTTCATGGTCTGCTTTTTGAACAGGGAGTAGTATGCCTGCAAAAATGTAGAGTGCAGATCAATTGCTATACAAGATGGTCAATGATGCAAGGGGGGAGGGGGTTTAGCCCCCAAGTTGCATGAAGCGGGAGAGGGAGAATGACCTCCCCCCTAAAGGGATAACCTAACCTACGACGTTCACGCAGGCATGTCTCGGAGCATAATGAATTTCTTTACAGCCTTAGAAGGCTTAATCAGCCAGCTGGCTTAGGTATATATATATATATATATATATATATATATATATATATATATATATATATATATATATGGTTGCCAGATTGCGCTATTTATTTTGGGTCAACTGTGTACTAAAGATGATGATGTCGCATTGCCATGGCTCATAACACAATGAAGAGTCACCCCAGCCACCCTGGTCGGCTTTAGCATCACAGCCAGTTGACTTAGGAGTGTATACATATAGATATTAATGCAAGAATGTAGAGTGGTAAGTAGTTGCCAGATTGCGCTATTTATTTAATTTGTGAAGCTCAGTCCAAATATGTAGAGTAGCACAGTATAATAATTCAGCGCTATTTAATTAAAGGAGATGTCCTCGAGTTACCCCAGCCAGGAGAGCGTGCAAGAATGTATAACTGACTTAGAATAATTCTGTGTTATTTATTCGGAGAGCATGGTAGAGATGGTCATCTACCACATGCATAAAAAATAATAATGTTTATGTACCCCCATCATCCCAATTATTTCTATCGTTTATATATTCCCATCAACGTGCAATTAAATCAAATAGCATCATAAACCAAAAGAATGAAATAAAACACCACTACATCATCTGTTCACACACACAAACGCTTCGTATGTAACTCAAAAAGCATTTATATGCATTTAATAAGACAAATGTTTAATAATGCTTTATACATCCACTTCAATGCACTTGATTCATTAATTCATTCAGAAAAGAAACTGCGGTACTTTTGCATTATCCTCTCAACACTAATTTTTTTAATATTCTGAAATTACATCATTAGTTATATGAATAAATATTCCTAACCTAACCTAACTTGAAGCCGGCTAACGCCTGCGGCGGGCTGTTTTCACCGTACCCTAACCTAATACCACCACTAATTTTTTTTATAATGGAAGGAAAATAAAGTACCATAACCAAAACCAAACCAACATTATATAAAAAAAATTAGTGTTGGGAGGATAATGCAAAAGAACCGAAACTGCATTTATATATTCATTTGTTTCCTTCGTATGTAACTGAAAAGGCGTTTATATATGCATTCAATAAAGCATACCATTCCAACAGTCGCCAAACGATTTATATAGCATGAAAATTATTTAACATATACGACAAGTATTTTTGGAATTAATTGTAGAGGGATCAAACGCATTTTATATATTCCCATTGACGCACTTGCCTCTACCGTTTATTGAATAATAAAGCATAGCATTCTGTTTAATAATAATATCCCCAAACAATTATTTGAGATGAAACGTTCAAATAAAGCACCAATTAGAAACACGTAAACGACTAAGATATTAAGAAAAAGCTATCGTGACACTTAGACAAATCGGAGAATTAAAACGTATAAAAACGGAGAAAAATATGTTAATTAAATCGAATAGTCGCAAAACAATCATTTCACGGTTAAACATCAAAAGAATTACCTATACTTCTTTAAGTATATATAGATTTTGAGGTAATAAAGCTACGTCCCCTTTTCCAATCATAAACAAGTTCTCATTTTACAATCTTTCTCGATCAGCGAGAAAATTTTAAGACACCCTGAATGATTGTGTGTGTGTGTGTGTGTGTGTGTGTGTGTGTGATTGATTTGTATGGACAGTTTTGCCTAAGTACTATATATATCCGATCGAATAACTAATAATATTGGTGGTTATTTCATGTCGTGGTCAAAAACAATAAATCACCCAATCAGAAAATTCATTTATATATTCACCCGTTTCCCTCGTATATAACTAATTTATATATTCGCGCTTGAAACACTCGGAAAAAAAATACCATTTAAATATTACGAGACCAACTAATTCCCAAACATTGTCGCCAAATAATGAATTAAACATCCAAAATATTACTCTACTCTTTCAATAAATTTTCACCTCAACACAAAATTAAACCAAAAAATGTTAATATAATTTGGAGAAGACGTAGTGTTTATAAGCACACATGCATCAAAATAATATTTGAATATCGCTTTATATATTCGCGCCTGAATCACTCAGAAAAGAAATTCCATTTATATATTAACCTTTGGTTAGCTTCCGCCCGAATTGTTCATTCTGACGGAGGTCAAGCTTTTCACTCCACCTTAGACCTACAGTTTAACGTGGAATCCGAACCACGCCCCATCAGCAGCCCAGCGTCTTAACCACGAGGCCATTACACTTTGTATATAACTATTTATATATTCAATGCACTTCGAATATAGCAATTTATATATCCACAAAACACATTCTAAAGTTACCCCAAACATCTCGTATATAACTAAATTAATTTTATATATCCCCAAAACACTCAATTAACCGACATCTCGTATATAATTTACGAAGTCTTCCAAGACCATCCTGTATAAGGGAACATTTGGACAAGGCATTATTGACCCCGATAAAAGAGTCATATTACCTTAAGCATAGTACAAAATAAGACCATCATGACATTCCAAGAACAGCTGTGCGCTAAACTATCTCCAAAACTGCGACAACGCGTCTTAATATAACACAGCTACCAGGACCATATTATTTACTTTATGGAATATCACTTCGAAGTAAAGCAACCTTTTCGAGAAATCAGCTACCGACGACTGCCAAATGGTTGTAAAGAAATCAACCAACGACCGATAGGCATACCTCACCGATCCTATTTAAATACTTCATTATTCAGAGCTAATTAAAACAACTTTTAATAGAAGCATATAAATGAACAAAACATGATATTTTCCTATCTTCCGTTTTAACACACCTTTCACGCATTTAGGAATCCTAATTGCTCAAGGTATCGTACGATAGACACATTTCTTTTTTGAATGAAATACTTGACTTATATTATTCAGATTTTACTATCTTTCGTTTTAACAGACCTTTCTCATAATATTATTCAGAGCTAATTAAATTCAATAGAAGTCAATTAACTCTTATTAGAAGATATGAAATAACCTCCTCTTCCCATATTATTATATACTCGTTTCATTTTAGTAGTGTTTACCCAAGTAAATAACATTTTCTATGCATATTTTAGAAAAAAAATAGAATAGAATAACCTTTATTAATAATAATAAATATTTTTTTCTCAATTTACAATGACATGAATAATTGTGAAGCTCGACTACTTATTTAATTTAATTTGGCCCTTAAGCTTTAGGCTTTACTGGGCTCTTATTAAAAATAAGCAGCTAGTTGTTATAAATTAATAATAAGTAAATAAGTATTATTAATAGTTAAAAAATGTATTACAATATTAAACTATTAATTGACAATATTCGAATTTAAGGTTTAACTTAACCATTTTTCTACTTTTACAGTGTTAGAAGTAATCTTTCATTATAGGTATTTGAAAAGCGTGTAAATGTTCGTTCAATCAAGTCGGTTATAGACGATTGAAAGGTAGAGAAGTGCTGTTTATGTATATACATTTTATTAGCCCCGCGTCCTTTTTTGAGGACACATTTTAATACATTTAGGATAGAGTTTAAATATTAATTTTCTGCATCAGATATCTATCTCGCGCTTATTTATAGTCTAGCCGAATATCAAAAGAAATATCAGGAATTAGTTTTGGTATAAATTATAAACCCCTCTCTCTCTCGCCCCCTTTTCCTTCTCAGGCAAAAACTTAAGGACCGCCCATAACCCCCGTTCAGTAACCTCTCACTAAAATAGTCAACCAATGAGTGTTCTACTTTCTGAAAGTGTGAGGAGGGAGGAAGACTTTTCATCATGCCTCATTCTAGGGGGCCGTGCTCTCCCCGCCCCTATAGAAACGCGTAACAGAGCCATATACAATTCAGTTTAGTGAAGTTTTCAAACAATGTATACAAATTTATACACCAAGAAAATGTCGTCGGACAAATTCCTAAATATTGTCATGTAAGTGCCTTATGCGAATAAGCTTATTCGCTCTCAGTGAAGTATATGGAATCTATTGTGTCGCCATTTTGTGTAGAAGTGTTTTTTGTGAGTGCACAATTTTAATCTATTATTATTTTTATCTGAAAAGTCGGATTCTTCCATTCACACGCATGTCTAGGCGAATTTACGACACCTGAGGTGTTTGTGATGATACAGTGAGTAGCTATTTTTCATCTATATATCATCGCTATATATATATATATATATATATATATATATATATATATATATATATATATAATGAGGGACTTTTGAAACACCCTGTATATATATATATTTATACTGTGTGTGTATATATATATTTGTACTCTGTGTATATATATATTTATACTGTGTATATATATATATATAACTGTATATATAGTATATATATATATATAATATATATATATATATATATATATATATATATATATATATATATATACAGTATAAATATATATATACAGTATAAATATATATATACATCGGCCACGACGTAGCCCGTATATATGTATATATATATATATATTATATATAATATATATATATAAGATATATACTATATATACAGTATAAATATATATATATACAGTATAAATATATATATACACAGAGTACAATATATATATACACACACAGTATAAATATATATATACAGACAGTATAAATATATATATATACAGGGTGTTTCAAAAGTCCCTCATTATTTTTAAAATTTTATTAAAATAGCAATTACAAGAGGAACCAAATGACAATTTGGTTGCTGAGTCTACGATTCATGAGAATTTTGGTGGCATCAAACTTGGCTTCATAAGTCTACTGAAAGTCACTGGTACACCTCAACGTGGGCACCGTCTTTTTCGAAACAAGCGAGCCACCGTTTTACGCATTCTTGGCCGACATTGGACAACATTTCGGGAGTAACAGAAGCACACGCATTCCTGATCCGTTCTTCTAGTGTGGGGAGGACTCGCGGCTTGGTGGCGTACACTTTGCTCTTAATGTAGCCCCACAAAAAGAAGTCGCATGGGGTAAGATCAGGCGAGCGAGCCCATTCGATGGGACCACGGCGACCAATCCACCGATCCGGGAACTGCTTATTCAGAAATGAGCGAACCTCACGCGAGTAATGAGCAGGGGCACCGTCTTGCTGGAAAATGACTTCTTGCATGTCAGCTACAGCTGACAGTTGGGGGCTGCAGAACTCCTGAAGCATACGAAGGTAATTGTCTCCGTTGACGTTCACGGAATTTCCATCTTGATCCCGTAAGAAGAACGGACCAATCAGCCCAGCTGAGGAGATGGCACACCAGACGACCAATTCCGGCGTGTCCCTTTCATGTTCACGGATCTCCGCAGGATTGTGAGTTCCCCAGATGTGGGTGTTGTGCCGATTGACGCGACCAGAAAGGTGGAAGAGAGCTTCGTCGCTGAACCACATGTGCTCCAGGATCGATGGGTCTCTTTCGTAGTGATGCAGCAGTGTCTCACACATCTCCACCCGGCAATCGTAGTCTTGAGGTTCCAGCTTCTGAACCACCTGGATCTTGTACGGATACAGCTTGAGACCACGCCGCAAAATCCGTTGGATAGATGTCGCGCTGATGTTCAGTTCCGCAGCAGCTCGCCGAATGGACTTTCCTTGACTCTGAGTAAACGCCTCACGGACAGTTTCGACATTCTCCTCACTCCGCCCACTTCGAGGTCTTCCTGATCGTGGTTTGTCCTTTACGGATCCGGTCTCCATAAACTTCCGGTGGGTGGCGACGATGGTGTTCCTATCCGGTGCATAATGCTGTCCGTAGACTGCCCGGAATCGTCGCTGCACTTCGACCACAGATTGAAAAACCTCCTGCCATGCAGCGATTTTACACCTCTGCTCTAGAGTCAGCATGGTAGCAGAAGAAAACGGAGCAAAACTTCAAATGTAGACTCAAAAAAATTCTCAACTACTGAGTAAGAAATGCAAAAAACTTCACTTTTTTACGTGAAGGTCAAAATATGAGAATAAAAACCCACTCTAATAGACAGAGTTTATTTCCACGACAGTTTCGACGCCCACTGGCATCCTCCTCGGGTGGATACAGAAACACAAATGAAACAAAACAAGAGGGAAAAAACAGTTCAGGATCGACCGTTAAGAAATTCGCACCTAGGTTGGATTCCATTCTCTCGAGACAGGAGGGGCATTTTCATTAAGTACAAGTAAAAGTTGTGATTTAGTATACGTGGGAGAAACTGGAAGAAATATTGAAACCCGTATCAAAGAACACAAATATGCCTTCAGAAGTTGTAATACTAATAATGCCATTTTTATCACGCTAGCCAAAATAATCATGCTATAGATTGGGAATCAAGTAAGGTACTTTATAAATGTAATAATTATGTCAAAAGAAAAATAATAGAATCTGTGTGTATAGAAAAAGTAGATAATTTTAATTTGTGCGAAGGTACTTATAAGTTAGACCCTTTAATGAGATTCTGGTCAATAAATCCCTTACGGAGTCGTGGGAACGTGTTCGAACTAAGTGTGAATTTCTTAAATGTCTCTGGATTGGAATGTTTCCTTACTCGCTTTTAGTAAATGTAATAATGGAAGTAATTAATGTGGAAATAAATATATGCAGTAATTATGTCAAAACATTAGGATCTGTATGTATAGAACAAGAAGATATTTTTAATTTGTGGAAATGTAGTTATAAGCTGACCCTGTAATAAAATGCCCTTCTGGTTTCGGGAGAACGATATCTAACCTAGGTGCGAATTTCTCAATGGTCTCTGGATTATTTCCTAATCGCCTTTTTTCATTCGTTTTTCGGTTTATAATTTCTGTATAATAACACAACAATGTAATAACCAATGTAATAATAAATTTATAATTTCTGTAATTAATAATTATGCAATATTAAATGTAATAAATTTAATTATAAATGTAATAATTATGTAAAAATAATAGAATCTGTATGTTTAGAACAGGAAGATAGTTTTAAAATTTGTGCGAATGTACTTAATGAAAATGCCCCTCCTGTCTCGAGAGAATGGAATCCAACCTAGGTGCGAATTTCTTAACGGTCGATCCCTGAACTGTTTTTCCCTCTTGTTTTGTTTCATTTGTGTTTCTGTATCCACCCGAGGAGGATGCCAGTGGGCGTCGAAACTGTCGTGGAAATAAACTCTGTCTATTAGAGTGGGTTTTTATTCTCATACTGAGTAAGAGTTTACCACAAGATGAACGTCGTTGGTCGATTAGCTGCAAAGAAAATTGAAAATCAAATTAGTGAGGGACTTTTGAAACACCCAGTATATATATATATATATATATACACAGTGTATATATAATAACCATTCTCTACGTATGTGTCGTTATTTTAGTGTGCTGACGTGTCTCCATTTTATGAGATTAGTAGATGAAGGAACATTCTCGAGCCAGACCTTAGAGCACGCGGCGTTGCAAGAATCGTACTGCGAGAGTAACCCCGGCTCGAGTGGTGTCGATTACATCGTGCAAGTAATTCAGCCTATTAAGACGCGGCTCATCCGGCTTTTAAAACTTTTTAAAAATTAATAGAACATTAATAATAAACACCCTTTATACTCTACCAATAATATTTTTAGGATTGCTCCGACTGTATATTATTTTACTCTTTTTAGAGACGATCAACCCGAATGTGAAATTATAGGACAGACAATGCGAGTTTTTATTCTTGTGTACTGAATAACATTTAATGACGCAAAGATTTTTCTGTGTCGTTATATCTCATGCAATTTGAGTGGTCTACGAATTTCATTTAGCGTATACCTCACATTTTCATGTAATATATATGTATATATATATATATGTTTTAAGGTATTTATTGTATCCTATTTTTAAAAGCTCTCATGCGGACCTTCTCCGGACTGTATTGGGATAAGAAGCAAAAATGGCACCTCAAACTATTGACTTCCCTGGGTGAGAATTCTTTTTTATTTTTAAAACCTTTTTTAAAAATGAATAGAACGTTTATAATAAACTCTAATAATAACACTGGCCAACAAGTATTTTTCATCAGATATAATTATGAGTGGGCTAGATAGCTGTTGGGACGCTGATTCCAAATCTCTCTTCGGTTTCCTCTTGCACGTCTAGTTTTCGAGATGAGACCGATAATATATATATATATATATATATATATATATATATATATATATATATATATATATATATATATACACACACACACACGTATAATATGCATATGACTATATGTAATATAATATATAATACTATATATACAATAAGAAACCTTTATACATGTAGCGTAGTATTTTGTCGTTGCAACTTAGGTGTAGGATTTTGCTTTACCTTTTCTGTACCTTCATATATGGCATTTTGTCGTTTCAACTTAGGCTTTCTGCAGGTTGTCTTGTGGTATTTTAGGTGAGAGCAATTGCTGGCCATAAATTTGCAAACGTTGCACATGTACACCTTTTTATTCTTTGGCGTAACAGTCACATATCTAGTTGTGTGTTGTATTTTGTCTTGGGTCGCCCACTTACACATTTTATTTTTTAGGTGATTTACATCAACCCACTCATCGATCATCATGGATCGAAAGTGTAAAAATCACCCAGACAATTTCTGTTACGTGTGCGGCTCTTCGGTTGTCCATTAGGTGACGAAGATAAGGCGTGGGCGCCACATGTTATCTGTAGCGCTTGTTCGAATGGATTACGTGACTGGTTGAACCAAGGAAAAAGTCGATGCCGTTAACTATACCCATGATACGGAGGGAGCCAAGAGACCATCATGGCGATTGTTACTTTTGTAATGTTAACATAAGTGGATTCTCCGTGAAGAACAAGCATAACATCATTTATCCGAACGTAGACTCTGCGATCAGACCGATCCCTCACGATGCCGATTCCGGTACCTCCACAGCATGGACTCGATTCTTTAGAAGACGAAAGGGACTCCGACGAAGGTGCGATTGGCGGAGATGCGGTTGTACCTAAAGGCTTGTGCGCGTTTTTAAGAGAGTTTAGGGATAAGTATCGTTTGTTAAACAAAAGGATAAATATGGACGTTTCTCTCAAATAGAGCGCCGGAGTGTTAATGTGTGGATAAAATGAACGATAAAACACTAAAGCCGATATTACTTCATGTATCGGGAAAATTCTGATTGCCCGGTATAATGGGCTACAAATATTTGCTTCTTTTCACGTTGGAATAACTCCGTGGACGAATCACTAACTTATGGTATAACGCGACCGTGTGACTCATTCCCCCACACCTCCCGTCGAGCCGAACCGCCCACCAGTGGCTCAGTCACCTCAGAGTTTGACCCGACTGGACGTTCCCTCCTCACAATAGAAAACGGTGGAGCTTCCGTTGAGCAGTATCCTTAATGCCGTATACGATGTGTCCGTGACGAAGTCTGTGTGTGTTCAGGCGTAAAACCGGCGCTATTGTGTACTTGAAACGACGTGTAGACAAATTCTGGTAAACGTAATGTTATTTATTTAAGTGTTGAGAAAATGAACAGAATCTTCGTGTGGAGGTTGAGAAGTGGGGGGAGGATCGTTATAAAATACCTGCAGGTGTAGATACAAAAAGAGAGCAGATTAGTGATACACCCTCATGCACCGTTATTTGTACGTTGTGTATAAAACGTGACCAACCATGCAGTGATATATGGCTAATGTGGAAGGATGCAAAAGACAACGTCCTTATCCCCACGCGAAACCGTTTCATTCTCGATAGAATGTTTGAAGTCGTCGGTTTCCACAAACTAAAACCTATATTAGACGCGCGCGTTACCGATATGCTTTGCTTTGACACGGTTCTCGAATACGCGTACACCGCTCTGCTCGACGGTTTCACCGAGTGTAGGGAGGAGCAAGGTGAGAATGGCCTAGAGTTGGATGTGTATTTAAAAGGCATAGACTCCGTGAAATATCACGAACTTTGGTACAAAGCACTTGAACGGTACAGGGCTGAGCTCACCTACACTGTTCACCCTGAAGAACTATTTCTTTATATAATGGTCATTTGCCGGCACGATTTAGAAGATTACTTCAATAGCCGTTATGCGCTGTGAAGAATAATTCACGGTTGAAAAGCTCGGATTGAAAAAATAAACCCGCGTTTGGAAAGAAGTGTTTACAGACTTGAATTTAATAATGCTGTTGTGGTAAACGATGACCTCTGTGCGTGCTTTTGAATGTATTCTGTCCGTGTTTAAAGAGTGATAACTTGCCACCCAATTGTAAAGTGGGTACAAAGCTAGTGTTAAACGATCTGAAAGCTCTGTATATAGAATACAGACTTCCTCATACTTTGAGTGGGGAAATAATGTGAAATTGTATTTATTGTGTAGTACAAAGCAATGAGGATGTAACTGTGGATTCAATTACATGTGAGTTTAGTATTTTAAGCGCTGTCGAACTTAAAAAGCGTGTGTGTGTGTGTATATATATATATATACAAAGCTGGGCACTTGCGGTTTTTTTTGCGGTACTGCGGTACCACCGCACTACCAAACCGGTACCGCATAACGCAAAGGATCGCTGAAAGTACAGCCTGTACTTTCAGCGATCCTTTGCGGTACTGCGTTATGCGGTACCGGTTTGGTAGTGCGGTGGTACCGCAGTACCGCAAAAAAACCGCAAGTGCCCAGCTCTGTATATATATATATATATATATATATATATATATATACCGGGTGTCCGAGAATTATCTGTACAATTTTTGGCTGTTATTAAAAGTCAACCATGAAGTGTAAAAATTCCAGTGTTGTCCCATTTTACAGAGAATCTCATTAAGTTTTTTCTGATACCACGTTTTGACAGGTTTTTTAGAAATGTACGCGGGTGACAGACATTGATGATTTAAAAGCAAGAATCACAGCTGCTATTGAGCGAATTGATGTGGATATGCTGCAGCGTACATGGCAACATTTGGAGTATCGATTGGATGTTTTGCGAATCACTAATGGTGCACATATCGAATGTTTGTAACGTTACTTTAATAAAAGAAACTTTTGAAAATACAGATTCTAAATCTTGTTTAAGAATTTTACGTGTTATCAAGAATTTTATTAAAAAGATGAAATTGTACAGATAATGTTCGGACACACTGGAATTTCTAAAAAACTTGTCAAAACTTGGTATCAGAAAAAAATTAATGAGATTCTCTGTAAAATGGAACACTGGAATTTCTACACTTCATGGTTGACTTTTAATAACAGCCAAAAATTGTACAGATAATTCTCGGACACCCTATATATACAGGGCTATTCAAAATGATTCACCTGATTTCAAATGAGTATTTTTTAATGTTACAAATACAGTGTGATTTGTGATACATCAACCAAAAGAAAAACTGTCCAAATTTTGTCTCTCACCTCATAAATGCTCTATGTGACTTCCCCTAGTTACACGAGCAACGTCGACACGATAGTCGAATTCCTCCCATACTCGCTCCAGCATGTCCGTTGTCACTGACTCTACGGCAGTAACAATGCGAGTTCGGAGCTCATCCAAAGATGTGGGCAACGGTGGCACGTACACAGTATCCTTAACGTACCCCGAAAGGAAGAAGTCGCACGGTGTAAGATCCGGCGACCGATTTACAGCTCGAAAACTACAACACACAAAACGCCTTCTGTTGTGCGGACGCCATTTTCACACTGACTGTTTGTTGCTAGGCTAGGCCACGGCGTGACTTTGGAGCCCTCTCGCGGTGATCTTGTAAGACTCGGAGATTTCCTCTTTCATGTGGTGTATGCCCAGTTGATGCACGGTTGATAGGTACGGAAGTATTCTCAGTTGAAATCGGATGAATCATTTTGAATAGCCCTGTATATAACCTTTGGTTAGCTTCCGCCCGAATTGTTCATTCTGACGAAGGTCAAGCTTTTCACTCCACCTTAGACCTACAGTTTAACGTGGAATCCGAACCACGCCACATCAGCAGCCCAGCGTCTTAACCACTAGGCTACCTAGGGTACCCATTTATCTACCAACCATTCTTTATTGTGTGGAAGAATAAAGCTGGGTTTTGCTGGGCGCCATCTGCCCTCACCGGGTCTCGATCCCGTGGCCGATGGATTCGTAGTCAGCGATGCTAACCACACCACCACCGAGGCGCATAATGATGCGCGCATATATTATATATATGAATTCTTCTCCACTATTATTTTGAAGTTTGTGTGTATTTTTTGGATGTTTGTGCATATGTTAAACATGTATATAGATTTCTCTCGTACTATTATTATTATTATTGTATATATATATTCTTCGTTTAACCTGTGTATTTTTTTCGTGTATATAGATTTCTTCTTCTATTATTTTTTTTTATTATACAGGGTGGGCCGTAAGTTTCCATACATAGGAAAAATAAACATTTTTTATGGACAACCATTTTTATTTATATAATATGCTCTACATGGTTGCCATTGTTTTGAAAACACATTTCAATACGTGTTCCCCACTGTTGATGAACACGCATTAGCACAGTTGACGTTATGCTTGTAATGGCGTTGGTGATACGTTCCTTTAGATGATTTATGTCTCGTATCTTTTCCTGATACACCATGGCCTTCAAGTGCCCCCAAAGATAGAAATCAAGGGGGGTGAGATCTGGGAGGCCACTCCACAGGACCACGCCGACCAATCCAAGCATCCGGAAACTGCTGATCCAAATACCGACGCACGTGAAGACCATAATGAGGTGGAGCTCCATCTTGCTGGAAGTAAACTGGGAAGTTACCTTCCTCGTTTAGCAGGGATGGGAAAATCTCTTCTTGCAACATGTTAAGATACCTTTCGGCATTAAGATTTCCACTGACAAAAATTGGTCCAATAATTCTGTCACCCCATATCCCGGCCCACACCATCACTTTACCGGCACCTTGCATCTTCGTCGGACTCAGCCAGTTAGGGTTAGCATTACTCCAATAACATATGTTTTGCCGATTAACCTCTCCATTGACGTAAAAATTTGCTTCATCAGTAAACAAGATCTTACGTCAAACCCATATTCTTAGGGTATCTGAAACATAAAAACAAACGTTTAATTTTTCCTATGTATGGAAACTTACGGCCCACCCTGTATATTTATTTCCTATATATATTTTCGAATAAATTAAATAACTTACCATGGATTCGTTTTGCGACTAAACAAACAGAATGATGTAGTTTTAATTAATTCTTTTGGCTTATATTTGATTTCATTGCGCGTTCATATATATAACATTATTTTTGATGCGTGTGTCGTTGGATAAATATATGTATTTAAGCAAGCCGACAGGCTGGCTCTACATTATTGTGTGTGTGTATATATATATATATATATATATATATATATATATATATATAATATATTTTTCTATATATATATATATATACATAGACTACGAAGCCAATTACGCCTTCTAAGCCAACTGATGCTGTAAAGAAATTCATCCTACGTGGCAGCGAGAACCTCTCCCCCCCCTTTAATAAATGTATTGACATCATCCATGCCGCTGGTGGCGCTGCCATCTGATTGGTAGATGGCTGTCTACATTCTTGCATTAATATATATATATATATATTATATATATATATATATATATATATATATATATATAGATGTATACACTACGTCTTCTAAGCCAACTGATGCTGGTGGCTGAGCTTCATTATGTTATGAGCCGTGGCAGTGAGAACATCTCTCCTTCAATATATGTATACACTCTCCTGGTTGGACCATTAAATAAATAGCGCAATCTGGCAACCATTAAAGTAAATAAATAAATATACACACTACTAAGTCAGCTGGCTGATTAAGCCAACTAAGGCTGTAAAGAAATTCATTATGCTCCGAGACATGCCTGCCTGAACATCTCTTAGGTTACTCCTTCGGGGGGGGGGGGGGGGGGGGGGGCTCCTTCTCCCCCTTCATGCAACTTGGGGGTTAAATCCCCTCCCCCATTACTCCCACCCCTTTGCATCATTGACCATCTTGCATAGCAATTGATCTGCACTGCATCTTACATTTTTGTGGGCATACTACTCATGGAACCAACTGTTCACCTCCTAGTAGCGCGTGACCGTGACTTGTAAACCACAGACGTCAGATGATCTCATACACAAAAAGAACTGAACATTCGAAAAATGTATGCCAACGTCTCTACAAGAACGATACGCAATGTCCGCTATAATTCATGTAAAGGAATTGACATTTGTAAACGGGTTAACGGACTGCGGTTTAAACATTATATATTTCACATGGGCACTGACTTTTGGCTCACCCTATATATATATATATATATATATATATATATATATATATATATATATATATATATGGTATAACAAAAGTCCATTCTTATAGGAAAATAGATAACAGAATTGATCGTGATGAGTTTGTATGTATTACGCGGCACTTGACCCCACTTGACTTCTTGTGGGGCCACTTAAAGTCTGTTGTTTACAATTCAAGACCTCGAACGATCCAGCAGTTAAAAGAAAAAATTACAGATCAATGTTACAGAATTAGTGCGGAAACACTTCAAACGTAACTGACAACTTACAAAGACGAGTGTGAACGGCTGCATGGAATGCAATTTGAGCATGTACCGGATTAATTGGTAAGTTGATTGTATTGTTTGTAATGTGTAGTTAAAACTATTTTGACGTTCAATTTCTTATCTTATTTCCCTATGAAAACTGACTTTTGTTACATCCTATATATATATATATATATACATATATATGATGAATAAAACCACGAAGGAAAGGAAACACAAAATGGTGCTCAAGCGCTTTCGTCTAATGACATCCTCAGTGTTCCTGAGGATGTCATTAGACGAAAGCGCTTGAGCACCATTTTGTGTTTCCTTTCCTTCGTGGTTTTATTCATCATAAATATTTTTCACGTGTTACCTTCGTGAAATAATTTCATATATATATATATATATATATATATATATATATATATATATATATATATATATGGTGAGGGCGCGCGCGCATATAAAGATTTGATACTGAAAGAGGATAAACACAACGTAGTACGAGCGAGTCTAAAATCTAAAGTTGAATAAAAAGAAAATAAAAACAAAAATTTAAGCTTTACTCCAAAATTGGAAGGCAGAATTTTCTAAACTTTTTACGCTAAATTATGACAGCAATTTGAATGTCATAAAAGCGCGCATTCAATGGATAGCACAGCGCTTATTTGAAAATAACTTTTTAAAAAATCTAGAGAGGATAAATTTTGAGAACATCAGTAGGATTTATAGAGAAGAAAGAATAAGAACTGTCTCATAATGGTAAGCTGGGATTCACCCCCACTCCTTCTGTCTGAAACCCATCCTGCTTGAGAGCTAAAAATGACCACGGTATATTTAGTTTACTATACAGAAGACAACTTTGAGCAAAAACGCCATGCTGCCCTGACGGGGCAGTGGACGGAGTTTTTTTTTTTTTTTTAGGAGAAAGATATCGCTAGCTAACCCACAGTATTGTTCACACCTACACGCCTAGCAACCCGATATCCAATACTCGCATCTCGGAGAAATTCAGTGAAGACATCACACGCTACATTCACCCATTGATAATAATGCCCATACCCTCCTTTTCACACAGGTCGCTTTATCAGAGACCTCTTTCTAGCACTATTACTACTTGGACTGTAAATCTTAGTTTAATTTAGATTTTTTTATGTATGACAAACTTCCGAGAGGATCTACTCGTATGAAGAGAATGAAGAAAAGATAGTTCCTTTAAAGAAACTTTTATATTTTCTAAATAAATAACACTCGAACGA
Organism: Bathynomus jamesi; assembly: GCA_023014485.1. Taxonomy (NCBI): domain Eukaryota; kingdom Metazoa; phylum Arthropoda; class Malacostraca; order Isopoda; family Cirolanidae; genus Bathynomus; species Bathynomus jamesi. The sequence continues at coordinate 221,203 of JAJOZX010007158.1, forward strand.
TTAATGTTTGAAGTCATTTTAAAAAAGTATTAAAAAAATAATTTTCTCTTGGCGTAAACCAAATGCTTATCTTAATATTTTGTTTATATTTCGGTAAAGCGGGTAAACTGGACGCAACAAGGGGTCATACGAGACTCGGCGGGGGGGGGGGGGGGGGGGGGGGGGGGGGGGGGGTAATTAAGTTCTCATAATCGAGTCTTTTACCTCGTTCACACGAAGCTGCGGCGATTTCTATTACTGGTAAGGAAAGTGCTAGAATAAATGGACCCGTGCTAAAAAAAGTATTAGAAAATAGCAATAAGCATCTTCAATGGTGTTCAAGGAAACTAGAAATCCCAAATTTAAAATTTTGGGGGGAATTCGAGCAGAATCTTTCCAGTGATTAAACATTTTCAATTTGACAGGAAACATCTTTCAAACAAATTTGAGCAACAGAATGTAATTTAAAAAAAAAAAAAAAACTTACGAGTAACTCCCTCCGCAGCTTATCCAACTCCTGCTGGTGAATTTGAAGGTGATGAGTTTGCGAGTTTCCTCCTCCCCCATTTTGGTTTGGAGCCAGTACCCCTCTTCCGGCCCTAACTTCCTCTAGTTGCTTGGTGAGCTCCTCGACCTTGGCAGCCGCATCCACCAGCTCCTTTTCCTTCTCGCTGAATAGGTGTCGCATCGCCTCCAGATCAGAAGAGAGAGAGGCGGCGTTCATCAAGGAGGAATCCACCTGAGGACAAGAAACAGTAGTTCACACACAAGCACGCATCAGGGTTCTTACGAACGTGAGACGCGAACGAAAGGAGTTTCTAAAAGGATTTTTACGATAAAAGGAACCGCAGAAACCAACAGAAGAACCTCTGAGAAAAGAACCTGTTGAATACTTAATACCCTCCATCATCCCTTTGAAGAATACTAACAATGGTGCCAACAACGACAACGGCGCTTCAGAACGCTCCCTCGAGTATGCAATAATCGAAAGTCATCCATCTGCGCGAGGCCCCAAAGGTAATAAGCCTTTAAATGAGGAGAGACAAAAGATTCTTCAAAGACGGGCAAACAAATGGAGCTCTTTCACGCACACAATTTGCATTCGTAATTCCTCGCCCCTCTCTCTCTCAATATATATATACGAAAGAGATAACACACACACGAGTACATACGTACAATTTCAAACAAAGCTTTCAACCTCTTCAACTTTAAAAACACACACTAATATATTATATTATATATAATAGTGTTTCATATGTCTGGAGACATCGGAAATATGTAGACAGTAATACAACTTTATGACTTGTTTTGTTTGAACATACTATTAAAAAAAAATGTTCAAATTGTTCACTCTGTACTTCAACACACTTCATTACTCTTCATTACATTTCATCTTAGCTTCCAAGTCTTTAATTGTAATAAGACTGGAATTGCAACGAATTTCTGCTTAAACAATCAGAAGTATTGAGAGAGGTTGCTAGTTAAGAGTAATGAAGTGTCTTGAAGTTCAGAGAGAACAATTTGAACACCTTTTTTAATAGCATGTTGAAAATAAAACATTGTCTTAACGTTGTATTACTCCTACATATTTCCAATGTCTCCAGCATATATATATATATATTATATATATATATATATATATATATATTATTCTTCTTAAAGTACTCTCAACTTGTAAAATTTTATAACTTCGTGCTGGGTAAACGCCCCAAGGAACTGCATAATGCCCTATAAATAAATAAGAAATTCGTATCGAAATGTCTGTATTCAATTACAGTCTTTAGTTTTATTTGAGTTTCAGTTGAATTTAGTATTCATGAAGACCCTCGAAAGAGGTTAATTACAGTCAGACACAAAAGAGACGTCTCCTTTTCAAAGCCTTTGACAGGCTCGAGGCAGAACGAAATAACGCTTCCGCGCCCTGATGTGTGTGTGTGTATATATATATATATATATATATATATATATATATATATATATATATATATATACACACTGCCCATGCCTAGTATCAATGGTGTCAATGTGCTTTGTTCGCTCTGTTCTATGAAATCTGTTCTAGATTCACGCTCCTCTCTCTCTTCTACATTCAAATTTCCGTTTATAATAAAGCTCCTTTTGTTCAGTAATTTTTATGATGCTAAATTTCTGTAATGTTACGGGGCTTTTTATGCATTGACAAAATTATTATTATTACTGATATCATTATTATTAATAAAAATATATATATTATTTAGTTCACAATGACTAACGATGAATAGTATAATATATACATTTCTCATTCTCAATGGAGTGGGCACGAAGCTTAATTCGGGAATAAATACGCTTAGATCACGCGTGTGTATACACGAAGATACGAAAGGATCAACACCGGGAATGAAGTACCACCCACCCCAACCTCGGAAATCCATTGTTAACTTTCGTGGTAAGGTTGGGGTATATACGTCTCGTGGTACGTCGGGTGAAACCAACATCTCAATTTACGCACCTTCCAAACAGTTTCCATTCCATTCTGTTTTTCCTTAACTCTTAATTGTTCCACATTTATCTCAACTTCGTTTATAAATTATTCAAATTGCAATTACAGAGCAAAATTCCTAAAATGCAATATACTCAATACAGAAACAAATTAAGTAAAATAATCAAAATTGCAAAATATAACTATTATAACGATCAATTTTCCAAAAAAAGGAGACATGAAAAAAACATGGACAACCATAAACAATCTTCTCGGAAAACAAATTAAGAAAAATTCAATAGAGAAATTAAATGTTGATAAAGAAATTACTGATGATACTGCTATTGCGGACTCTTTAAATGCCCATTTTACTTCAATGGCGGATAAACTTCGCTCACAATTAATAAATAACGATCACTCACCTCTAGAATATATGCCACCCAGCCCACTAAATTCATTTTCTTTTGTTCCTGCTACCTCTACTGAGGTCCAGAATATTATCGGTAAATTAAAAAATACAAAAAATAACAACATTCCTGTACCTATATTGAAACTTGTTAAAGATAAGATATCTGTAACTTTGGCTAAAATTATCAATCAAAGTACAGTATTTCCAAAGGAATATTCCCATCAATGCTAAAAAGTGGTTGTATAACACCCCTTTTTAAAGGGGGTGATCCTATACTAGCAACAAATTACAGGCCGGTGTGTTCATTATCTGTGTTCAGCAAAGTTTTTGAAAAAGTTGTAACAAGCAGAATGCAGCTATATTTAGAATCCTACAATTTATTATCTCCAAATCAATATGGTTTCCGTAATAAAACAACGGGAATGGCTATTTTAAATATTATAGAAAATGTAAATATAGCTAAGGAGAACAAAGAAATAATGATATCAATATTTATGGATTTGAGTAAGGCGTTTGATGTAATAGACCATAATATTCTACTTAATAAATTGTATTGTTACGGCTTTAGAGTAGCAATCAGTGATTGGTTTAAAAGTTATTTGTCCAATAGATATAATTTTGTATCAGTAAATAAGGTTTGCTCAACTAAAGCGCTTGTCAAACATGGTGTGCCACAGGGCTCAGTTCTGGGTCCACTGTTATTTTTATTATATATAAATGACCTTCCACGTTCATCTGATATACTGAACTTCATAATGTTTGCGGATGATACAACTCTCTTTTTCTTGCAAAGATGTTAATACAGCTAAGAATATATTCATTCAGAATTCATCAGTGTAATGAAATGGTGACCACCAATAAACTCTTTATAAATACCAGTAAAACAAATTTCAGGATTTTACTAATAAAAGAAATGTATATCTTGATGAACTTAATGTTAATGAAATCGCCATAAGGAGTGTACTGTAACAAAAATTTTTTGTGTGTATGCTAGATAAGACTTTGCAATGGAGTGATCCTGTAAATTATATCGCGAAAAAGATTTCAAGGAGCGTTGTTATAATGTTTAAACTTAGAAATGTAGTCCCTAAAGTTTTATTGACTATCATACTCTTGTTCTTCCTTATGTAACATACTGCACCCTTGTTTGGGGAAACTCCACTAACAACGCATTAAATGGTATCTTTGTCTTCCAAAAACGAGCAATAAGGTTATATTATCTGATGCTGATTTGCTTGATCACTCTAGTGCATTATTTAAAGAGCTGAACCTACTAAAGCTCAACGATAACCAAACTGGCACATTTTATTTTTATTTACGAGTGTAAGCACTGTAAGAACAAAATCATTAATTTGCAATGGGGTAAATAGATATTTTGTAACTCATCAAGAAATCCACTCGTATCAGACCAGAAATAGATCAAAGCTTGTATACCTCAATTTAGATTGTCTTCATCTCAAAAACTACCCATTTCATTGGATTCAAACTATGGAATGACTTGCATGCCGATATAAAAATATTGTGAATGTAATTTGTTTAAACCAAGTTGAAAATCCCGATTATAATGCATACTAACAAAAATCTAGGATTAATGTCCACTAATATTGTCCACTATTGTAATACATGTTTTAACTATTAATAATATTTATTTACTTATTTACTTGTTATTATTAATTAACAACAACTAGCTGCTTATTTTTAATAAGAGCCCAGTAAAGCCTAAAGCTTAATGGGCAAATTAAATTAAATAAATAGTCGAGCTTCACAATTATTCAGTCATTGTAAATTGAAAAAATGTATTTATTTTATTATTATTAATAAAGGTTATTCTATTCTATTCAAGCATTTATTTATTACATTCTTCCACCTTTTGCGAGGTCTTTCTCTACTTCTCATATCTATACGTACTCACTATTATACACCTTTTACACAATTCTTTCATTGTTTTTTCCTCTTCACATAACCATATCAATGTAACGTATATTGAATTTGCATCTCCAATGAATTTTTCACTCCACACCTTTCCCAAACATCCTCATTTTTCATACGATTAACCCGTTTTACGCTAGTTGTGCTTCTTAAATTATTCATCTCAACTGATCTCACTTTTGACAGTGAACTACTATGCCAAACAAATTTGTCTCATCCATATCTCCGTGTGTTGATGTCAATTCACCTTCATATAAACCTCTTGTTGCATCCACACTCAAGCACTTTCTGTCATCAACACATCAGATACCATGCACTGCACTCATTCTCTTCAGAATTCGGGTTTATTCCTCTCTTTCTCGAACAATCTTGCTTTCACCTCGCTTATTAACCTCATCCACACGCACATTAAACAACCATGACTTCGCACAGCCCTGTCTTACTTCAACATTTTATTTTTGGTTGGCAAGGTACTGGTATTGATGGATACCGTAATGAAATTGACTGGATTCTTTGGATCTGATATATTTGCATGTCTGTTATAAATAGATATAGAGTGTAACATATTTGTGGATAGTAGTCTATTATGACTTGATCCTCTGGATCCAGATTCTATCTTGTTTTAAATTGATAATTATTTAGTTTTGTAAAAATTGGTTGTTGCCAATGTACAGGCAGTTTTTACATAGTGGAGCCACCTCGATGGGCCGAAGTGTGCCCCTAGTGTGCCCACTATAAAAATTTCTTACGTTCTTTGTGGTTCGGAACCCACATAAAATTGTAGGTCCCCTCCGCCACCACGGAGGACACGCACAATACACAATTACGAACACAGTTAGGTAGACCAGCCATGAGTGGATCCTAGGGTCTTTGTTGGTCTGAAACATTATAACATTAATACTGAACATGTCATGAAAGATAAGGTGATGCTTTATTCCCGTTGATAATCTCAATGTATCCTCGTGTATGTAATTGTTTTGAAGGTTTTCGGTCCCCAGTAAAGTGTCATGCCCACCCTATGGAGAATGGGAAGCGGGTTCTTAGTGTGTGTGTATATACAGTATATATATTAAAATTAAAATACTTCACTCTTGGGAAAAAAAAAAATAATCCGATTATACAAAAACGTTAAATAGCAAAGATGTCACCTTCGATTTTCGTAAAAAAGTAAGCACAAGTTTTACATCAACAAACCTTTTAGTAAAATCACTAAATGTAAGAATTAAAATCTATCTTAAATTCCATTTACTTTAATCGTGACCATCCGAACACTAAAAAAGAAATTCTAAGTGCTAAAATGGGAGCGCGCGCGCGCGCACACACACACGCACGCACACACACACACACACACACACACACACACACACACACACACACACACACACACACGGGAAATTAAATATTTAATACAATTTACTAAAGAAAAGTGTAAAACAATGACGTAAAGTTTGACAGATAGTTCTCCTCAACCATAAGTAAGCTGACAGTATAATAATAATAATAATAATAATAATAATAAAATAATAATAATAATAATAATAATAATAATAATAATTAATAAATAATTATAATAATATACCAACGTTTCATAAATTAGCTGTACGTGATAAAAAGACCATTTTTCAAATGATAAACAAGCACGCTTTCCAATTTCACGCTTCCTCAAAAAGAGCTTTTTCTCAAGAAGTTCATTTATTTACATTCAGATCTTCAAATTTTTTAACGCGACGCACTTTTGCCACAACATTCAGTTTTATTACACATCACGCACAGTATATCGACACAATATTTCAGTGTTAGGCTCTGCTATCGATATTTTAATTTAGGAATTGTGCTGTGGTGCCAGGCTTTCGAACACACACACACACACACACACACACACACACACATATATTCCTTTTCCTCGCCTTCTTCACATGGCTATAAAATTTCCAAACACGTGGGCAAGAACCTCCACAAAACAACGTTAATTTTATTTCATTTCCCGAAAATGCCCGCGAAATCTCAGCGTCACCGAGCCTATAAAAGTGCCAGTCCATTCAGGTCGAGGTGCTTTCAACCCTGCTGGATTATTGACACCATTTTTTTTTTTTTTGTAGAGAAAGGTGGTGAAAGAAGTAGTAGAAGAAAAAGGAATTACGAATTCCTTTTTCTTCTACTACTCTTTCACCTTTCTCTACAAAAAAAAAAAAAAAAAATGGTGTCAAAATCCAGCAGGGTGAAAGCACCTTAAACAGAAAAAAAAAAACAAACAAACATTCGCAAAATGGTGTCAATAATCCAGCAGGGTTGAAGCACCTTAAAACAGAAAAAAACAAACATTCGCTTTCACTTGCCCATTGTTCAGGCCTCACTCAGCACTCACTCTTCACCTCCAATCTTCGTCACGTAACTCCACCTGCTCTCCGGCCTTCGTCGGAGAGCCGCCCGCCGTCCTTCAAAACTCCATTCAAACATACACGAAGTTAATCATCTCCGTTAAGGCCCACTACTATTTCATCCGTCTGGAAGCAACAGCATTTCTGCGAGATGCAACTTGGCGCCATCCGTCCATTTTCACTTCTCAACATTCTTTCAATGTTGTGTGTCCAACAGCGTATATCTCATTACCTAAATTATTGTTTCTTGTCAATACTGTAGCATTTAACTCTCGTACTGTATAAAAAATTCTTTGTTAATAATCATTTCAATGTAATTTTGCACAAATTCAGTATAAATAATTGTTAATCACCGTGAAGAAATACATAATTCATTTATTTTTCTAATAATTAAATGAAAAACCAGTCATTTCTACGTATCTCCTCATTAAATATTGTTTGTTTGGCTGAAAGGTCAGACTGGTGACCCAATATAATTTTCATTTTAATTCATATTATAATTAAGGTGACCAGAGTCCCGATTTTCAGCGGGACAGTTGCTGAAATTAACATTGAAATATCTGTTTACGATGCCACCAAAACGTGTTTTTTGAGTATTGCAATTTCAAAAATTTCTCAACCACGGCAGGGGACCCCCTCCCCCGACTAGACCTCCCAGTGGGGGGATTCAAGATATGTCCCGCTTTTAACTTAAACAAATCTGGTCACTTTAATTATAATGAGCCTTTACATGTATAAGTTGAAGGTAAAGATGCTAGCTACTACACTACGAGGGAATAAAAGTTACCACCACCTCTTCTTCTCCAGAGATGGTGGGTTCGAACCATGGGAGGGCGATTTTTCATCATGAAAAATCGTGCGTGTTCATGGATGATATTCCACATTTTATATATACACATACAAACATACATACATTATATATATAGATAGATATATAATAATATATATATATATATGAAAAATAAAACATTGAATTCTCTCTTCGATACAGTCAACAGCGAACGAGAAAGAGTAACTCCAATTATGGAAAAGCTGTTTGTTTTACATTAGTCTGTTTGATGGTTCTCTGAATACATGGAATAATTACTTTGTTTCAGAGCCTCTCTCTACACATCGGTGGTTCAGAGCCTGTCTAAACCAACGAGCGCGCGCGCGCGCGCCCACGCACGCACTCTGAAGTGATAGGCGAGTATTCGGAGTGATTATTTAGCTCTTGATAGAATTAGTAACAAGAGCGCTCTTTCACGCATAATAAATATGATTACGATCCAAATTAAAATCTCCACTTATTCTCGTTCTGGCGAGGTCTAATGCGTTAGACCTCCAATACCGCAAAATCAAGAATACGACCTAAAATCTATTCGTCTGAGGTTGTATCCGCGAAGCACCTCGATTAATAGCGCGCTTTTCTACACGGATTTCTTTAATTTTTTTTCTCATTTAAACTTTTACGTTAAGCTCTGTAAGAATTCCAGTCTCCTCCTTTACACTCCAGAAAGTTACCATAAACAAAAAAGCCTAAATAACAAGAAAGTAGTATCATCTGGAAACTAGAAGCTAATTTTCCAGCTAAGTAAAGTACATAACCGAAGGTCATTCCTCGTAAATCAATATTTGTAAAAATCAACAAAACTAAACAGGCGCTTGCTTCTACATCTAGACCACCATCGCAAATAGGATGAAATTACATCTAAAAAAATACACCTTCGATCAATAACAATCCTTTTATGATGGCCAAAAATCGCCGCTCTCGATGCAATTCTAATAATTAATTAGCATCGTTATTATTGATTTGTTCTAAGGGCTGACATTTTTTTTCAGTTAGTTACGTCCTTACTCGTATCCAGAGACTATTGTCTCGGACCTTTCGCGAGACACCAGCCGGCGACACTCGCCATAACATAATATATCACATGGTCATAAATTCAATGTTACAAATGAGTGCATCCATGACGAATACGCACTCCTTTTCTTATAAATCTAATCAAAATTTACGTCATTTCTGAGCACTCTCTCTTCCGTGTTCATCATCGCACCACCGCTGATTTAGCATTTGTGAAGATGCATTTCTGAATGAAGACATTTATATGGATAATTAAGAACTTTCTTTGTAACTACCATAGTTATGGGTCATTAGATTACAACACTACAAGGTGTCCACGAAGTATTTTACTGGGGGTGACGAGACAAACTGATTTTCGTTTTTTTTTTCAGACCCCATTTGAAATGCGTGATAGCAGCAACTATACGAATGAACAACGCATATTGGCTAGTACCTTGGTCCATGAGCGACCACGTAATGGCAAAACCATTGAAAATATTCGTGCAGACTTCCAGGACCGATTGAATCGTGCAGCCGTTTTTCGGAGGAGCTGCACGATTCAATCGGTCCTAGAAGTCTACACGAATAATTTCGATGGTTTTGCCATTACGTGGTCGCTCATGGACTCGGGTACTAACCAATATGCGTTGTTCAATCGTATAGGTGCTGCTATCACGCATTTCAAATGGGTCTAAAAGAAAAACGAAAATCAGTTAGTATTTTACTGGGATGACAAGACAGTGGACACGTTGTATATAATTCATTCCTCGCGTTTCTCTTTCTATCGTATAAATTTCAACCTTATCCAACCATTTTGTCACCTTTCATTAATTTTATCGAAAATGCTCTCCGCAATCACGGGATCCTTTACTTGATCTTATTTTCACTTAAATCCATCCCCTTCGAAGGAACCCTAAATTTACAGAAATTGCCGACATGCTGGCATCTTTTAACCTTAATTTTCTGTATAGCCATTAGAAAAATAGTCCTAATCTACAATATTCTATTTCGTTTTTCATTAGTTATTCCCCCCCCCCATCTCCAAAATAAAAAAGACTACCTCCACTCCAATCAAGACTAGAAATCGTTTAATTCTTTACCCTAGTTTGACGAAATGTATTTTTATAGGCGCATGGGTTCAAAAGTCCTTAAAATCGGTGGACCTCAAACCACTTTATCGTCCGCCTGACGAGGCTATAAAAATCGGGGAACGTCTTTGAAAGTGGTTCTTTGCTCCGATACTGCCATTAATTAAAACGGCCTCTGTGAAAAATCCCGTGACCCGGTTTCCCTTCGGGTTATTTCTTTAAGTGACAATTGGTCCCTGATATGGCAAATAAATCTATCTATGAACTTAAATTATAATTATGTTATAAGTTACGAACATTTAACTTGCTTTAACTTTCCATCGTATTCAATTTCAATTAAAAAAAAAATTAAATACTCTACTCTGATTTTCAATCAATCATTCTCTCATTGAATTTAATTTATAAATTAAAATTAGAGAAGAATCGCACCGTTTCCGTTCCAACCTGAACTTTAATTATTATACAGGGTGTCCCATAAGCCCGGTATCATAGGAAAACTTATTTTAAATTAAATTTCCAAACGTAATACATTAAAACAAACAAATGTTCAAATTGACGCCTTGTTTCGGGACTTTTTCTTTTTGTTGCTGGTAGAATAACAGGCACTGGCTAATATGGAAGCGAGTTACACTCGTGAGAACGATTTCCGCCATTGCGTGTTATTCTACCCGCCAACAACAAAAAAATCCAAAACAAGTTACCGAGACAGCAACTTAACGAGACCCATTTGAACATTTGTTTTAGTTTTAATGTATTACCTTTGGAAATTTAATTTAAAATAAATTTTCCTTTGAGACCGGACTTATGGGACACCCTGTATAATAATTAAAGTTCATGTTGGAACGAAACGGCACGTCTCTCTCTTTAATTTTCATTTGCGAGTTACGTTGAATGAGATTCGTTCTTGCTATGGAGTGAGCTACGTAACTCGTAGGGATTCACAGTAACTTTGATCGTCATAAACGCTTAACGTGATGTTCAAAAAGATGAATTCGACAAATCTTTTACAAACTCGTCTGTATCTTTTCAACCTTTCAGATGTCCCGTGCGACGATTCCTCATTTCACGGAGGTCAGGCTTGTTACTTCTCTTTGGGACCATCGAGGAGTCAGAATCCATCGTGAAAAATCACCATACCCCCCCCACACACTATATATATATATATATATATATATATATATATATATATATATATTTATTTTTTTTTTTTTTTTTTTTTTTGTGTGTACGCGCTTGCGCGTAGGCAACTGGACATAAGTGGGATAGAATGCGTGATAATTCAGGTAAAGTCGGGTATTTTTTTCCTGCGAGGTAACAGTTTTGGTAACTCGTAACATTAAAAGTTTATATAAAAAATCTAGAAAAAATTCGTTGTCGGAAAAAAAGATATGTTGCTCCTGGTTAGGTTAAGTTAGACTAGATCAGCGAGTACCTCACTATCTAATGACCTGATAGAAAACGCCCTTCGAACCCTTCATTGCACACGAAACGCTTATCACGTCCTTCTCGGTTCAAGAGCGGTTAGGTTAGGTTAAATTAGGTTTTTAGATATGGATTTAAAGAAGTCGGTATTTTGCCTATGCCGAGATACGCTCGTGTGTGTGTGTGTGTGTGTGTGTCGCCTTCACAGTGCCGATTCTATTAGGGAATATTTCTTAGACGTAATTTCAATCTCCCGTTGGCATGGTGACGCCCACATATCTCTCTATGATCCTCTCCTGATTCCATGATGTATGACTCGCGTTAAGTATTCGTACGCTGTGTGGAAAGTACCACCATCGTCTGATGGTATACAAAGAGGATTACCTTCCCAAAATATGAAAGAGAAGCCCGTGTTTGAATTGCGAAAAAGGGTTTTTTCATAATTACAATTGTTTTGTTTGAAATAAAGAAGTGAAGTTACTTCAAACAGGTACAATAATGGCGTACGCAAATTGGTAGCGGGCATTAAGTTTTAGGTTGGCCGTACGCAGGATCGTCTCGCGACTAACGACTCTGGTCGTGACGACTCAAGTTGCGCGTGAATTTACATTAACAGAATGGGAGCCACGGGCACTGCAGCGACCGCGACGCGATTCTGGGGAATCTAGTCGCGAGACGATCCTGTGCGGCGCGGCCGGCCTTAAACAACCTATACAGTTATCTCGCTGTTAATTCTATTATATTCTATTATAATATTATATTGTCTCGTTCAGACAAAGGAAAAGTGTAATTATCATGAAAAGCTTCTTAGACTTAATTAAATTATAATTGGCACATCAACGCATTCACTTATTAATGAACATTTAAAAAACCGAATTAAAAAAAAAAAAAAAAAAAAGAATATCGTGTACACATCACATTCTTCTCCAAGACACTGGATTAAAGAAAGTGATCAAGTAAAACTGCTCACTCGGAGCAGTTGTAATGAATGTAGTGACCACCCACAGTCCCACATCCATACGAATTCTCAGTTTTTAACAATTTTTCTAAACAAATATTTACAGGGCAATTAAGACTTAAAATTCTTCACTTATGAAAATAAATACGTTAACAGTTTAACAACAACTAGTTTGAACATGGTCAGCTTACACGGATAAAAGCATAAACATTGGCTTAGACCAGTGATTTCCGAAGGGTGTGCGATGAAAGCCAGTAGAAGTGTGCCGCGAAAAATTATGAGCAAAGTCGAATTTTTACTGAAAAATTTGACTGCCTGTTTACATATACAGTACATACAGACATAACTGTTGTATTCAATTTAGAAAAAAAAGCGTGTGCTGTCAATTTTAAATCTGTTAAAGTGTGCCGCGAAACAAAAAAAAATTTAAAATTTTGCCTGGACCAGTGGTTCTTAACCCCTGTGTCGCGACCCAAAATTGGGTTGGCAAACCATTTTGATTGGGTCATTAAATTGTCATTTATCGTTTATTTATGTTATCCATAATCATTTTATCATTATTTATTTATTTTTATTATCTATTACGAGTGAACTGTTTGAAGGCATGGGTCGCCGAACTAGCCCCGCGACCAGAACTTGGGTCGCAGCCTGAAAAGATTAAAAACCACTGGCCTAGACCAACTATAAAACAATTTTCCTTTAATTAATCTTGCAGATAAGGGTTTCAGTTTTAATACTAAACTCTATTTGTAAATGATTCTTCTACTCATCGGTGGATCCAGGGGGGGGGCAAAGGGGCCATGGCCCCCAAAGCTGTTAAAGGTGGGTTAACACCACTTTTTCTCCCCCCCCTTCCCAAAGGCCACGTAAAATACTTTCTTACCCTTTCCCTTTTTCATTTTACCTACAAAAGTGCTCTATATATTTACCTTTTTTTTCCCCCTATTTACCTGAAATCTGTACAATGGTCACTTGCGTTTGCATGGATGTCTTTATGTTCCAATATTTTAGAACATTTCTCGTAAATGTAGCGATTTTCAGCTTTTTTTGGGGAGGATCAAGTGACGGTCGGTAATTTGACTTGGCAATTCTAGCCTGAAATACTGTTGACTATTTTCACTTTGTCCAGTCAGATTTGTCCCTAATCGGCTTGTCTTTTTCGCGATGTAAATTCCGTGTGCCTCGTTCGTTTGTTTATTTATTTGTACTACGTCATGGCTTCCACTTTTATTCCGTGGCTATTCTTGCCACGGTCCGTAGGATAAGGAAGTAGGCATTAGAGAATGGAGGCGAGGGGGGTAAGGAAGGGAGAGACTTTGTTATGGCGTGCGCTGCTGCCGACGAGGCCCTGCGCACAGTAACAATCAGTCCTGTGCTAAGGACTAGGAAACGAAATTTTGCCAAGGACCTCCAATTTGGGATGCATACACGTATTGTATCGCATTTTTTAGACGATAAAAAGGAGTTTTGATGGTGGAAGAAGAAACGGCCGAATGCATTTTAAACATTGCCTTTGGAACACCATAATATACATTACAAAAGACAGGATCTACAGTATTCCACCAAGCCTAAGACACTCGAAGACCTAAAGACCAAAGTCTACGAGGTAATAACAATTATTTCGAAAGATTGTCAGTTAGGCCTATCTGTGCAAAGTTGAATAGTGTTAGAAAAAATGGCCATTACACTCGGCTTAAATTCCTTTTTTTAGTTTAAAACATTTATTTAGAAATAGGGACATTTTTTGGGGACACCTAGTGATATGTTAGATTTTGTCCTCCCCAAACGTGGGGGCTAAATCCGCCAATGTTTCTACTAGTGGTACCCCACTGAACTGCCCCCCTAGCAAACATCTTCCAGAGTTACCAAACTAACT
>JAJOZX010007159.1:0-132500 GCA_023014485.1 Bathynomus jamesi
ACGTGAACACACAATCGGAACTGGAGTTGAAAAGTGAAAGAGTTAAGTCAACAACTCAACCACGTTTGTTCTCTGCTACAAAATCAACGGCAAAGAAGCCATTCTCGGTCAGATTTACGAAGAGGCATCGTTCGAGTTCCGGGAAGATCTGCTTCTACCACGCTAAATTTGGAAAGAAGGCTAGGAAGTGCATCTCCCCTTGCAATTTTTCGTCGGAAAACCCAGCAGCGAGTCCTAATGGCGTCTAGTACTCGCACTGCCAACCTGTTATTCATAAAGGACAGGAACTTGGTGTCAATTTCTTGTCGATACCGGAGCGTCGTCAGTGTATTCCTCAAAAATCTGGTCATACGCACTCGGAATCTCCGCCTCTATACGCTGCTAACGGTTCACGCATACCCACGTACGGTACTCAGTCGCGTGAACTAAACTTGGGCCTTCACCGATCCTTCAAGTGGATTTTCATCTGTGCTCAAGTGCGGCATCCATAATCGGCGCTGACTTCCTCCAGCATTTCAAACTCCTGGTGGATCTTGACAAGCGACGCTTATGCGACAGGCCACACTGCTTTCTGTTCTTGCCAAACAGGTTGCCCTTCCGGACGCCTCGAACTCTGCACTTTCCCTCGTTCCCCCTAATTCCATGTACCAGTGCCTTTTCCAACGATATCCAGGAATTCTTCAACCTATGCAGATGGGTGATACCATTAAGCACACCATTACCCATCACATTACAACAAAAGGTCCCCCTGTGTTTGCAAAACCAGACGTCTTGCCCCGGACAAACTGAAAGCTGCCAAATCGGAATTCCAGCTTATGATAGATCTTGGGATAATAAGACCTTCCAAAAGCAGTTGGTCCTCTCCCTAACACCTGGTCCAGAAGAAGTCAGGAGACTGGAGACCATGTGGGATTACCGGTTTTTAAATTCGACAACCATCCCGGACCGATATCCGGTACCAAATGTCCAAGACTTTACTTTCTTCTCCACGGCAAATCTATCTTCAGTAAAATAGACCTCGTTAAGGCTTTCCACCACATTCCCGTAGAGCCTTCGGATATTCCAAGACTGCAGTTTGTACACCATTTGGGTTATTCGAATTTGTGAAGATGCCGTTCGGGCTACGGAATGCTGCGCAAACCTTTCAGAGGTTTATAGATGAGGTCACCAGAGGCTTAGACTTTGTTTATGCCTACATCGATGATTTGCTTGTGGCCAGCTCAACGGAAGAGGAACATAAGGAACATCTTTCACTCCTCTTTCAACGCTTAGTACAATACGGTGTTACTATTAATGCATCTAAGTGTGTGTTTGCACAGCCAACCTTGGAATTTCTTGGTCACACGATTTCGCAGCACGGAATTACCCCCCTTCAGGACAAGTGTGAAGTGATAAAAAATTACCCTATGCCAAATAATCAGCGTGAGTTACGTCGGTTTCTAGGTTTGGTAAATTATTACCACAAGTTCATTAAAAACTGTGCAGTGTTCTTGCTCCTCTACACGCTATGATCACACACAAACGCAAGGTAACGAAATTGGTATGGTGTAGCGATAGTTTACAGGCGTTCGACAATGCCAAAAATGCTATCAATAGTGCATTGTCTCTGTCATTTCCTATCAGTAATGCCCCCTAACTCTGACGGTCGATGCATCAGATGTTGCGATCGTGGGGTGTTGGAACAAACCATTAACGGTCACAAGCACCATCGCGTTTACTCGAAAAAGCTGCAGCCAGCCCAAACGCGTTATAGTGCTTTCGGACGTGAACTTCTTGCTATTTACTTAAAACGTGAAGCATTTTCAACATTTCCTTGAAGGCCGAGAGTTTTGTGTTTTTACCGACCACAAACCTTTGGTCACTGTCTTCAATAAAAACAGCTGTAACCACTCTCCCAGAGTCATCAGGCAACTCGATTATATCTCGCAATTTACCACAGATATCCGCCACATCAAAGGTGTCTTGAACACTCCAGCGGATGCACTTTCAAGAATAGAGATTACTTCTGTTACCCTCAGCTCTACACTGTGGAATGCTATTGCACAGGATCAAGATAAGGATACGGAACTACAAGAACTGCTCAGAGAAGACTCCACTCACTCACTTTCCCTCAAGAAAATGAGTATGCCAGGATTGTCTGTGCCCCTCTATTGCGACGTATAAACAGCTGCTATTCGCCTTATGTCCCTCCATGTCACAGAAAAGCAGTCTTCACGGATCTTCATAAGCCTCCCATCCTGGTATCCGTGCTTCGCAACACCTGGTTACCTCTCGCTTTGTTTGGCCCTCGATGCGGAAGGATGTCAAACATTGGACCAAAACGTGCCTTGCCTGCCAGCGTGCCAAAGTCCAAAGGCACACCAGGTCCCCCTTTGACGCATTTCCGCCCCCATCCCAGCGATTTGAGGTAATTCATGTAGACATTGTTGGCCCTCTTCCAGTGATTCAAGGCCAACGTTATCTGTTCACCTGTCTCGACCGCTTTTCCAGATGGCCTGAAGCCATCCCACTTCCTGATATCCAAGCGGACACTGTTGCAAGAGCCTTTCTTCATGGATGGGTATCAAGATTTGGATTGCCGACAAAAGTCATCACTGACCAAGGTCGCCAATTTGAGTCTTCGCTTTGGAAGAAGTTTACCAGCTTGTTGGGTACAGTACATGCGCATACCTGTGCGTATCATCCGCAAGCTAACGGCCTCGTCGAACGCTTCCATCGCCAGCTGAAGTCATCCCTTATGTGTCACGAAGACTCCCATTGGATGGATAAGCTTCCACTCGTGTTGCTTGGTATTCGCTCTGCATTTAAGAGTGATCTGAAGACTACAGCGGCTGAACTAGTCTATGGAACAACACTGCGGCTACCAGGTGGCTACTTCACTGCAGGGGATAAGTCATGTGATCCTACGGAATTCGCTCAAACACTTTCCTCTCACATGCAGTCCCTTCAGCCTGTTCCCCCTCGATTGACTAGCCAACAGAACATCTTTGTTTCCCAGCCCTCCAATCTTGCACCCACGTTTTCGTTCGTGTACCTCTCCCAAAACGGCCTCTCCAATGTCCATATGACGGGCCCTATGAAGTCTCCGACGTACGCGCAAATCATTTCTCATCCAGCGCGGTTCCAAGGTCGACAAGGTTTCTATCGATCGTCTTAAGCCTGCGTTTTGGAATCAACCTTAAGCGAGGTACATGTAGCTACCAAAAAGGTCCAGGGAAAATCTGTGTCGTTCGGAACTCTTTGAACTTCCTCTCTGGTGGGGGTGTGTGTAGTGAATACTCTTATTTAGTTTAAAGATAAATGTTAATTTACCGTCTTGAATTTCGGAATAGCTATAAATTCATTTTAAATTAGTTACCCATCATAATTCAATTGTAAACCACATTAATACTAATTTTATGTATATTGTATTATTTTATTGTATGTAAACATAATTAATTATATATCACAATTGTCAGTTAATTATTTATATTCAAATAATTATTTTAATCTAATACCATGTCCATTTTACAAATAAATAATAGAAATCCAAGGGTATATTTTCCACCTTTGGTACTGTCGCAGTTTCGCCTAACGGACTCAATACGGCTAGTGAGATAATCACTGGTTGGCACTTAACTAGCGGCAGTGCTTATGGCTACATCATCCAGGTTAACCTACACCGGATAGATGCGCTACGGTCCCAAGCCGTAGCTTGCCTAGGCCCAACGACGACGACGTAAACCAACACAGTGTTGTCCCATTTTACAGAGAAACTCATTAAGTTTTTCCTGATAACAAGTTTCGACAAGTTTTTCTTTTTTGTACGCGGGTGACAGACATTGATGATTTAAAAGCAAGAATCACAGCTGCTATTGAGCGAATTGATGTGGATATGCTGCAGCGTACATGGCAACATTTGGATTATCGATTGGATGTTTTGCGAATCACTGATGGTGCACATATCGAATGTTTGTAACAACGTTACTTTAATAAAAGAAACTTTTGAAAATACAGATTCTAAATAATCTTGTTTAAGTATTTTACGTGTGTTATCAAGAATTTTATTAAAAGATGAAATTGTACAGATAATTTTCGGACACACTGGAATTTCTAAAAAACTTGTCAGAACTTGGTATCAGAAAAAACTTAATGAGATCTCTGTAAAATGGGACAACACTGGAATTTCTACACTTCATGGTTGACTTTTAATAACAGCCAAAACGTGTACAGATAATTCTCGGACAACCTGTGTGTGTGTGTGTGTGTGTATATATATATATATATATATATATATATATATATATATATATATATATATATATATATATATATCATACAATCGTCAAGTACTGGAGAATGCTCCGATGAAAACCTCTGAACAGTGTGAGGAGGATTCAACTATTGGTTCATCTCATTTACACAATTTCTACTTTTATATATATCGATATGTGTGTGTGTGTGTGTGTGTGCAATTGGGCATAAATGAGGTCGAGTGTGTGATAATTCACAGATGTAGTAAGGCTGATCTTTTTCTCTCTCATCTAGCCTGTGAGCAGTCGAGCATGCTCTCAAACACACACTTCTCTCTCTATTCTTCACTTACGCATACATGCATTTTCCAAACACACACACACACAATGTTCTCAAAATTTATAAGAAAAAATAAAAATGGTATTATGAACCTCAGAGACCTTGATTTCGACTCTCTCGTTCTTACATGGAGGGGGAGGGGAGGCATTTTTGGGGGCGCTCGCCCTTGGCCCCTCCTTCCCGCATAAAAAAAATATATATATAACGTAACACTGTAGGTACCTTGGGAACATCAAAAATATTCCTTGATGCTGGTAAAGTTGCGTTAAATATTCAATCTGTCACGCATTAAATACTGAATTTCCAATAGTAAATGATAGGTTAACCTCAAATAAGCTCTTCTTGAACGTAATAATATGAACTTCCTCGTTTTTAGTAATAATAATAATAAAAAAATTGTCCGAATAATTTCTGGACGCAAAATAATTTAAAAAAATATCAAGTAACCAGATTACTTATTATAATGCTCGACAGACTTATTACGAAAGGATCATATTTCAATGTATGTTTTGTATTTCGCCTAGAAATTTAACTTTTAAAAAGCATAAAAAAATTACTAATTAGTAATGACTGGGTTATATTTTTGAAATTTCATTAGTGTCGCCAAAAAAAGAAAAAAGTACAAATTAGTAATTTTTGAACTTTTTAGAAATTTTAAATTTTTTAGGCGAATCTTTTACCGAAACTCTGTATATACTTAAATGTTTTGGATGACGCAACATTTTGCTTTCACTGTAATTCAAACATCTGTACTCCCTTTTATAATATACTGTCTCTTCGTTTGGGGGAACTATGAATGTGCTGTCACTGGTTTGGGATATTATAATTATGCCAATAACATATTAAGTACTCTAACTGTACTCACAAAAACGAGCTGTAATAGGCAATGATAAAACTGTGCTTACCGAAATGTATATTTCCTGGAGATAAAGTTACTGACAGGCGAAGATTTTATTAAAATGGCACACGTTTTATTTATTTACAGCTGTAGCCATAATCAAATCTCTCTATGATAGATTAAAAGGTGTTTCAGAACCCAAAGAAATTCATTCCTATTCGATACGTGGTAGTAACGTAGAGAGCTGGGCCGATCCTAGGGGGTGCGGGGCCCCCTTACAAAAGTTTATATAATTAAAAAAACACCAATCATTGTTGCACCGCCCACTTTCTAAAATCCACCAACCGCGACTTCCTTGCAGCAAACTCTGCTATGAGATCTTGATAATCTAATGTTGATGCTGTTTCCTTCTCGATGGAGAGTATGACGAGTCCACCCAGCCTCTCTTGAGACATAGCCGTCCTGAGGTAGTTTTTTATTATTTTTAATTTGGAAAAACTTCGCTCCTCTAAAGCCATTGTAACTGGGACTGTCAACAAAATCCTTTTCGCTATGACTGCGTTTGGGCAGGAACCGTCTAGTGACTTAAGAAATTAAAGAGCTTGAAGAGCAGTTCTTGTTTCTCCGGGGATGAGTTTTCGGAGCACCCGCAGCTCTGAGAAAAGGTCTGTACCGTCAAGATTCTTCGTCACAAAATGCACTGTTCAAATTCATGCAGTGCTTCTTCATGTCCTCTTCTGATATTTGTCGAAGCTGCTTCGAATCATACAGGAAACTGAAGTACCCTGCATATTTTTGTATCATATTTGTTCAAATCGTGTGGTCTGTGACGCGAGAGCTTGGTTTACAATGCCAGAAAGTAGTTCGTTTCAAATGCCTTCTCTCGCGAATTCGCTGACTTGTCTTCTGGAAATTGTGGTCTCTTCTGTTCTCTGAATTTTGAGTTTTGCTAAACTGGTTTTTTGGTATGAATTTTATTTTAGCGGTTTTTATGTTGGAATTAAGTTTTGTCAAAAGAATTTCTGACAGCAGCCAGTCAGCGCTCGGCTCAATCGGCTGTAAACAAAACACTATGTGGTTTAAGCCATATCAACTGAAAAACAAAAGTAAACATAGGAAAAGTGTAACGTGTATATATGATATATATATAAAGTGAAATAAGTGCTTTATCTATACGGCAGCCTAAGCGGTTAGCTACTAAGGCTATATGACCTTGGCCTAAACAAAAGAAAATTATATATAATCAAATGAATGAATTATTTTGGTGAGTCTATTCAAAGAATCGATTCAGTAAACTTAAAATGAGCTGTTAGGTTTTTCTGACATTTCTGCATTTATGCGTGATGTCATAGGCGCGGGGCCCAGGGCGGTCGCCCCGATTCGTCGTACCCTAAGGCCGGCCCTGGCATAAAGAGCGACTTCATTCCAACCAAAAATGTGGAACATCCTAGACCAAAATCATAAACGTGCTTCCAATCAAAACTAAAATTTGCTCTAATCGCGGGCACATTGTAAAAGAACGCTTTTTTACGCGCAATAACCGCACTTATATACAATAGGAAAGGGAAAAGCAACAAAATAGGAAATGAGCAGCTGCTGGGACTCCAAACCGCTTGATTTCAGAATCAGCGCTCCTGCCGATCACGCCATCCAGAACTCAAAAAAAAAAAAAGCCAATATTTGCGCTGTTGGACCCTACTCCATTCAACTCCTTCGCCTTTATAGAACATATGAATGCATTTTAAGATCAATAACGGCACTTGAACAAGTTGGAAAGTGAAAAGGCAATAAAGTGGGAGACATTTCCCTTTTCAATTTATCAACAAAACTGATATGTTTTGATGCGAGTGTAAGAAACGTTAGTTAGAATCACGCTTCATATATACGATTTTCTTGAAGGAACAAAAATTAAAAACTAAAATTAGTTCAGTTTTAGTTAATTAGCAGTTATTTTTAAATATTACTAAAACGCTCATAATTAAGAAGAGTGAAAACTTAATTTTATAACTGCAAAAAGTTTCGGAACAATAAATAATATTTAAATTGGAGAACCAACTGAAATTTATTAAATTCATTTAGAAACTTCGATCCAATTAAGTAGAATCAAACTTGGAAATGTTAATTTGGAAGTTACCAGGAATTTGACGCTCCCTCCAAAAGTGAAATCCGCATGAAAGAAACACGAACGGGAAAATGTCTCAAAATTAAAATGAGAAATGAAGAGAAATGAGGAGAAATAAAAGGAAATATAAAAAAAAAATATTCCTTGAAATAAACTAAAGTTGCGAGGCAAATGAAAGCAAAATTCGACCTTGGAGAAGAGGAGGAGGAGGAGGAGGAGGAGGAGGAGGAGCAAGCAAAACTCAGATACAGTATAACTATGGACAATTTAAAGAATTTAATAAACTTAAAATTAACAAAACTTTTTAACGTTAAAATGATAATTCTTCCACAAAAATTTAACGACTTTAAATTTTTTAATTTGTATTTTTAATTTTTTTTTGCGTCAGTAGTAATTGAGTTGTTGAAAGAGAGAGAGAGAGAAAGACAATCTCATTCAGGTATAAAAGCTAATTGCCAATTCTAAAACAAATTACTTCGGAAGAGTCGACTTTGAATAGGAATTACGGGAAGAAAGTTTCCAATTCAAACATTATAGTACTCCATCCTTACACGTGAATCGGTTTATAGACGCAATTAAGGATGCCACTCAGATTTTGAAGCAGTCAATATGTTGTCAACATGTTGAAATTAACGTACAAGGCACACTACGATATTATTTGAAAAAAAAAATATATATATATATATATAATATATATATATATATATATAGATCGCGTCTGACCGGCAATCGGAAGATCCCGGGTTCGATTCCCAGGTGGTTACCTCATTTTTTCATTTGTTCCGTTTTCTCTCTCTCGTCTTGCGCGGAATATCTCCTATACAAGCGTCGTTCTTTACGTTATTTATACTGCGTGTTCTTTGCAGTTGAATGTATATAATGTTACGGCATGCGGGAGGTGCCCCCTTGGGGCATTGTTTCTGCGAGTATGTAGAAGAATTACGGCATTTGGAAGAGTGAGGTCCATGGTGTAATGGTATCGCGTCTGACCGGCAATCGGAAGATCCCGGGTTCGATTCCCAGGTGGTTACCTCATTTTTTCATTTGTTCCGTTTTCTCTCTCTCGTCTTGCGCGGAATATCTCCTATACAAGCGTCGTTCTTTACGTTATTATACTGCGTGTTCTTTGCAGTTGAATGTATATAATGTTACGGCATGCGGGAGGTGCCCCCTTGGGGCATTGGTTTCTGCGAGTATGTAGAAGAATTACGGCATTTGGAAGAGTGAGGTCCATGGTGTAATGGTATCGCGTCTGACCGGCAATCGGAAGATCCCGGGTTCGATTCCCAGGTGGTTACCTCATTTTTTCATTTGTTCCGTTTTCTCTCTCTCGTCTTGCGCGGAATATCTCCTATACAAGCGTCGATCTTTACGTTATTTATACTGCGTGTTCTTTGCAGTTGAATGTATATAATGTTACGGCATGCGGGAGGTGCCCCCTTGGGGCATTGGTTTCTGCGAGTATGTAGAAGAATTACGGCATTTGGAAGAGTGAGGTCCATGGTGTAATGGTATCGCGTCTGACCGGCAATCGGAAGATCCCGGGTTCGATTCCCAGGTGGTTACCTCATTTTTTCATTTGTTCCGTTTTCTCTCTCTCGTCTTGCGCGGAATATTCCTATACAAGCGTCGTTCTTTACGTTATTTATACTGCGTGTTCTTTGCAGTTGAATGTATATAATGTTACGGCATGCGGGAGGTGCCCCCTTGGGGCATTGGTTTCTGCGAGTATGTAGAAGAATTACGGCATTTGGAAGAGTGAGGTCCATGGTGTAATGGTATCGCGTCTGACCGGCAATCGGAAGATCCCGGGTTCGATTCCCAGGTGGTTACCTCATTTTTTCATTTGTTCCGTTTTCTCTCTCTCGTCTTGCGCGGAATATCTCCTATACAAGCGTCGATCTTTACGTTATTTATACTGCGTGTTCTTTGCAGTTGAATGTATATAATGTTACGGCATGCGGGAGGTGCCCCCTTGGGGCATTGGTTTCTGCGAGTATGTAGAAGAATTACGGCATTTGGAAGAGTGAGGTCCATGGTGTAATGGTATCGCGTCTGACCGGCAATCGGAAGATCCCGGGTTCGATTCCCAGGTGGTTACCTCATTTTTTCATTTGTTCCGTTTTCTCTCTCTCGTTGCGCGGAATATCTCCTATACAAGCGTCGTTCTTTACGTTATTTATACTGCGTGTTCTTTGCAGTTGAATGTATATAATGTTACGGCATGCGGGAGAGTGCCCCCTTGGGGCATTGGTTTCTGCGAGTATGTAGAAGAATTACGGCATTTGGAAGAGTGAGGTCCATGGTGTAATGGTATCGCGTCTGACCGGCAATCGGAAGATCCCGGGTTCGATTCCCAGGTGGTTACCTCATTTTTTCATTTGTTCCGTTTTCTCTCTCTCGTCTTGCGCGGAATATCTCCTATACAAGCGTCGTTCTTTACGTTATTTATACTGCGTGTTCTTTGCAGTTGAATGTATATAATGTTACGGCATGCGGGAGGTGCCCCCTTGGGGCATTGGTTTCTGCGAGTATGTAGAAGAATTACGGCATTTGGAAGAGTGAGGTCCATGGTGTAATGGTATCGCGTCTGACCGGCAATCGGAAGATCCCGGGTTCGATTCCCAGGTGGTTACCTCATTTTTTCATTTGTTCCGTTTTCTCTCTCTCGTCTTGCGCGGAATATCTCCTATACAAGCGTCGTTCTTTACGTTATTTATACTGCGTGTTCTTTGCAGTTGAATGTATATATATATATATATATATTATATATATATACAGGTGTCCGAGAATTATCTCTGAGGGCATTGGTTTCTGCCCTATTTGGGAGAATTTCGATTTGTGATTGAGTGAGGTCCGTAGCATAATGGTAGAGCGTCCGACCGGCAATTGGAAGGCCCTGGGTTCGATTCCCAGGCGGTTCGCCTCATTTTTCATTATTTCGTTATCTCTCCTCCTCGTGTGCAGAAACGTTCCTTAATACTTATGTCGTTTCTATTCATATATATAATAATATATATATAATATATATATATATATATAAGGGTTGGACAGAATAATGGAAACACTCGCATTTTCGGTGCTGTATTTTCTGATATCATTAATGGCGTTATGGACTTTATTAAATTAATATGTAACTACATATAATATTGAGAACATCTTCTTTTATAATATGTTCATATTGGTTTTTCATGTTCTTTTAAAATAAATAAAAATATAGCGCTTGTAAAAGCTGTTACTGTCTCTGTGAATGGGGCATGAGAGTAGGAGCCCGTTTGGTTGGTGTTTCAGTACTAAAAGCCACATAATAATTGCTCCTGTATCTCGAGGAACAGTCCTCAAAGTTATGAATACACGCAAAAATAATAAAAAAAGATCAAATAAGGAATATAGTGAGCGTAAAGCAACACTGACAGAATGCGACAGAAGAACCTTATATGATAATTATGAGCTGTGAAGAATCAATCAAAGACTGTTGCATCAAAACTTTCTTGTTCAAAATTTAACAATAGTCCGCAAAGACCAGTGTCAGTCATAACTATGTTATGGGAACTGTAGTAAAACCTATTTTAACACCAACCAGTACCAAAGTTCTAATGAAATTGGAGTTGGGGAGAATAATTGGAACAATTCTGCGCTTATGTGGTGTAGTTCTTTTTAATTTCTTTCCCTGTATTCATAACTATGGGACTGTTCCTCAAGGTGTAGGGACAATCACGCGACTTTTAATATTGAGACACCAACCAAACGGGCTCCTACTATCATGCCCCTTTCACAGTCAGTAACATTTTTTCCAAGTGCCATATTTCTATTTATTCTACAAGAACATGAAAAACCAATATGAACATATTAAAATAGATGTCCTCAATATTATATGCAGTTACATATGAATTTAATGAAGTACATAATGCCATTAATGATACCAGAAAATATAGCATCGAAAATGCGAGTGTTTCCATTATTCTGTTCAACCCGTATATATATATATATATATATTATCGGTGGCGTGCATAAAGAGTAAGGTGGACACGATGTTATATGTTGAGATCTCTCGTGTCACTGAGGATTCTCTTCAGAGAAGAGAAATCGAGGTGTGCCCAGGAGACCTTATAACGAGGTTGAGGTGTGGTTTGCGATGTGATGTCATCTTGGTCGTGGCCGTGACGATGGAACAGCGGATCTGGTGTAAAGTGGTAATCGCGGGAGTATTTGAAGTCGTCCCCGTCGACACATATATAACGACATCGTCAAACACTTTCGAAGATTCTCCTTTTGCCTTCTTAGAAAAAACATTCAAGATTCAGATGACGTTCGACTTTGTTAGAAGGGGCCCTCTGGGCACGACGCCTCCTCCGCACTTCGCCCAGCTTCGCAACCTTTTCAGTCGCAAGCTACTAGCCACCATGTGAAGCCCATTATTAACGCCCTCCGTTGGGGATATCTTGTCATTTCTATTTTTATTTTGCATTTGTGCCCTATTGTAATCAACATTATCCTCAACAATTCACGCACCATTTCCTCATTCACTGTTTTGTTTAATCAAGGAAGAAAACTACTATTTTCTCTAATTATTAACAATATTTATTTGGTCGAAAGACCAAATGGGTGACCCAGTAAAACATCATAAATTAACGCAATTACTTTATAATAGCGGGCTTACAATCAAATGGTCACTATATATATATTACAACTCAGAATGGTCCCCTGAGAAACTTTTATGTCACACACAGACCGTACAAGACCGTACATGAACAAGGAACTCTTCTGGGAAAATTAAATCCACTATATTCCGAATAAGTAATGGTAAATGACAAATACTAAAGTTTTTCTTTTTCATAATGGAAGCCCAACGTGGGCAACGGGTCACTGGCAAAGAGGACCCAAAATATAGCATCCCTCACCAGCTACCTGCCAAGCAGATAGGATCCAGGTTTGGAACAGGATCTAGGGCAGGGGTTCTTAACCTTTTTAGGCTGCGATCCAAATTCTAGTCTCGGGGCTAGCTCGGCGGCCAATGCCTTCAAACAGTTCACTCGAAATAGATAATAAAATAACTAATGATGGTAAAATGATTAAGGATGATTAGGGATAACATAAATAAATGATAAATAACAATTTAATGACCCAAGTTTGGGTCGCGACCCAGAGGTTAAGAACACCTGATCTAGGGTTTAAAGCCATCTAGCCCACTACATTCAGAACCTCAATATATACGGAAGAAACTCGTTGCATTCACGTCGGACTGAATACATCAAAGAGAAATGGATAACTATTGTATTTTTAGCTAAAAACCAAAACTTAAACCTGAACCGGAAAATTTGAGCGTTCACCTTTCAAGGCACATAACATGTCCGTTTGATGTGTTACAACTCAGAATCGTCCGCTGATCATTTATCATTACTTACTCGGACGATAGTGGATTTAATTTTTCCAGAAGAGTCCCTTGTTCCATGCACGGTGTGTGTGTGTGTGTGTGTGTGTGTGGTGTGTGTGTGTGTGTGTGTGTGTGTGTGTGTGCAATAATTACAGGCCTATTGCAGTCGCTTCCTCTTCTCGAAACTACTAGAAAAACTCTTGTTAATCCGATTAAATGATTACATATGGACATCTAATCAGTTTGGTTTTAAAAAGTCCCACTCAACTGATCTGTGTAACTATGTACTTAAGGAAATAATATCTAAATACACTGACAGTAATTCAACTATTTATAGCTGTTTCCTAAATATAAGTAAGGCATATGATAGAGTGAACCACAATATTTTATTTAAAAAACTAGAAGACAGGAAGGTTCCCATGTATATGTTAAATTTATTGAAATTTTGGTATTCCCACCAATCTTTTACCGTTAGGTGGGGCAATGTACTATCCGAATGTTCTGGCTCCTCTTGCGGGGTGAGGCAAGCTCCTTGCTATCCCCTATGCTGTTTAATGTGTGTATTGACGGATTAATTGCTTCACTTCATGAGGTAACAGTGAGATGTATAGATAACACAAGGAAAAATAACTTAGTTTATGCCGATGATATGGTGTTAATAAGTCCCTCTGTTAAAGGTCTGGATCGGCTACTAAAAGTCTGGGAAGTTTATTCGTAGAAACATATTCTTTTTAATGTTACAAAAACTAAGGTTATGCAATTTCATACTGAAAGCTGTAATCAGCTCGCTGATATTAGGTTTAAAATTAGAGGTGAAGTAATTGAGGAAGTACAAGAGTTTAAGTATTTGTGTCAAACTATTACCAGCTCCTTGAGTGATGACTCGGATATAAGAAAACAATCTCGAAGCCTTTGTGCTAAAGCGAATATGACTATAAGGAACTTCCGGTTCTGTACAAGTGAAGCTAAAGACTCTCTCTTTCGTACTTTCTGCAGTAATATATACGGACAGGAACTCTGGGTGGTGAATTATAAAAAAGGTTCTGGCAGAACCTTAAATTTGCTGTACAACAGGTCTTTTAGACTCCTACATTAATTACCCCCCCCCCCCCGCCAGAGATGCTCAGCTTCGCAAATGTTTGCTACCCGCAAAGTCCCGAGCTTCTCGGAGGTAACAAGACGTGCTCAATACAATCTAATGCAAAGATTAAAAATCAATCAACCCGATTATCCAAGCTATCCCCAATTAACCTCGACATTACTGTATTATTTATAATTAATTGTATATATTTCTATCCTTAGTATGTGAACTGTCATTGTATTATTAATATTTGTCATATGAACTATAGTCTGCCAATAAACCTTTTCTTTCACTTTCATTTCATATATATATATATAATAGATATATATATATATATAATATATATATATATAATATACAGTGTTGAAAAAAAGCAACAGACGGTCTTTGTTTATCCAAAATATTTTGATTGAAAAAAGTCAGTAAATAATAAACTCAATGAATCATAATGTAAAAGAGAAAGGAACATGATTTTAAGTATCATATATTGATTCGATTAATTTATTATTTATTGATTTATGACCAAATAAATATTTTGCGTGAAAAAAGAAAAGGTGTCTATTTACTTTTGGCAATCTTCTATATATATATATATATATATATATTATATATATATATAGGCCCGGATTTAGCTATAGGCGAACTAGGCGATCGCCTAGGGCCTCGCGCCAAAGGGGGCCTCGCTCAAGCCATTTTGCGCGTTCTGTTCAAGTGATATTAATGATTTAGAACTCTATGAAGAACTTAAAGTACTTTGCAGGTTTATACCTGAGAAAACAGATCTCGGAAATGTCCTTGTTTATATAGTGCAAAAACAACTAAGTGAGATTTATCCTAATGTTTATGTTGCACTTCGAATAGTATTAACCATCCCAGTTACTGTTGCTTCGGCTGAAAGAAGTTTCTCGCGTCTCAAACTTATTAAAACATATTTGCGTTCCACCATGTCTCAAGCGAGATTGCAATCATTAGCTATGTTATCAATAGAAAACGATATAACAAATTCATTAGATTATTCTCAATTAATTGAAGAGTTTAGCTCGAAGAAAAGTAGAAAAGCATTGCTGTAATATTCAGGAGCATCTGAACCAAATATTAAAGCATTAATATTTAGCCTGATAAGTCGATCGCTCACTATTATAAAAAATGGAATGTCATCTCTTATACATCACATATGAAAAACGTTTGTATACTATGGAAAGTCATTACCTATAATATTATATAAATCTTAGAAATCATTGTCTTATATTTTCGATACAAATCTTGATTCATATTATAATTTATACTTATTTGTATGGTTTATTTATATTTCTTATACAATTTCCATGCGTGATTATTTTGGTTTGGTTTAATTTTTAAGTGCTGGCATAGTTCTGTCTATGCGGGATTCTAATATTGCTGGTATAGTACCGATAATTCACTAGGGAACAACATTTTTGTTTCTTGAAAACTATTTGGTGTTTCTTATAGAAGTTTGATGCTGATTCCAAATATGGTTTCAGAATTTTCTATCACCCATAGTTTTCGAGAAAATAATATTTCCATTTACTCAGAGTTTTCCCAAAATATTAGTTAAAATTAAGTGTACTAATTTAATTTTACTTTCTTTTTTTCCAGGTTAACTATATTTAATAGTATTTTTGCATTAAAAAAATATAGCTATTTAAACAAACAGATTTTTAATAAAGAAAAAAAATTTCAAGTTTTGCTCAAATTTTTAAATTTTTCATAGTAGAAAAAATTGGTTTTTCATTCCAAAAAGTTTTCCGTGATTTCAATAATTTTCCGCCAGCATGAATCGAAACTGTATTAATCCCAGCGATACATTTTGCTACGTATGTGGAGAACTGACCATAATGGCACAGAGGAAGACGATGACCCCACTCGTGAAGAAGGCTTACGAACTTTATTTTGGATGTAAGGTAGGCGACCAAGACAAATCCTGGGCACCTCATATCTCATGCATTTCCTGTGCCGTCACTCTTAGGGGTTGGATTAAAGGTACCCGCAAATCTATGCCATTTGCCATACCAATGATTTGGAGAGAGCCCAAGGATCACCTAACGGATTGCTATTTTTGTATGACTAACGTTTCAGGATTCTCTGCCAAAAATAAACATAAAATTCAATACCCAAATCTTGCATCTGCCATGAGACCAGTACTACATGAAGATGATAACCCAATTCCAACTCCCCAAAGTCATGGACACTGGATGAAGAGTCTGAAGTTGAACCAATGGAAATTGATGACACTAAAGATACAGACTTTCAGCAACCTGAATCAAATAAACCACGTATGATAACGCAGGTTATGCTGAATGATCTCGTGAGAGATTTGGACCTTCCGAAAAAGAAAGCGGAATTATTGGGCTCCAGGTTACGTGAATGGAATTTGCTGGCAAAAGATACAAGCATATCGGCGTTCCGCACTCGCCAAAAAGATCTGATGCAGTATTTCTCCTCGTCAGGTGGTTTATGCTACTGTAATAATGTAAATGGACTGCTGTTAGCTCTCGGTCATGAGCACAAATCTGAAGATTGGCGTTTATTTATTGACTCTTCGAAGCTAAGCCTCAAGGTTGTACTACTTCACAATGGAAATAAATACCCTTCCATTCCTGTAGGGCACGCTGTCCACATGAAGGAATCTTACGAAAATATGAAACTCATCCTTCAGCAGATTAATTATGACCAGTTTCGTTGGTATATATGTGGGGATTTAAAAGTCGTCGCGCTTCTTCTGGGAATGCAGCTCGGTTATACGAAGTTCTGCTGCTTCCTTTGTGAATGGGACAGCAGAGCCAGAGATTCGCATTATTTTGTAAAGGATTGGCCACTTTGTCAAAAATGTATCCCAGGACTGAAGAATGTGTCTCATGAACCCTTAGTTGACCCCAAGAAAATATACTTACCGCCACTTCACATCAAACTTGGCATCATGAAAAATTTTGTCAAAGCAATGAACAAGGAAGATGAGGCATTCAAATATTTGAAGAAAAGTTTTCACGACTTAGCGATGCAAAGATAAAAGAAGGGATCTTTGTTGGTCCCCAAATCAAGAGCTCATGAAAGATCAAAAGTTTGATGATGCCTTGAGAGGAAAAGAAAAAGTGGCATGGGAGGCCATGAAGAATGTTGTCACAAATTTTCTAGGGAACATCAAAGCCTCTAACTATGAAAAAATAGTGCAGGACATGATTGAAGCATATAGGTTATTGGGATGTAATATGTCACTAAAAATCCATTTCTTGCACTCCCATTTAGATTTCTTCCCTGAAAACCTCGGCGACGTAAACGATGAGCATGGAGAAAGGTTCCACCAAGATATAGCTACTATGGAGAAACGCTACCAAGGGAGGTGGGATCCGGCAATGTTAGCTGATTACTGCTGGACATTGATGCGAGAAGCTCCTAATGAAAACTACAAGAGAAAATCAGTGACAAAGAAGTTTTAAGAAGAATATTTTAAATGCCAATCTGCCACTAATATAATTTTTATGAAGTATTTTTACTAACTTCTATACACTTTTTGAATAAATATTAAAATACAAATTTCTCAGTAACCTTGGGTGATAGAGAAATTCTACGGCTATATTCGGAATCAGCGGAAAACATTCTATAAGACCGACCTATTCACGTCCAAGAAACAAAAAAAAAGTTAAAATTTGTTCCCCAGTGTATAATTAAGTCCATATTTTCATATATATAGGCCTAGGGCCTCGCAATTTCTAGATCTGCCTAGGGCCTCGCAACTTCTAGATCCGGCCCTGTATATATATATATATATAGTTAACCAACATCAGACACGTAGTGTTGCATAAACAAAAACAAATGGTACGGGTTTGAAAACTTAAATATATACGATTGCGAGGTGGCTCGAAATGGCGGTCGCTAACCACTCGCCCTTCCGGTTCCGAAAAGAGCGAAAAATGTTTCTTCAAAAGGAAATAAGTGTCCGCCGTTTTAACTTGACTACCTAAACCAGTATTTTCCAACGGGGTGCCGCGAAACTTCATGAAAATGACAAAAGTAAGTATATGAAAATGAAAAGTTACTGAAAATACATAAATTTTAAACGAAACAAAACATCCGCGATTCTTTAAATCATCAGTGAAATTGTCTAGTCTCAATATGAAATTACTCGGTGTTAGGGAGAGGGCACTGGACGTTAAACAATGGGACACGAAAATCCTCCAGGGTGCCAGGGAAGAAGAAGAACGGATGGCATTGGGGTGTCTTGAACCAGAAAAGGTTGGAAACCCACCACTGGCCTAAACCCTCATTTGGTATCGAGTGAGGCGAGTTGTCTGGCTAGTCTGACATCTCTGAATCGAATACTTGACCTCTTGGGAACCAACCTTGCACTTAGCTATTTTGTTCTGGTTAATGCCACATGATCTTATTTAGTCTCAAAAAATTCCCAACACGATGCCACATATATATATATATATATATATATATATATACAGGGTGTCCGAGAATTATCTGTACAATTTTTGGCTGTTATTAAAAGTCAACCATGAAGTGTAGAAATTCCAGTGTTGTCCCATTTTACAGAGAAACTCATTAAGTTTTTTTCTGATAAGTTTTGACAAGTTTTTTCTTTTTTGTACACGGGTGACAGACATTGATGATTTAAAAGCAAGAATCATAGCTGCTATTGAGCGAATTGATGTGGATATGCTGCAGCGTACATGGCAACATTTGGATTATCGATTGGATGTTTTGCGAATCACTGATGGTGCACATATCGAATGTTTGTAACAACGTTACTTTAATAAAAGAAACTTTTGAAAATACAGATTCTAAATAATCTTGTTTAAGAATTTTACGTGTGTTATCAAGAATTTTATTAAAAGATGAAATTGTACAGATAATTTTCGGACACACTGGAATTTCTAAAAAACTTGTCAAAACTTGGTATCAGAAAAAACTTAATGAGATTCTCTGTTAAATGGGACAACACTGGAATTTCTACACTTCATGGTTGACTTTTAATAACAGCCAAAAATTGTACAGATAAATCTCGGACACCATCCATATATATATATATATATATGACAGACGTGCTAACTACCCTTTGGATCAAGTAATCAATACCACAGCTTTCCAAGCAACGAATTAATGATCTAATTGTAAGCCTACACGAAGAACAGAGAAATCTGATGAAATCGTTTAAGGAGGCGGGAACAGGATCTTATGACAGTAAAGTTGAATCATATAAACAAAAATTGGAAGCTTTGTTCAACATCAGTGCTTGTATGTGTGTATCAGGGGACATGTGTAAATGCGATGTGGCATTGAAAGTCCCAAATATTAAAAAGCGCTTTCTAAAAGATCAAAGAACAACCAGAAAGATGTACATTCGAAAAACTGACAAGCATGCTATCCAACAGCTGGTTGCCAGTGATCAAAGAAAGCGTAAAAGAGAAAAGTACTACAAGAAAATCCATGAGCAAACAACGGAGAAAGCAGCGTTACCTTCTGATGAAGAGCCGAGTTTACCTGAGAACGATGAAATCCAACAACACACAGACCTCAAGAAATACAACGTTGTAAAATACAAACAATTAGCTTTAGAGTGCGATCGATAGGGAGTATCTGATCGAGCTGGCGCGGCCATCGCATCTGCTACTCTTGAAGACCAAGGTATCATAACAAGTAACAATAACTTACAGGTGGTGGGTAAATCTAAGCTTCACAGGGCCAGAGTTTCAAGTCGTAAAAATATACAATTAAAGTTCTCTATGCAAGAAAAAAGACCAAAAGCTATTTACTTTAATGGCAGAAAAGATAAAACAAAAGACGGTAGTAATATGCATCTGGTAACTAAACTAGAAGAACACATTTCTCTCGTTGAGGAACCCAAGTAGAAATACCTTGGCCACGTCTCACCACCAAACAGTAAGTCGAAAGAGGTTTGCAAAGCTATTATGCAGTATCTAGCTAAAGAAAAAATTACAACAGATGAACTTAATGCCATAGGATGCGATGGTACGGTTGTTAACACTGGATCAAAAGGCGGAACAATCAGACTAATGGAAGCTATCGCACCCACTACAATGGTTTATATGTTTGCTTCACTTCAATGAACTTCCACTTCGCCACCTCCTGTTCAATTTTGACACAGTTGATGTTGATCCCATAGCTTTTCCTGGAACTATTGGAAGACCAGTTGTGAAGTTTAGAAGCAGAGAAGTGGAAGACAAACACATGCAACTTCTAGAAAGGTATAAAGATTTCGAGAATTTAAGCAGCGACCAAGACTATTTGTTCCAAATTTAGAAAGCAATCATTGAAGTCCAACTTTCAGCAAACTTGGCATCTCGAGAATGCGGTCGACTGAACCTATCTCGATGGCTAACTATGGCAAGTCGAGTTTTGTGGCACTACGTTTCTACGGACAGACCATCAAAAAAGCTAGTTGTGTTAGTGCAGTTCATATTGCGAGTCTACGTGCCTACGTGGTTTCATATTAAAATCAGGCCTCTGTGCATTTATGAAGCAAAACATGTGTTTAACCCTTTAAGGACTGAAGGTACAAATTGCTAACGTTTCAAATACAAGCATTCATAACTTAACCCTACAAAAAATTCAGGGTTTAAAGGGTTAAATTCGTTCAGAAAAGCTCCTTCTTAGAAGAGAACTACTTCAAATTAGTTAGGGACACCATTTCCAGGAACGCATTCTTCTCACATCATAAAAATACGCTAGTTTCAATGCTATGCGATGATCGAGAAGACTACCGTATTCGCGCTGCAGATATTATTACTGTTCAAATGAGAAACAGAGATATGGAAGAAGTGCAAAACTTTCAGGCTCCACCACTTAATTTTGACGCGGAGTCCTATGTGGACTTTATTAACTTGAATGAAATACGCTCCAAGAATCGTCCTCCCATTATGAGGACTCAGCTAGGGAATAGCTACTTATTTAAAACTGGAATAAGTAACTTATGCGAATACTTAAATGTTGCAAAAAATAAATGGAAAGTGATGTTAAATTTTTTATGCAGTAATGGAATACTCCTGAAATGGGAGAATAAACAGAATCCAGTCAAATATTCTTAAAATAGTGAGTTTGGACAATTTTTCTTTTTGGACGGCACCCCCTAATTACTTCCAAGGACAAAACCTTAAATATGCCCTTATTCCTTATTAGTATGAGCAACCTTTGCACACTCAGGCATTTTGAATTTCCCAAAGATTCGAAATTAGCCCCAATCGACCCGGCCTTATATATATATATATATATATATATATATATATATATATATATATTATAATTATATATATATATATATATATATATATATATAGGGTGTCCCATAAGTCCGGCATCATAGGAGAAATTCATATTTTTCTATTTCTACAAACCATAATTCATATTTTTCTTATGCTCGGGATGCCAATTTCCCGTCCACCATTCTGTTCAGTGATGAGGCTGTTTTGTATGGAAATGGTGAGGTAATCGATAGAACACCCGCTACTGGTCTCAAAACAACTCTCACTGGTATACCTCTTCAAAGGAACAAGGTGCATCTCGGGTGATGGTATGGTGTGGCATTTGGAAGGATCGCATCATAGGCCCCCTCTTTTTCGATGAACATGTCACTGGAGGCACCTACCTACGTATGCTCAAGGAAGAAGCATTTCCCAGTGTCTTGAACGAAGAAGGAAATTTCCCAACATGGTTCCAGCAAGACGGCGCTCCTGCACATTACAGCACCCAAGTAAGGGAATACCTGTACCAACAATTCCCTGGTCATTGGATAGGACGTCGAGGGCCTGTGGAATGGTCAGCTAGAAGCCCGGCCCGGATCTCACGCCACTAGATTTTTATCTCTGGGGCCACTTGAAAGCCTAGTATACGCAGAAAAAATTAGGAGTGTTGAACATTTGCGGCAGCGCATTATTGGGGCATGTAACACCATTACTCCTGACATCATTCACCGTGTGCTTGCTGACTGGGTATCACGTCTGAATTTGTGTATTGAAAACAATGGTGGACATATTGAGCGCGTTCTGTAAATAAAAGCTTTTGTTTTGCCTTTTTTTATTATTTTTCCTATGATGCCGGACTTATGGGACACCCTGTATATATATATATATATATATATATATATATATATATATATATATATATAATTAAAAGTCATAAGTCCGTCTCATAGGAAAATTTATTTTAAATTAAATTTACAAAAGTAGTGCATTAGGATTAGAATAAATGTTCAAACTGACGTCTTCTTTGGGACTTTTTTTTTGTTGTAGGTAGTAGAATAACACGCAATGGCTAATATGTAAGCGAGTTACACTCCTCAGGAAAAGGCAGAAATTGTTCTTTTGCATGCTTCTGACCTTAGCCAAAGACAGACAGCTGATGAATTTGACCGTCGTCATCCCAATAAACCACGACCTGGTCAGCGTTCTGTTGACCGAATGCTTTCAGGATTCAAGGAGACCGGGAGTGTTCAGGACAATACTGCTGAAAGCAGTACTGATGTACTTTCCAGGATCGCAGTAAGTCCACAACGATCGGTGAGAAAGATTGCATATGAAAGTGGATATTCAAAAACATATACACACACCGAATATTGCAACGTCATAAATTTCATCCGTACAAGATACATTTTGTATAAGAATTACATGGGGATGATACAGATAGACGATTTCAATTTTGTTAATGGTTAAAGTCAAAAAGAAACTAGCAGACGATATCATGTTTAGCAATGAGGCGTATTTCCACCTGAATGGATACGTGAACAGAAACGACACCGTGTACTGGACGCAGGATAATCCTCATGTCGCTGTTGATGCTCATCGCCAAACTAACCCAAAAGTAGTGGTGTGGTGCGACTTCATGGAAATCTTGTTTTGGGACCAGTATTTCTGGAAGGAGGACTTAATGCCGAACGATATCTCCAGTTGTTGCATGATGTGTTGGATGATGCAACTTTAAATGTACAGTATCACTGAATAGCACAAAAACTTTCAAGGTTTTTTCACTGGACTGCACTTATTCACGGTAAGAAGTTACGAATACGAACGGTGAAACCCGCGATGCACTTCTGACTGACTGATGGCTCTGCACCAATGTTCCCTCTCTTTTTTTTAGTCCGTGTGCGCAAGAAATTTTCGTTGTGCGTACATTTAGATTCATGGTGAAAAATTGTGCAAACTTTTCTGAGCGCTATTATCTTCAAAATGAAATATATATAAAATATTAAATACTTAATAAATATTATTTCCATAAGATGATAGCTTGATCATTACGGTACTTTTAAATTGATATTAAAAAACTGTTTACGATATTATATATTCTTAAAAAGAAACCATTTTATCCATTCTAAAAATATGAATAAAATAAAAAATAGTAAATAAAATTCGATAAAATAAAGAAATAAATAAAAAAATAGTAAAATAAAATTCGATAAAATAAAGAAATAAAATAAAAATAACATTAATTGAAATGACTGTTTTAGTTATCATTCTCAAACAATTTTTAGCATTTAGCAATTTAAAATAGACTATCAAGATTAATACATGATTTTATCTATTCACAAAATAGGAATAAAATAAAAAATAATTTTATTTTTTATGATTATGAGATAATTACTATTCGTTTTTATGCAAAAATAAGAAAGAGAAGGTTTATATTCAATGCGTTAATGTATAAAAAAAAAATGCAAATACATAGAGTAAAAAAATCTGTATTACGTAATTGCGCGGACGTCGGCGAAGTCGGGCGGAAGGGGTTAATACTTGAAAGAGCGACTATAGAGTATGTTGATGCCAAATGGTTAGACCTTGTGTGACTGGTATATTTTTTAAATTACTTCATTTACTGTCGTGACTCATGATACGCTTGAGCCTGTGCGCATTTTATTTTTCTGTGTGCGCGGGTTTCACAACGCGTGTGCGCGCGCACACGCGCACACCTTAGAGGGAACAATGCGAGTCTGCACTCAACAATATTGGAACATGTTATAGAATGTACAAAACATTACAATCGGCAAGGCCATACACGAAATAAGTCTTGTACACACTCACATGTCGGCAAGCAGTTTTGTAAACAGTTTGCGGAAAGAATTGCTGGAACACAAAACGGCCTGTAACTCGGAAACAAAGCGATTTCGGGCATATGTTTATGTAAACTTTTTTCATTGTTTTCAAGTCCTGAATCCATCCTGAAAGTGCGTCCCACATGTTATGAAACACCCTGTACACACACACACACACACACATATATATAATATATATATATATATATATATATATATATATATATATATTAGGGTGTTTCATAAATTAAAAGTTTGGAAAAATTTTAATCCACATGGATCCCCTTGTTCCATTTGCTGAGGAGACTGATAAACCGAAGTATTAATTCAATAGTTTAAAGTTTACGGGTCCCCAGTTTGATGCTCTGGCAGATCATAAACGGAAAAAATTAAACAAAAATCTGTCAATGAATTTTTATTCAACAAACGAGTACCATTTCACTACACATTTTCACAAAGATACAAAAAACATAACCACTTCTTGCGAATCATTTGTCCTTGGAGGAGGATGGAAAAACTTCCACGGTTGGGTCAACGACATCTGAGTCAGTCTCTGACGAAGTTGAAATCACTAAAGCCCCCGTATCTTCTGCAGCTCCTTGTTCCTTCCTGGCCTTCTCCTGTTGTTCCTTAATCTTGTCCAGCCTCTTCCTTTTCCTAATCTCCTTATAGTGAAGCTTCATGTCAACAGGGCCCATGCTGCAGGAATTTGGATCTTCACGCTGCATGTCGAGAAAGTGGATGTCCTCCTGATTCTTCATCATTTCCTTAGCCTGTGAATGAGCAATGTCCATGATCTCCTTCGCTATTGCCTCCTTGAACATCGCCTCCTTCACTCGGAAGGACTCTGCTTTATGTGACTTGTGCTTCACAAGCCGGTCGTATTCCTTGAGAAGGGATTCCATCTTCCTCAAGGTCGAATCTCGACGCATCATGGGGATTCTCGCTCTCTCCCAAAATATGAGACAGGCATCCAGGCACAGGTTCAGGCATTTACGTCCAAATTTTTGCTCCTTTGGTGGTAAAAGTACTTTTTGAGTACTTGCAACTGAGTTGGAAGGCCACTTGATGTGATGTTCGCATCCGTCTGGCCAATAAGAAACACTTCTGTTTTCGCTCTGGTAGACACCTAGAAAAGAAAACAAACTAAATAATTCCACAGAAATAATTTCACATCGTAATTAATTTCATTAATTAAATAAAGAAAAGCAGTAACTGGGACTCGAACCAGTGTCATAGCCGTTTGGCGGCATCGCTCAAGTCGGCGTACACAGCACGCTATCCACTACACCATCTAGGGAGTGGATAACGTGCTGTGTACGCCGACTTGAGCGATGCCGCCAAACGGCTATGACACTGGTTCGAGTCCCAGTTACTGCTTTTCTTTATTTATAAAACTGATACGTGTACACTACGTTCTCTTTGACAATTCATTAATTAAATAAATTTCAATACCGCAGTAAAATTACATTAATTAGTATCATAAATAATTACCAGCTTAGTTGTCCAATATGCAACAGACTAACTAATTTCATGTAATATTAATAATAAATATCACTACCACAGTAAAATGACAGAAATTAAATAATAATAAATTTCAATACCACAGTAAAATGAGATAATTAGTAGCATATATAATTACCTCCATAGTTGTCCAATAGGCTATACAACACGAACCGCTCAAGTGACGAAGAAAACCGTCTTCACTGCAGGCAGGCGAGAAATGAACTGACAAAAAGTCGTCAAAGTTGGGGACCTCTAAATGCAGCGCGATCTGGTTCAAACTTGCACAAACGTGTTTTCTTGTTCTTTAGAATACGGAGAAACGTGTGGATTAAAACTCCAAGCTCATTTTTATTTTACCCTATAGGTATGAAACACCCTATATATATATATGTTACAGTCAAAGTGTGTAACCAGTCATTTTCGCGTAATAGCTGAAACTTTTAGTCATTTCGCGAAATGACTAAAATCTTTAACCATTACGCGAAATGGCTGAAATTTCACCTTGGTCATTTCGTACAAGATCATTTGCCCGGTTAGGTCAACTGTATGCCCGGTTAGGCCAACTGTATGCCCTTAACAATTGGTTAGATTAAGCTGTGTTATTTTCGTTAGTTTTAACGAAAATAACACGACTTAACCTAACCAATTGTCAAGGGCATACAGTTGACCTAACAGGGCCTTCAATGGCGGACAACGGAATAACATTGAAGGCCCGGTTAGTATTTGAAAACCTCTATATTGAAAATTCAAATTTGATCAAATGTTCAAATGTGTTTAAATGTGTATTTGAAGTGTGTTTCTCACTTATTTGAACAGACCTGTGGGTGTATGTATGTTTTAGCAGATTTAGTTAGTTAAATAAAGGTTTCCAATTTTATTGTGATGTTTGTTATTTCTACGAATTCATGACAAAAGTCATTTTAGCCATTTCACGAAATGACCAAGGTGGAATTTCAGCCATTTCGCGTAATGGCTGAAGATTTTAGTCATTTCGCGAAATGACCAAGTGAAACAGGCATTTCGCGAAATAACAAAGTTTCAGCCATTACGCGAAATGGCTAGTTACACACTTTGACTGTTATATATACCTTTGCCTTTGGGGTTAACCTTTGGTTAACTTCCGCCCGAATTGTTCATTCTGACGAAGGTCAAGCTTTTCACTCCACCTTAGACCTAGTTTAACGTGGAATCCGAACCACGCCCCATCAGCAGCCCAGCGTCTTAACCACTAGACCACCTAGGGTATCCATTTATCTACCAACCACTTTCTTTATTGTGTGGAAGGATGAACAGCTGGGTTTTGCTGCGCGCCGGCTGCCGTCGGGTCTCGAACCCGGGGCCGATGGATTCGTAGTCAGCGACGCTAACCACTACACCACCGATGCGCTATATATATATATATATATGTCAAGGAATAAGAGGACGGAGATGGTACACGTTTATTTACAAACCTTTCGGAAATTTCATTTTCCATCATCAGTGCTAAAATTATAAAATCAGATAAAAAATTAATAAATATAATGAACAGAAACTTATACAATATATTTATATAAACGTGGTTTATAGGGTATATTTAAGTAATTAAAATTAAAAATAAAATAATATAAAATATAGAATCAATCGTCAAAATATAAAGTTAAATGCGAACAAAATTGAGAGGAGTCTTACCAGGTTGTTATTATCGGGGTAAGGGGACTAATTGAGCAGAGGGTTGGGAATGATTGGTTGTTGGAAGGGGTCCATATTAGAAGAGTTGGAGCCAGACGGAGTGATGGTGGATTTCTTCTCAGTGGTAGGATATGACAGTTTATTTGGCTATGTTTAAGTTAAAGGAAGAACTATAGTCGTTGAGAGTTGGTTTAATACTGAAGATGTATGCGGAGGTCCGTTAGATGGATGGTTGTGTTAATAATTTTGAAATTGGAGGGAAGTAGTGGGTGGTTGTGAAGGTAGCAGTGATCCCTTATTGCTGATTTATAGGGTTTATTTAAGGGCAGCGATGTTCTGGTAGAAATACCGCGATGCTCGTCCACTCTTGTTTGATATTGGCGAATGGTGCTGCCAATATAGTTCGCTTTGCAGCGAACACAGTTGAAAACGTAGATGGTGGACGAAGCAAGGGGCTGAGGTGTTTTTTCTTTGTGGTTGAAGTATGATTTGATGCTATTATTGTTGGTGAAAACGAATTGAAAGTTAATTTGGGGGTAAAGAGGGGTGAGTAGGAGGCGGAGTTCTGAAAGTATTTTGTGGCTAATATGGTCGTAATAGGGAAAGGAAAAATATTTTTTTTTTAAATGCTGGGAACTTTAAGGGGGATTGATAAATATTATTAAGAAAATTTCTGGTTAAAAATTGTAAAAGATGTTTATGCCGAAATTATGAATGAATTCTATTTCGGGCGTCCCAATATTGGCCCCAAGCTTGGTATCATCAGCGAATTTGGCGATCCTACTGACGATACCAGCGTCAATATCATTTATGTAAATGATAAACAACAGTGGCCCCAAAACGGAACCCTGAGGAACCCCGCTAGTGACCGAAGCCCAACCCGAGCTAGCCCCTTAATTACAACCCTCTGCCGTCTATTCTTCAGCCAGTTTCAAATCCAACTACCTACTTCTAGTGATTCACCGGAGGCAGATTTTGGCCGGAGGCCGGAGGGCCAGAA
The DNA here is from genome assembly GCA_023014485.1 of Bathynomus jamesi. NCBI lineage: Eukaryota > Metazoa > Arthropoda > Malacostraca > Isopoda > Cirolanidae > Bathynomus > Bathynomus jamesi. The sequence continues at coordinate 28,222 of JAJOZX010007159.1, forward strand.
CCTCCGGCTTAGTGTTTTTTCCTCCGGCCAATTGATTTATTTCAGTATTTATATGTGTGTGTGTGTGTGTGTGTGTGTGTGTGTGTGTGTGTGTGTGGTCCATCGTCTCATCTATTTAGGGTTTATATATTATAGTCCTGCTATTTTAAATTATGTCTTTAATTACTTAAACTTTATAAAAGTCGACTTTCTATGCTTTGTGTGTACTAATTTCTCTAAAAATTCCCATTGAACAGAATATCCTCAGGTTATGATGTCTTGCTGAATGCTGAGTAAAGTAGCCTATACCAAATCAATTATTAATACAATCAGTGATCACTCATAAAATAAATTATTATTACATTCACTGAGAACTGAAATGTTAATACAATCACTGATCACTCATAAAATAAATTATTATTACAGTCACTGAGAAATGGAATATTAATACAATCACTGATCACTCATAAAATAAATTATTATTACAGTCATCTGAGAACTGAAATATTCGGATAGGTGCAGAAACGAGGTTTTCTAGTTTTATACAATTAAAACTAAAAGTTGTCAGAATTGAGTTTGGTGTACTTGGCACCTCCGGCCGGAGCAGGAGGTTTTCTAAAATGGCCGGAACTCCTGCTCGGCCGGAGCCGGAGCTCGGGTGCATCACTACCTACTTCCCAACCGATACCCAGCGCACGGACTTTGGCCATTAGCCGGCGGTGAGGTACCTTATCAAAGGCTTTCTGAAAGTCATGATAAAGTATATCAATCGCCCTACTCTTATCGTACTCACTCCACATGACGTGGAAAAACTCGAGCAAGTTGGTGAAACACGACCTATGCCGTCTAAACCCATGTTGGGAGTCCCCAATCAGCTCGTAGGAATCCAAATGGTCAACGATCCTATCCGCTATTATCCCCTCTAATAATACCTACAACCGAAGTGGGACTAATGGGACGATAGTTCCCTGGACTTTCGTGATCCCTTTTCTTAAAGATAGGGGTCACACTGGCTTCCCTCCAGTCACCAGGCACCTGGCCCGTCTCCAACGATTTGTTGAAGACTTTAGCCAGATGGGGAGCCACCTGGTCGCGCATTTCCAGCAAAACTCTGGGAAGGAACTGGTCTGGCCCAGGAGCCTTAAACGCGCTCAATTTGTCTATTCTATCGGCAACGACTGTCGCGGTACATCGAACACTATCCACGCCAGCCCCGTCGTGCCTGACGCCTGGCTCGGGGATGACGCAGGTGTCCTCCCTGGTGAACATTCCCGTTCGGCGAAACGTCCGTCGGCGAATCGACCGGGTACCATCTCACCTACGCTATCCCGAAGGCTAACAAAGTCCGCCCGCCGGAGATCGAGCTTATTGCCTCTCGAGTTACTACGCTTCACCCGAGGGACGCAGACACAGAACTTAATCAGACCGTGATCACTCCCGCCCAACGATTCGTCAACGGTGAGGCCAGTGATGAGGTTGTCTTCGGTCGTGAATACTACGTCTAGAACACTTTCGCTTCGTGTAGGCTCATTGCCCCACTGAGTCAGAAGTTCTCATCAGCAAAGTCAACTAGCCTCCTCCCTTCGGCATCAGCAGTTCTGTCTTCCCAGTTTATGCCGCGACAGTTGAAGTCTCCTAAAACTACACACACCCTGTTCCCTAGCAGGCTACGGAGTTCGGTGTACAGGGCTGTATCCTCCTCGAGGAGGAGATGTGGATGTCTGTACACCAAGATTAACCAATAGTTCGTCCCTCCCAAGTTCAGATCGACGGCAAGCAGCTTCCGTTCCGATCGGAACTGGCAGTCAACCGGACTCAACGTGTCCCTCACGTATATTAGTACCCCTCCACCCTCCCCACGGGTGCGGTCCTTGTGAAACATTCTATACCCGGGAATCTCGAACTCCCCAACGTAGTCCCTACGATCAGTATGAATTCAGGACTCGGTGATAGCCCCGGTGGGGGCCCGTCATCAATCCATACGGTATAGGTGCCGGTCGAGCAGCGAGCCTAGCACACCTTTACCCTTGTCATTGAGGTGGACACCATTTCTCTGATAAAGGTCCCACCTACCCGAAAACGTGTCGAATGGGTCAACAAACCTCACGCCCAGTTGGACGCACAAGTCTTGCACCCTCTCGTTGATGCCAATGACCTTACTGAGCGCGTGGTCACTGGCATTCATCTGCGGTAAAATACCTATCAACATTCCCCTCTCTGTCTTAAGTTTTAGATCATCCGCAAGAGACATGATCTCGGTGATGATCCCTTCGGTCGAACCTACCCTACCGCCTTTGAGGAACAGCTCGTTGCCACCAGCGTGGACAACGATCGCAGTCCTCCACTAGCCACGCGCAACTTCTCTAACTCCTTCCTTAAGTGCGCCGTTCCCCGCCCGGGTAAACACTTTACCTTCCTCCTGTCCCGGTTTGCAGAAACAAAGTACTTCTCCTGGCCCCTGATCTGTGAGTCCCAAATCAAAATGGTGTCTTCCTACTTCGCGCACAGGAGACTAAAACGGTTGGAGGTCCTGACAGCGGCAACCGGGGTCTCAGGCTTCGGCTTCGCAGCCTTCTTGCCCGATACCTTTCGATACCCGTCGCCACCAGTAGACTCAGCCGCACTTACAGCACCCGACCCAGCCCGACCGACAGCTACATCCTTCGGCTTCTTTGGTTCATCAGTAGGCCCCTTCCCACCCTTTTTCTTCATCAGCCCCTTCCCACCCTTCTTTGCACCCTCCCCTCCCTCTACCTTGCGTCGCGGTTCCGTGCATTGCACGTGGGTCGCTGGCAATTCCTGACAGTGGTTTTGCACCCCAGCCCCCGGTTGTACTTCTACCCTTTCTCTGCAGTCCCAAGCTCTGTCCAGTCCGCCGTTGGACCGCCTTTCCAGTTTTGAGAGAGAGAGAGAGAGAGAGAGAGAGAGAGAGAGAGAGAGAGAGAGAGAGAGAGAGAGAGAGAGAGAGAGAGGAGTTACAAGGACAAGAAGTACCTCAAAAGGCCTTGCGGCCCATACCGAGATACCGAGGTGGTACCAATGGCAACGGGTGCCAGGGAAAAATTCCTACACCCTCAAATAGTGTGCAAAATCCGGTCTAACCTTTACTTGAACTCATCCACAGAGGAACTGTTCACAACTTCTGGAGGTAGCCTGTTCCACGTGTCTTATAAGTAAAGTAGTTCCCACACACACTAGTGCTAAACCGTTTTAAATCCAACTTCCAACCATTGTTGCGAGTTGAGTTATCATTTAAACTAAACATGCTTCTAAAATCGACATCGTTGAACGCGTGTAAGAGCTTGAAAACCTCGATGAGTTGACCGCGCAGCTTTCGAGAGAGAGAGAGAGAGAGAGAGAGAGAGAAGAGAGAGAGAGAGAGAGAGAGAGAGAGAGAGTTACAAGGAGTTACAAGGAAAAGAAGTACCTCAAAAGGCCTTGCGGCCCATACCGAGGAGGTACCAATGGCAACGGGTGCCAGGGAAAATTTTGTCTTTCAAACTATGCTAGCAGTAGTAGAAAACTGGATAGAAAAGTAGAAGGCTCTCTCCCCACCCTCCGCTCCCTCCCTGCCAGAGGCAGGTACGGAAAAAGGTTGAAGAAAATACCTTGACCCTGGAAAAGTAGCCAAGGAAATTTTACAGGAAAGTGGAGAATATATAAATAGCTCTATATTTAGCTTGCTCACAGAGACACCGAGCAAGCGAACTCCTGCAGAGTTTTCTGAGGTTTTAATCTTAAACTATGAGTGTGTTCTGTACTTTGTCTAGCCTATTTTTAAACAGATTTACACTTTGACTGGAAACATCCTCTGAGGGAAGTTGGTTCCAGATATCAACTATTTTACAGGAAAAGAAATTTCACGCAGACTGAGGTCCTAAATGTCTTTACACACTCAAATAGTGTGCAAGATTTCGTCTAACCTTTTCTTGAACTGATCCACAGAGGAACTGTTCACAACTTCCGAAGGTAACCTGTTCCATGTGTCACAGATCTTATACGTAACGTAATTCCCACACACACTAGTCCTAAATCGTTTCAAATCCAACTTCCAACCATTGTTGCGAGTTGGGTTATCATTTAAACTAAACATACTTCTAAAATCGACATCGTTGAACCCTCGTAAGAGCTTGAAAACCTCGATCAGTTGACCGCGCAGCCTCCGAGTTTCAAGCGAAAACAAGTTCAGGGCGCGTAACCGTCGATTGTAGCCCATATGCCTAACGGAAGGGATCAACTTTGTGGCCCTCGCCTGCACTCGCTCCAGCCTCTCAATATCTTTCCTGAGGGTGGGCGACCAGAACTGCACAGCATACTCCAGGTACGGCCGAACAAGGGAATTGTACAGTGAGAGCACAATCTCCTTGTTCCGAAACTGAAATTGCCTCCTGATATAACCCAATAGTTTCTGGGCTTTCTTTTCCATCTCTACACACTGTTTCGTAAACTTAAGGTCGCTGCTAATTAGCACACCCAAGTCCTTTTCTAAATCAGTCACCTCGATATTACTGCCCAACATCGAGTAGTCCGACTTGGGATTGGCGTAGCCAATGTGCATCACTTTGCATTTACCCAAGTTAAACGGCATTTGCCATTTTTCGGACCACTCTCCTATCCTACCTAGGTCCGCACGCAGTTCTTCGATCGCTTCGGGCGTCCCAACATTGGCCCCAAGCTTGGTGTCATCAGCGAATTTGGCGATCCGACTGACGATGCCACCGTCGATATCATTTATGTAAATGGTAAACAACAGTGGCCCCAAAACGGAACCCTGAGGAACCCCACTAGTGACGAGGCCCAACCCGAACTAGCCCCTTTAATTACCACCCTCTGCCGCCTATTCCTTAGCCAGTTTTCAATCCACCTACCTATTTCCCCACCGATACCCAGCGCGCGCACTTTCGCCATTAGCCGGCGGTGAGGTACCTTATCAAAGGCTTTCTGAAAGTCGAGATAAAGTATATCAATCGCCCTACTCTTATCGTACTCACTCAACATGACGTGGAAAAACTCGAGCAAGTTGGTGAGACACGACCTATGCCGTCTAAACCCATGTTGGGAGTCCCCAAGCAGCTTGTAGGAATCCAAATGGTCAACGATTCTATCAGCTATTATCCTTTCTAATAATTTACCTACAACTGAAGTGAGACTAATAGGACGATAGTTCCCTGGACTTTCGTGATCCCCTTTCTTAAAGATAGGGGTCACGTTGGCCTCTCTCCAGTCACCAGGCACCTGGCCCATCTCCAACGATTTGTTGAAGACTGTAGCCAGGTGGGGAGCCACCTGGTCGCGCACTTCTCGCAAAACACTGGGGAGAAACTGGTCTGGCCCAGGAGCCTTAAACGCGCTCAGTTTGTCTATTCTATGAGCAACGACTGTCGCGGTACATCTAACACACTCCAGGTCAGCACCTTCGTGCCTCACAGCTGGCTCGGGGATGACGCGGGTATCCTCCCTGGTGAACACTCCCGCAAAGTACTCATTTAGCACCTTAGCGATGTCCGCGTCGGAGGTCCGCAGAACGCCGCTTCCGTCCTTTAAAGACCTATCATGCTTCTAATAGGCTTTCTACTATTAACATAACTGAAGAACTCCTTAGGGTTCCTCTTGCAGAGGCTTGCCCCCGTAGTTCTTCGTTACGTTTCGCTAGCCTAACCTTCGCCTTCACTTCCCTACACAGGCGGACATACGCTTCAGTGTTCTCGTGGGAACGATTGGCCTTCGCCCTCCTATACACTACTTTCCTATTTCGGATAGCCGAAGCGATGCCACGATTGAACCACTTAGGCTGCGTTGAAGCAGGGGTGACCAGTTTTGAGGGTATGGCAGCAGACTGCAGCACCATAAACTCATCCCGGAATGCACTCCACACTCCCTCAACATCGCCGCCAACCTCTAACCCCATCTCTGCTACGCTATCCCTGAGGCTAACAAAGTTCGCCCGCCGGAGATCGAGCTTACTGCCTCTCGAGTTACTATGCTTCACCCGAGGGACGCACACACGGAACCTAATAATACCGTGATCACTCCCGCCCAACGATTCGTCAACGGTGAGGCCAGTGACGAGGTTGTCTTCGGTCGTGAATACTAAGTCTAGAACGCTTTCGCCTCGTGTAGGCTCGTTGACCCACTGAGTGAGAGAGAGAGAGAGAGAGAGAGAGAGAGAGAGAGAGAGAGAGAGAGAGAGAGAGAGAAGAGAGTTACAAGGAGTTACAAGGAAAGAAGTACCTCAAAGGCCTTGCGGCCCATACCGAGGAGGTACCAATGGCAACGGGTGCCAGGGAAAATTTTGTCTTTCAACTATGCTAGCAGTAGTAGAAACTGGATAGAAAAGTATAAAATAGCTCTATATTTACCTTGCTCACAGAGACACCGTGCAAGCGAACTCCTGCAGAGTTTTCTTATGTTTTAATCTTAAACTATCACGTGTTAAAGTAATTCCCACATATACTAGTCCTAAATCGTTTCAAATCCAACTTCTAACCATTGTTGCGAGTTGGGTTATCATTTGAACTAAACATGCTTCTAAAATCGACATCTTTGAACCCGCGTCACGTAAGCGTCGATTGTAGCCCATATGCCTAACGAAAGGGATTAACTTTGTGGCATTTTTCGCCAGTTTCCAATCCACCTACCTACTTCCCCACCAATACCCAGCGCGCGCACTTCGGCCATTAGCCGGCGGTGAGGTACCTTATCAAAGGCCTTCTAATCAATCGCCCTACTCTTATCATACTCACTCAACATGACGTAGAAAAACTCGAGCATGATGGTGAGACACGACCTATGCCATCTAAACCCATGTTGGAGTCCCCAAGTAGCTTGTAAGAATCCAAATGGTCAACAATCCTACTCGCTATTTTCCCCTCTAAATATTTACCTACAACTGAAGTTAAATGGTGTTATTTATAGAGGTTCCAAGCCTCTCTTCCCACGCATGAGATAGCAGTAGCGTCCTAATAGTAACAGTAGAGAAAAAGACAATACTAAAAGTTTTTCTTTTTTCTGCAGTCAGAGGAGAACATCCCTAACCTAAGCTAAAAGGACAGAGTGGGATGGGAAGGGGTCCTAGTAACCCACGGGACAGGTTTGTACAACAGACTTCACCCGCCCTCCCAAAAGAGAGAGAACCTAAAGGAATTGGCAGCCATTTCTCTAGAATCCCACGACTCGGGACCGGAGGGCTGTCACACCCCCAAGTATAAAGTTTACTACACCCAGAAGGAACGTGCATAACCTTTATACCCCCTGCGGGGGAGAGAGAGAGAGAGAGAGAGAGAGAGAGAGAGAGAGAGAGAGGAGAGAGAGAGAGAGCCTTTATCAAACAAAATTCTCCAGCTTTTAACGAGGAAGAAGAACGCCGATTTCTGCGAACCTTTTCAAGACGAATCCTCATCGGCAAAATCGGGATTTAGAAACGCAATTTCAGAGCCGATTTTCGAACCTCCATTCCCTGTTTTTAATCTTTATTAGGGTCATTATGAACGCATCCAATGAACACAGCGAAGCTAAATTACACACTAATTATATATATATATATATATATATATATATATACACACACACATATGTGTGTGTGTGTGTGTGTTTGTACGAATACAGTACTAAGAGCGCTCAAAAGGAGGGACAACACAGTAATGATTCCCCTGCTGAGAACTCTGATCATACCAAAACTTGAATACTGCTCAGTTTTGACGTCCCCATATAAAAAGGAAGAAATTAAATAAACTAGAAGAAACGCAGACACATTTCACAGCCAAGATTGATGGCTGCAAAGAACTCACTACTGGAAAGACTATGTAAAGTAAATCTGTACTCCCTGGAAAGAAGAAGAGAGAGGTACACCATAATCTACATATGGAAAATGTTCGAAAAAATGGTACAAAACCTCAAACTAAACCCAATTACCATCCAAACAACGCTGGAAAATAGGAAAGGCAGAATGTGTAGTGTTCCCAAATTAAAGGCCTGAAAGGGACCTCCTCAACACTGAAGGAAAATAGCTTGGTTGTCAGGGGGCCAACACTTTTTAACCAGCTTCCAAAGGACCTCGGAAACGTTACAGGGATCAAAGTTGAAGTCTTCAAGAGAAGACTAGATGCTTGGCTCAGGACGGTACCAGATGAGCCGGGTGTACATGGCTATGTGCGGTGGAGAGTGCAAGAGAGAGACTCGCTCCTCCACCAAGCCAGGCCTAGAGGCGAGGCCACCAGCTTGACCTTCGTGCAAAGAGAGACCACCATACAAAACCTAAACGAGTTTAACGAGGTGTGTGTGTGTGTGTGTGTGTACCTTGGTAACCTTGGTTTTGCTTTGACCAGAATTGTTAATTCTGACGAAAGTCAAGCGTGTTGCTCCGCCTTAAACTTATAGCTTAACGTGGAATCCGAACTATGACCCACCAAAGAAGTCAGAAATTAAGAAGTCCTCGAACACACTCGATCTCACGACCTCCCGATCAGCAGCCCAGTTCTTAACCACTTGGCCACCCAGGGTACTGATTTATCTATCAGCCTATTTTTTATGGAAAGATGAACAGGTGGGTAAGCTGCGCGCCGCCTGCTCTCGCCGGGCATCGAACCTGGGGCTGGTGGATTTGTAGCGATGCTGAGCACTGCACTGCCGAGACGCATATATATATATATATATATATAAAATGGGGGGTGCATCCGTGCTTCTGTTGAGAGACGAAAGTCTTAAAAAATAAGTCAGTCTCTCACTCCACCATATTTCCCTCTTTTCTTATATACTGTATGATATGTTACAGGGGGAATTTATGTAACTAGGGATTTCATGAAATCCCTAGTAACACACACACACACATATATTTATTATATATATATATATATATATATATATATATATATATATATATATATAATATATATATATATATATAGTTTCCACCTTCTAAACCTAAAAAAAAATAAAAGTTACAATTAAAAATTACAACTAATATTACGGTTAAATTAGTTAAAAATTAAGAGTACGATACTTCCAAATACAAATTGCCATTGTAAATTGTAATCAATTTGAGGGTCTCCATACTAAAATATAAACGAGAAACGGCGCACAAAAACGGCGAGACGAAAAGTTGTTTGGTTATATTATATATAATTTAGTGGAGGAAGAATGTTCACTGAGTGAGGGTTTGAGTTTGTGTATGTAGAGCGATTCCAGTGAAGATGTTAGAATTTTGAAATTATCTAAAGTAACAGGATGGGAGTATTGTTCAGAATGATTTGTGATAGATGAAAATTCCGGTTTGATACTAATCTGTAAGTTTTGAAAGAAACATCTTTGTTTTGCAAACCTTTTGTTCAAGATGTAGGAGTGTTTTGCCTGCATAAGATTGAGATGCTTGGGAAGGCTTCTTGCGTTTTAAGATCGAGGCTGTATTGAAGATGTATTGGCAGGTATAAACTGGAAATTGCACTGGGGAAAGGCCGAAACGAGGATAGATTTCAGTAAAGATATCATTTTATGAGACTGTTCCAATGTATGGAAGTTTGACATATAATGGAAACTTGGGGACATCTTTTGTAGGAGATTTTGGGCGATAAAGATTTGTTAAATTTCACTGACGAGTTTGTCAAATTTAAAATTAGGGAAAGAATTACAATTAAAAAGCTTCTTAGATAAGAATAAAGTCCAGTCAGAGGAAGTTCTGTAAGAACGGAAAAATGTAGATCTGATATTTGAAAGTTTGAATTTAAGGGGTAGGGTATAGGTAGGGTATAGAGCAAAAATAATTAGTTCCTAAAAGGGGTACTCGCTTTCTTTCTAAAAAGCGACGTTGAGAATGAAATGAATTGCAACATCTGACTGTAACATTTAGGAATGAGAACTTGTTATTACTTTCTTTCTCCATTGTAAATTTAATGTTTTGGCAAAGGTGGGACTCGGAGGGGATGCCATTATCATTCTATCGGTGTGAGAGAACAATTCTTTATTAAAGTTAAAGGTGAAATTGTAAACAGTTAAATTTAAAACTGAGAAAAATAATGATTTGTTAAGACTTAAAACATCATTCAAAAATTAAAAAATTTTGTTACATAAAATATCACAAATTTATTTTACAGGAAAGTTAGTAAATAAGGACTCAACATCAAAGTGGTCATAAAAGAATTGGTATCAACAAAGAATGAATTGCAGAGACAAATTCAAAGGAGTCTTTTAGTGCAAATTCGTTCTGTGTTAATGGGCTCAATACCGGAACAAGGAACTTAACTAGCTTAAAATTTGGACAGTTTACGGCTGAAAGTATTGGTGGGACGGGTAAATTATTTTTGTATGTTTCGGGTAATCCATAAAAGATATCCGGTGAAAATCCGGAAACGAAAAAGTCATTATAAAAATCAGATAATAAATTAAGATTCTTTAATTTACGAAGGAAGTTATTTATTTTGTCTTCAAGTTTAATGATACAAACAAAGATGTTAGTATTCAGTTTGTATCTTTTCCGTTTGGGGGCTAGCAGCGAATTTTAATGAAAATCGGTATACTAATGTAGTTCTTGGTGGTCACTGATTTCAAAAATAATTTTTTTTTTTTTTTTTTTTTTGAGAAATGAAAAACAAACACGTTAGAGCACTTTAAATAATTTTAATTAATGTGTTTTTAACGAAAATATCATGACTTAACCTAACCAATCTTCAAGGGCGTACAGTTGACCTAACCGGGCATTCAATTGACTTAACCTGGCATTCAATTGATCTAACTGGGCATTAATTCTTGATTTTTTTCTGCTACTTTTACAGATCTGCAGGGATCCTTAAAAAAATGTATTCTTCCGTTAGGGATAATTTAAAGTTGCACTTTTTACCGTTTGACCGACGCTTTTGGCAGCGAAAGAACTGGGTATTTTTATCAAAGGAACACACTTTCCCACACTTAGAGCACTTTTTCATAAACAGTAGCAGTTTGTGACTCTGGCTAAATTTAACACAATCCTCCGTAACTAGTTTAAGCTAGTTAAAACACATATTAATTATTAAAAGTGCTCTAACATGTTTCTTTTTCATTTCTCCAAAAAAAGAAAGTTATTTTTGAAATCAGTGACCAAAACTACATTAGTATACCAATTTTCATTAAAATTCGCTGCTAGCCCCCAAACGGAAAAGACCCTTCAGTTTCTTAAGTTTTGAGCAACCCCCCGAAAGAATGTCAGATACTTTATTAATATAATCAAGTTTATTCATTAACACAACTTTTTTTTGCCTTTGTCTCGTTTAAAAATGATAAGAGAAGAATCATTCGTTAAATTACGTACAGCGTTAAAATCCTTTGGGGTAAACAAGGGGTGAAAACATTTTATAACTTTTAAAACCCAAAGTAAAATTTGTTTGTTTAATACTTTTTCGTTAGTTAGCTTATAAGGCTAACTAACGAAGGCTGGGGGTAGGGTGGCCAGACGTCCGGCTTTAGGCGGACAGTCCGCCTTTTGAGCACTCTGTCCTTAGGGTGTCCATTTCCAAATTTCCAAAAGGAGGACACTGCGTATGTGGCCGTACGTTAACATATATATAAAATATATATATATATGTTAACGTACGGCCACATACGCAGTGTCCTCCTTTTTAAATGGCCACCCTAGCTGGGGGCCGTGATCTTCAGGTGATCCTGCGTTTTAATATACTGAACATTCGCATCTAATTTACGAATAAGGTTAGATTTACATTCAATTTCTTGTTTCTTCGTAAACCAACGTTTTAAAGAAATAAGAGTTAATGTACGTCTTTTTAAAGCGTATAACTTTTCGAACATAATCATATCACTTACATATAGAAAGAAACCGATGATTCAGTTTCGCCTTTTCAAATTTTCTTGATTTTGTTTACAACTTACGAAAAATCTTTAGGGTAGATTCATTGTACCTCGTTCTAATATATCGCAAATGGGCTTATTCGTAGGTAATCTCAGTCTAGAGATGAAGAGAACTACCACATAAATATACATTTATTCAATAGCGTGAGACATTTCGGAAACTATAGTTTCCATCTTCTGTAGCTAAAAAAAAAAGGTTACATTTAAAATTACGATTAAAAACACAATTAAAATTAGTTAAAAATTAAAAGTACTTACAAACAGAAATATAGATATTGTTTTTTCTTAGAACTTGCAGATCAGTGTCAAAACCGGAATTTTCATTTATCAGAAACCATTCTGAACAATACTTCCATCCTGTTACTTTAGATAATTTCCAAATTCTAACAGGTTCGTGACAAAGACAACTTTGTATTTGTAAATACTTTTAATTCTTAACTAATTTTAATTGCAATCTTTAATTGTCACTTTTTTATTAGCTACAGAAGATAAAAACTATAATTTCCGAAACGTCTAGCGCTATTGAATAGACGTATATTTATTTGGTGGTTTTTCTCTTCATCTCTAGACTGAGATTCCTTACTAATAAGTCTATTTGCGAGATGAATATACAATGTGTATATATATATATTATATAATATATATATATATATATATATACAGTATTATCGTTAATTAAAGTAACATCTTATTCAATGGAAAGCCGCTTCGTCCGAACTAATCAATCAAATTGGATAATCACGTGTTGGGGAAAAGATGAGAAAGGAGAGGAAAAAAAAACTAAATCCTTCACAATGAAGGAATGGAGAGCATTTTGCGTGATAAAGATTATATAATCTCGCGAAAGAAAGAATGAATATTTTCAGACATAAAAATTGAAATTAAAAAGAATTAAAATATCAATTTAACGGTGCATTTGAATGGTACTGTCTGATATATATATATATATATATATATATATATATAATTATAATTATATATATATATATATATATATATATATATATATACAGGGTGGTGCAAAAGTCTGGACCCATAGGCGGTTTATATGGAAAAAAAAGTGTGGCCTGCAGGAAGTTTATTATGAAATGAAATTTAATTAACCATACACCAGTGACTAAATTATGTTAAATTTAACGTTCTAGTTCAGAATTTACAATAAGTGTAATGGTATTTCGTATAATCGAGGCATAAGGAAATTTGCGACTGAACGTGAGGTGGCTCCTTCTTTTGCGTACAAAAGCACAAGCTCTATTCTTTCTGCTATTGTTAACTTGTCTGCCATAGGGTAACAATCTGAAAATATTTAGTAAAATTATAAACAAAAATTAAATTATAAAAACTATTATAAAAATCGAAAGATATTTTTTATATAGTAAATTGGCTATGGGTCCAGACTTTTGCACCACCCTGTATATATATATATATATATATATATATATATATATATATATATATATATATATATATATATATATATACTGGCGGTCAAAATTAAGTTGTCACTAAAAAAATGTTCCATAACTTAAAAGCCCTGCTGCCAAAACCAATACAGTTTTACATAATGCAATATAGACCTATGTACTGTATGCAGTGGTGTAGTCCGGGGTAACGCAAGGTAACGGCGTTACCCCACTGGTTTTATTTTACTTTTAGCGTTACCCCACTGAAGAAATTACGACTACACCACTGAGTCTGTAAGAAGTTATAGTAGCTCTCTTAGCCCTCTTATTTTTAGTAGTTTGTATTTAATCCTATATAAATTAAATTTATGAACATTAATTCTCCTGATGCAGGTTGCATTTAGTTAGATATCTTTACGTTTTCATAAAAACTGTCAGCAATTAATAATGGCCCCCAGGAAAGAAATTCTTAAAAAAAACGCATGAAAAAAATGGCTCTGTATCGTCTTGGGATATCGCAGAGATATATTGCATATAGGATTGGCGTTTCTCAGAATGGAGTATCCAAAACCTTCAGTAAACAGGAAGGTCCAAGGAAGATAAAGAATGACGACAGTGAGAGAAAATAGATTATTATTTAAAAAGTCCAAAGACAGAGAGATTTCTGACGGCACCTCAACTGAACACAATTTAACATAAAACAGCGTCTCATGTTCAACTGTCCAAAGGCGACTAAGAGAGGCGGGGTTGAATGGTGGGTAGCTGTTAGAAAGCTTTATCTGAGGGATGGCAATAAGCAAAAGCGACTGAATTGGGCATGACAACACCGAAACGTTACGTTAGAAGAGTAGAAACAAGTATTCTGGACAAATGAGAGCAAATTTGAAATATTTGGTCGTAAGAGAAGCGTGACCCGACAATTCAGCGCAGGACAATTCAGCGCGAAAATACCAACAAAGAAGAAGAAAAAACAAATCCAGAGGGAAGAGAGGCTTGCAACTGTTAGGTTAGGTTTCTAGTTTTTGAAATAAAATCTTAATTTTAACAATTCTAACAAATTTTGTTTTTTTAAATAAAATTTTAATAATTATACTCCTTTGAATTTTATCTCCGATTTGTCACTCCTTCGTTATGTCACTCCTTCGTTACGGTATTTATGTCACTCCTTTGTTATGTCACTCCTTTGAAATGTCACTCCTTCGATACAGACCCAATTTAGCATATATATAAATATACAAATTTTTCTCTTTTTTATTTATTGCGATTTATTTTTATTATTTTTAACTAAACTTTTAACTGTACTGACTTGCGCTGAATTGTCTTGCGCTGAATTGTCGGCGCTGAATTGTCGGTGTTCCTAAGAGAAGACAGTATGTGACAAGAAGAACTGGAGAAAGATTCAAAGAGCTTCATGGTCTACAGTCAAGCATGGAGCTGGCGTTGTAAAAGTACGGAGCTGTTTTGGTAGTGATGGGACTGAGGATGAAGTAAAAATTGAAGGAAACTTCAACAAAAAAAGGTACCATCATATCCTACAGCATCATGTCATTCCTTCTGGTCATCGTTTAATTAGGAATAACTTCATTTTCCAGTAAGATAATGACCCCAAACATACATCACTCTTATTACCAAAGATAGTTGAACAGAAAGTGTAAAGATGGAGTATTAAGAGTAACGAATTGGCCTCCTCAATCCCCAAATCAAAACCCAATTGAGATTATATAGGATGAACTTGACAGAAAGGTAAAATCGCGAGGTCGAACTAATTCTACTCAAATTTGATAATATTTACAAGAAGAATGAAATAATTTTCAACCAAAGTATTTGGAAAAATTACTGAAAAAATGGCCAAAATATGCCAAACTGTGAGAAAACAGAAAGGAGGATTTTTGGGTAAAAAGACGTTAGCGCATTAACAAGTTTTTATAGTATTATCGAGCAAAAATGTAACGTAATTTCAATTAAAAGGCGCATCCTGCAAACACTGTTATCGTTTATTTTTATTTACGATAGCAACATAACTAATACCACCATAGTTTCACTTTACCCAGTTGTGACACCATAATAATCGGCAGTGTGTGTATATATATATATATATATATATATATATATATATATATATATAATAATATTATATATTATATATATATATATATATATATATATTTATAAATATATTATATATATATAATATATATATATATATATATATGTGTGTGTGTGTGTGTGTGTGTGTGGTGTGTGTGTGAGTGTGTGTGTGTGAAGCAAAAAAACGTTGTTCATCTTTTTTAATAAAAAACCGATTTTTCTAGCAAAAGAACATGGGTCTTTGGGGTTTTTTAGTTTTATTTTCTTTTTTTTTGGTAAAATAGCTTTAAAATTTTAAACAATATGAAATAGATAATTGTAAAACACTTTATATCATAATAACAGTATTTTGAACGTATATATATATATATATGCGCCTCGGTGGTGTTGTGGTTAGCGTCGCTGACTAGGAATCCATCGGCCCCGGGTTCGAGACCCGACGGCAGCCGGCGCGCAGCAAAACCCAGCTGTTCATCCTTCCACACAACAATAAAGAAAGTGGTTGGTAGATAAATGGGTACCCTAGGTAGCCTAGTGGTTAAGACGCTGGGCTGCTGATGGGGCGTGGTTCGGATTCCACGTTAAACTGTAGGTCTAAGGTGGAGTGAAAAGCTTGACCTTCGTCAGAATGAACAATTCGGGCGGAAGCTAACCAAAGGTTATATATAGGGTGAACCGAAAAAACTTAAGCCCTTGGTGTAATATGCGAGTACTTTGGCTGAGGGTTGTTTATTTTGATTAAAGTAACACAATATGTAGTACAACTCATTTAACACTTGTGTGCCAAATTTCAAGTAAAAATCTTGTTTCGTATATGATGAACATTTACTTTAAAATTGGTGGTAGGGGAAAAACCGATTGCATTTTCTTTACTAAAACAGCGTTTACTGGATACAAAAGTGTACAATTTCTGTTGCATTTACTAAAAAATAATTCCTTCTGTTGACAATAGGGATATTAAACTTATGTTAGAATAAATATTCAATATGTCCGCCGTTTTGCTGAATGCGGGCCTCTAGCCTAGAGCACCAGTGATCAATGACACTCGATAAATCTCCGCGATAACTTTTCCCGAGCGTCCTCGAAGACCTGGCGCAATAATGTCACGTTTTCGATAGGATGTTTGTAGACAAACTCCTGCAGTGGATTTAATTAAATCTGGACTATTCGGAGGCCATTGTTCTTCTTCAATAAAGTCTGGGACATTAGCCCGAAGAAAGGCACAGTCGAGTTTACTGCGTGACTAGTTGACCCATCTTGTTGGATGGTGAATCGCTCTCCTGATTTATCACGAATGACGGGCAAATGCTTCTCGAGGATTAACTGAGAGTGCGCAGCATTAACCTTGGCCCCTGGTTCAACAAAAACGAGATATTTGAAGCGAAAAAGGATACCATAATTTTCTGGGTAAAAGTGGGAAGCTCTCGCAAAAGCCTCTCCGGCGACACACAAATCTTTTTTTCTGCTCTCGAATACACCCGATCGTTTTGAGTGTTCACCGGAGTTGAAACGGTAAACGTTTTCTCGTCACTGAACCAAATTCACCTAACAGTATGAACAGGAAATCTTGCTAACAAATGCTGGCAGCATGTTATCCTCTCTGTTCATGAGGATACGTGAGCTGGTGGACTTTCATTCGTTTGAAAGATCCATGCGTAAATCATGTTTGACGATTCTCCGCACCGTATTTCGTGAAATGCGGGATGCTCTTTCAATTTCTCTTGGAGAGTTTTGTGTTCCAGGTTAACCTTCTTGACTGCAAATCAGTTTTGCAACGACTTCCACGTTTCCTTCAGTGCGTGCAGCGCGAAGCCGTCCACGCCCTTCCTTTCGAGCAATACTACCAGTTTTATAAATTTTTCGAATCACCTTTTCTACCCGACTTCTCGTCCAATTTTTATTCGGGAACTCAATTATCGTTTTTATTGCACCACAATTTTTCTCTAGTCGAAAGTTTTTTATTAGAATAAGGTGTTCTTCAGCATAGTTTGGCATTTAAAATGCCCCTTAATTCCTGAAGCGTAAGAAACAAGCATTAAAATTTTTCAACAATAAGTTTTTAAACTTAATTAAAGTGAACAGAAATCCCAGGTTTTTTAATAATTACTGTACTTTAATATTTTACCCACACGTGTACAATAAGTCTTACTATATACCTATATAATTTAATAATAATAATAATTATACTCAAGAACTTACGGCCAAAGTTACACTCATACGAAGCTGAGGGTTTACATTTTTGGGCTACCATATATATATATATATATATATATATATATATATATATATATATATATATATATGGTGGGCCAATCGACCAGGGAAGTACTGCAGGGGACGTTAGGCAGGAGACAGGGAGTGCTGGAACTCCAGTTTCTCCTGTCACTGTCCTCCTTAGCCGATCTTTTTTCGTGTTTCATCTACCCTGTGAGCAGTCTAGCATGCTTTCAAACACAAATCTTTGAGACGTTGTTTTTGGCTCGCTCCTACTTCTGTGGAGGGGTCACTTTTGCGGGCGTTCGCCTTTGGCCCCTCATTACTACATAATATATATATATATATATATATATATATATATATATGCAAATAACTGCAATGACCGCGCAGTATATAATGAATAGAAACGACATAAGTATTAAGGAACGTTTCTGCACACGAGGAGGAGAGATAACGAAATAATGAAAAATGAGGCGAACCGCCTGGGAATCGAACCCAGGGCCTTCCAATTGCCGGTCGGACGCTCTACCATTATGCTACGGACCTCACTCAATCACAAATCGAAATTCTCCCAAATAGGGCAGAAACCAATGCCCTCAGAGAGCACCCTCGCAAATCGTGAATATGCGCAAATAACTGCAATGACCGCGCAGTATATAAATGA
Organism: Bathynomus jamesi; assembly: GCA_023014485.1. Lineage (NCBI taxonomy): Eukaryota > Metazoa > Arthropoda > Malacostraca > Isopoda > Cirolanidae > Bathynomus > Bathynomus jamesi. The sequence continues at coordinate 46,402 of JAJOZX010007159.1, forward strand.
ATAGAAACGACATAAGTATTAAGGAACGTTTCTGCACACGAGGAGGAGAGATAACGAAATAATGAAAAATGAGGCGAACCGCCTGGGAATCGAACCCAGGGCCTTCCAATTGCCGGTCGGACGCTCTACCATTATGCTACGGACCTCACTCAATCACAAATCGAAATTCTCCCAAATAGGGCAGAAACCAATGCCCTCAGAGAGCACCCTCGCAAATCGTGAATATGCGCAAATAACTGCAATGACCGCGCAGTATATAAATGAATAGAAACGACATAAGTATTAAGGAACGTTTCTGCACACGAGGAGGAGAGATAACGAAATAATGAAAAATGAGGCGAACCGCCTGGGAATCGAACCCAGGGCCTTCCTTAATACTTATGTCGTTTCTATTCATATATATATATATATATATATATATATATATATATATATATATATATTGGAATGTGTCGTTTTAATATAAATTTAATACTTAAATAATAATTATCTTAAATGGAACCAGTTATCGCTTGCTGTTTGTCATGTGTGGCTTTTAATGTGAATTTAACACATTTATCACATACAGCAATATTCATTCCGCCAAAAGGAATAAATTAATAAATGAGAGGGGAGAAAAATCAGTTTTCATCTCGCAAAATTTGAGGTTAGAGACAAAAGATGCGACTAACATTCAGCCAAGTCCTCAACCAAAATTGGTTCTACAAAGCCCTGACTCAGATAGGCTTTGAGTGAAATGAGTGATGATGAAAGCGAGGAAAATTTTGATTTTACGGATGAACAGGGGTCATATTCACATATTTCATACAGCGGTTCCGATAACTCGGATGAAGGGAAAGGGGCTCGTTCAGTGATATCATCAGTATTAATTTAATTGAGGCTTAATGTTTTTAAAGTTTTTAAAGTTACCTTACAATGCCCACACACAGTGGAAAAATGAATTTACGTCTCAAAAGTAAGATTTTTATTTTAGTGGGCATTTTGATGATCTTATCTCGTGATATAATTTTGACTTTAAATTCACAAGTTTCGCTTTTTTTTACAATATTCAGTCGTGTTACCTTACTGTCTTACTGTATGTAAAAAATTATTTATACCCAAAACTTTTCTTTAACAAACCTTATGAGTGATTTTAAATAAAGAGAACAAATTCCTTAATGGAGATATACACATTTATTATAGTAATAATTAAACAGAAATTATTTTATTTTGGTTTATGTTTTTAGCGAGGACTTCACCAAATACCTTGTCTTTAAAATAAATTACCTTCAGTTGAAGGGTTTACGTAAGTTACAGACTCAGGATACGGTCAGTACAAATTCTGTTATTCGTGTGCAGAGAGTTAATAAGCATGTTTTGCGCTAGGAACTAATTCCGGATCACCTGAAGATCAGGGTCCCCAGCCTTCTTTACTTAGCCTTATAAGTAGGGTTGCCAGACGTTCCGTATTTTACGGGACAGTCCCGCATTTGATCCAAAAATCTCGCGTCAAAATCCCACGTTCAAAATGTCCCGCAAAAAATATTTTTTAAGGAAATTTTTTAGGGATGAATTGATTTAGAATTTCAATATTATGTATAATAATTTCAATTTATTCACGATGTTTAAATGTTAAATATTATTGTAATAAAATTTTTCTAATTTTGTTTGTTGTAACCGTTGAAGAAATCGTTTCAATTTGAAAAAAAATTTGGTCTTAAAAAAAAAAAAAAATTTTTTGTTCCGCATGGGCATGGGCATGGGCATGGGCAAGGGCGTACAGTTGACCAAACGATTGGTTAGGTATCCCTAATTTCCCATGTGTAGAGAAGGTACAGTAAAAATTTCAGGCTTTTATTTCAGTTAATAAAAAACAAATGACAAACCTTTTAAAATGGAACACGTTTAAAAAATCGCCCCGATATAACCGTATTTGACTGTTTTCCTTCATGAATTATTTTAATTAAATAACATTTACGTAACTTTAAATAAAGCTTCGACTTTATTAACTTAATAATTATATAACTAAATACTCTCTTTTTTCCCTCCTCAACCGAAACATTCTAATACACGATCGCGATACTCCCACTTAGTTCCACTCCAATTCCCACTCGCAATCCAAACGTGAGAACGCTTCAAAAGAGAATTCGAAATTCGAGAAAAAAGTTTCTGATTTAGGGGGAGGGGGGGGGGAGTCCGACGTAATTACGGACTCCATAGGTATTTTTTAGGAAAAAATCTAACTTAAAGTTGGAAATCTTACACTGGGAATGGAAATAAATCGAAAGAGAATTGGCTTCTTCGAGATTCCTGCTTTCGATTATCTCATTCTTGGATGAAGGTAAAAATGAGACAGACCGAGATTGGGAGGGGAGACATTGTGGAACTACATTCTGTTCAAGAAATCACGGATCACCCGAAGATCAGGGCCTCCAGCCTTCTTTAGTTAGCCTTAAAAGGCTAAATAACGAAAATATCACGACCTAACCTAACCAATCGTTAGGTCAACTGTACGCCCTTGACGATTGGTTAGGTTAGGTCGTTATATTTTCGTTAGTTAGCCTTATAAAGCTAACTAAAGAAGGCTGGGGGCCCTGATTTTCGGGTGATCCGAAATCACTCCCTACAACCCAGCGTCCATAGCCTAGTGGGTAACACAGTGTTCCTATATATGTAAGTGAAGACACTGAGGCCGGGTGTTCGAATCCTGATGATGCTGGTAATAATGATCCGGAAGTTACCGAAATGGGCCGCCCGCATTAGTTAGCCTGAGCGCAATGCCACTTTCTGGCCCACTTCACCGACTGATTATTACGCCTCAAAAACGAACGTTCGCCGTTTAATAATTAACTGATAAATCGCTTCATAAAGAAAAGACTCGTGAATTTCCCTATAAATTATACCTAACACTATAACAATATATATGCAAAATAAAGTCATAAACCGAGCTTCAATACGGTGTGTATATACAGGGTGTCCCAAAAAAAACTATATACTCTTCATAGCATCATATATTTTATAATTTAAAAAAAAAAAAAAAATATTGTTATAGCAATTGCCAATGAAAGGTAAATTAGTAATCTAAGTGATCAAAATGTTATAGCGAGTTGTTTGCATATAAAATTTAATTAACTACGCCAAGTGCTCAAAATGTTCTCCGGCGGCATGAATGCACTTTTGAATGCGTCGACTAAGCCTGGCCTTGTTTTATCAAAGGCCTTGTAATGGCGAAGCCTATGGACCGAACGTAGTCTAGTCACTCACTAGCTTGCTTCGGACTTAGCCTACGCACTCATTCCACGATACAAACTCTACAGCATTCAACTTTATTCAGTTCAGCAAAAGAACCCATGTTGCGTAAACGTTTGACACGGGAGCAACGAAAAAGTGTTCTGAAATGGTACTGGAAATTTGAGAATGTGTCCGAAGTCCAGCGGCAATGGATCCGGGAATTTGGTACAAAGCCACCGACACGTCTCGCCATTACAAGCCATATGCACAAGCGAAGATCTGAACGACGCAAATCAAGTGCGAGCGATGAAACTCCGTTTTAGTGTTGCAAAAACTTAATAGATCACCACAGAAATCAGTTAGGCAATGCGCCCGTGAGACCGGAATCAGTAAATCAGGTGTTCACCGGATTTTAAAGTCGGCAAAATGGAAAAGCTACATTCCAAGTCTGTTACACGCCATGACTGAAGATGACCCTGATCGCAGACTCGAATTTTGTGAATGGTTTCAGTCAATGGAAGCCGAAGACGTACAGTTTGCCAACAAAATCGTGTGGTCTGATGAAGCTACCTTCAAGCTGAATGGCACAGTAAATCGACACAACTGCAGGTACTGGTCACTTGATAATCCACACGTTTATGTGGATAAACATGTTTTTTACCAGGATTAACAGCATGGTGTGGTGTATCATCCAGGGTTTGGTTGAACCATTTTTCTTTAATGGGACAGTTACCGGTGCCGCATATCTCGACATGCTGCGGACATAAATTATACCTGCAGTTCGGAAGTTGTTTGGAAACGACGACTTTTACTTTCAACAAGATGGAGCCCCCCCTCATTATCATTGTGATGTCAGAAGGTACCTCGATGAAACGTTGCCTAACCGTTGGATAGGACGAAGAGGAAGCGTTGAGTATCCTCCACGTTCACCGGACTTGACTGCACTTGATTTTTACTTGTGGGGCTACCTGAAGGATGCAGTTTATGGTACAAGACCCGCAACACTCGAACACCTTAAGGATGCAATTAGGGAAAAGTGCGGGACCACCACAGCATCCACATTAGTCCATGTCTGCGAATCAGTTAGTCGACGCATTCAAAAGTGCATTCATGCCGCCGGAGAACATTTTGAGCACTTGGCGTAGTTAATTAAATTTTATATGCAAACAACTCGCTATAACATTTTGATCACTTAGATTACTAATTTACCTTTCATTGGCAATTGCTATAACAATATATTGTTTGGGTTTTTTAAATTAAAAATATGATGCTATAAAGAGTATATAATTTTTTTTGGGACACCCTATATATATATGCTAATGAGCTTCACAAGTTATCGTTTTTTGAAACGTTCAATATGCAAAAATGAATCGATTCGTAAGATGTTCAATAAATGGTTATTACATTTTTTTTTTTATCTAATATTAAAAAAAAGTTATATATATATATATATATATATATATATATATATATATATATATATATATACAGGGTGTCCCATAAGTCCGGTCTCACAAGAAAATTTGGAGCAAGTGTAGTTTACGTGGTGCAAGTGTAGTTTACGTCTCCCTGACGCAAAAGGGGACACAAACTACACTAGGTCAAAGTTAGGGAACGTAAACTACATTAGGATCTTTAGGAGACATTTTTTAAATGAATCCACCAAATAAAACGTTAGAACTAACGAAAATATTACGAATTAACCTAACCAATCGTCAATTTATATACAGTATGTATATTTGTTTTAGTTCTATGTATTACTTTTGTAAATGTAACAAAATAAATTTTCCCATGAGACCGGACTTATGAGACACCCCGTATATACTTATAAAGAGTGCAAATTCCTCCTACATTTTCGTCGGTAATCGTTGAAGTTACATTAGCTCTACATGTTATATCTTTTTTTTTTTTATAATTTTTAATCACTTACGCTTGCATTAAGGTAGGGAGGGGTTCCATTAAAAAATTTAGAGAATGCGCTCTTTTATCGTATACGACGATTATTTTTTCGAATTTCACTCGCGTTGGGAGTCTAGTTAAAAAACTCGAAATCACATTACTACTACTTCATGCTACCTCAGGATTTTACACAGTTTTTGTTTTGCTTTATGTTAGGTTAGGTTAACTTAAGCTAAATTGAACCCCCCAAAAAACTCCTACAACACACAGTAGTAACTATTTTGCGTAGGAGGAAAGTAATGCAAAAATAGTGCCGAATAGGAGCGAATGTAACTCCTTGTAACTCTCTCTCTCTCATATATATATATATTATATATATATATATATATATATATATATATATATATATATATATATATATATATAATATATATAGTCACAGTGTTAAAACAATTATTTCACGTGATGCCTAAAGTTAAAGTTTCAGCAATTTCGCGTAACGCCTGTGACTCAATCACAGTCATTACGCGTTACTAACCTACCCTAACCTTCAACGAAGTGATTTACTAGCAATACCTGAAACTTTTAAGTATCACGTTAATTGACTTGTTCCAACACAGTGACCGTTATATAGAACTTAATTGGGTTCTTCATGCTTCCTGCGATGTATCTGTTAAATACGTAAAATCGTTACTCTTTCAAACAAATATCATGGATGGTCGACGCGAGAAAGAGAACCGCCCTACAGTGTGTTCACGTTCACACCAAGTTATTATAATATTAAAAAGTATTAAGTGAATAACTTTATTTATATTTCCACAATTCTTTGATTATGCATTTAAACTTAATCCTACTGACATTTTATATATTTATTCTCCTCTTCTGTTCCGTGGGTTTATTTTCTTTCCTTACTTTTTACTTTATTATTTGATAGGTTTTGTATATTATTATTTTTGATGAATTTTGATAGGAGATAATTTAATTAATTGGACAAATTTTGCTTGATTTAAATGTTGTTATAATTTTACAGTGGTTCTTTTCCTCTCTAAATCTCGTCTATTCACATTTTTTTAAATTATCTGAAATTTGTGAAACTAAACTTTTGTTTTTGTAAATAGGGAGGTCTATTACATAATTGGAAAAATCCCTATTTAACCCTGCAGTAGATGTGTAATCTGGGCTATAAACGACTCCAAACGATTCCACGCTTCCATTACCTTCAGTGAAACTTTTTTTGATGATTGCAACAGTATACGAGTAAATTGCTGTTTGAAAACTCTTTTGTATTTTTCTTAGTCCCTACCCGATAAGATTACAGAAAACTACGTTTGTTTTTATCTATCACATCATTGTTCTCCAGAATTGGGCAATCATTATTTGGACCAATATGCGTATATAAGCTCAAATATACTTCATTCTATGAAGTAGAAAGCCTCATTTATTGCCTGCTAAAAAATAACTCGTTTGTTTTTATTAATTTTTTGATTTCCTGTTTCAGATTCTATAATTGTGCGAAGTCACGGACTTACTTCACGCATTCACGAATTCACTTCATAGATTCACGGATTCACTTCACCAACACTGTCTAAGTCCCATTCTTGCGAGAACCACCCAGATTTGTTTTGTTATACTCGTACATGTGGTAATTTCGAATCAGTAAAGCAAAGGCAGAATATCACAGAATTTGTAAGAAATCATATCTCGCTTAAATGCAAAAAACTTCGCTTTTTTCTACGTGAAGGTCAAAATATGATAATTAAAACCCACTCTAATAGACAAAGTTTATTTCCACAACAGTTTCGATGCCCACTGGCATCCTGTTCGGGTGGATACAGGAAAACGAATGAACCAAAAACAAGAGGGAAAACAGTCCAGGGACCATTAAGAAATTCGCACATAGGTTAGATCCCGTTCTCCCGACACTGGAAGGTCATTTTTATTAAAGGGACCCGCTTATAAGTACATTCGCACAAATTTAAAACTATCTTCTTGTTCTATACATACAGATTCTATTATTTTTTTTTACATAATTATTACATTTATTATTAAATTTATTACATTTAATATTGCATTATTATTTATTACAGAAATTATAAATTTATTATTACATTGATTATTACACTCTTGTTTATTATACAGAAATTGTAAACCGAAAAAACGAATGAAAAAGGCGAGAAGGAAACAATCCAGAGACCATTAAGGAATTCGCACCTAGGCTAGATCCCGTTCCCACGACCCCAGAAGGGCATTTTTTATTAAAGGGTCACGCTTATAAGTACATTCGCACAAATTAAAACTATCTTCTTGTTCTATACCTACAGATTCTATTATTTTGACATAATTACTGCATTTATTATTGCATTTACGTTTTTTAACATTTATTATTATTATTACCTTTACACTAATTATTACATTTATTTTATTACCTTTATTATTACAGTGGGCATCGAAACTGTTGTGGAAATAAACTTTGTCTATTAGAGTGGGTTTTAATTATCACATATCTCGCTTATTTCGGTGTAAGGCTTGGGGCTCCGCATAGTGTATGCCGATCATGTATGGAGAATTTGAGGCAATGGGTTCGAGGCAAAAGGCAGTCCTTACCTTTTGGTATAGGGTACCTATGGTTTGGCGTGAGCTAAAGACTCACAGTTATTCACTCAAGCAGAACTGAAAGATGCTGCCCAACTTTGGGGATTCAGGCTGAGTGAAAGAAATTTACTGATTGCTAGAACTTCATATTCCTGGTACAGGAGCAGAGAACAAGAATTTGTTCAATTCTTCTCTATGGATGGTTCTCTAGTATTCTGTACTGACATACCTAGTCGTATGAATACTATGGGCACAGACTATGATCCAAAAGAGTGGAAATTGTTCATTGACAGTTCAAAGTCAAATCTAAAAGCTGTTTTGCTGCATAATGGCAATCAACTGGCATTCATCCCCATTGGGCACTCTTTTCACATGAAAGAAAATTATGACAACGTGAAATTCCTTCTAGATAAAATAAAATATAATGATCATAACTGGATCATTTGTGGAGATTTAAAGGTGATATTCATGCTTCTTGGCCAACAATCTGGATATACAAAGCTACCTTGCTTGATATGTGAGTTGGACAGCAGAGCAAAGCCTGATCATTGGAAAAAGAAGGATTGGATCCAAAGAACTAACTTAACACCAGGCAGCAAAAAATGTTATTAACGAACCTCTTGTGACACATGCAGAAATGTTTCTACCACCATTACACATTAACTGGGGCTAATGAAGCAATTTGTAAAGGCTTTGGATAGAGATGGCAACTTTCAAGTACATTTCTGACCAATTCCTTTCTCTAAGTGAAGAGAAAATAAAAGGGGTGTTCGATGACCTTCAAATACGGAAACTGATGAAAGATGACAACTTTCTTGATTCAATGTCAAATGTGGAGAAAGCGGATTGGATATCATTAAAAAATGTTGTTGAAAATTTTCTAGGAAACCATAAAGCCAAAGACTATAGAACAATTGTTAGCCACACGTTGAAATGCTATGAAAAACTTGGTTGCAACACGAGTGTAAAAGCGCATTTCCTTCACAACCACTTGGAGTACTTCCCTGAGAACCCTGGACAGTTAGTGAAGAGCAAGGTGAAAGGTTCCATCAAGACACAAAAAACATGGAAACACGATATCAAGGAAGATGGAATGTCAATATGATGACTGACTACTGTTGGTATTTGAGGAGAGACATCTAAAGAGAGGAAATTCATCCAAATTTGATGATGTATATAGCTAAAGAAAAATTATTATCTAAAACGATTCTTTCTGTGAATTTTATTGTATTACAATTCTTTTACTCAGATTTAAATAAATAAAGTTCTTTTGGTGAAGTTGAAAGTTTTTAATTTGTTTCTAAATGTTTCATCTAATATTAGGTTTATATCATGCGCATAAAATCACCGTTTTACTAATGATTTTGTGAGAAAATCTGATGTGATACCAAAAAACTGATACCAGATTTGGAATCAGCACCCCCAAATTGTATTATTCCACCTATTTTCAAAGAAACAACAGATTTTTTTTTTCCATTTGTGTACTGGCTTTACCGATTTAGGGTTAAGTAATGTTGAATAAGATCTTTAGTAATATCGGATTTTTTCAAGAATTTATTCAAAATTCTTGAAAAAATCCGATATTACTAAAGATCTTATTCAACATTACTTAACCCTAGATCGGTAACACCAGTACACAAATGAAAAAAATGATATCCTTTTAGATCCCCCAAATTACGTAAACACCTTTACTCCTTAGGTTTATAAAAGAGCGTGTAGAATGTAGATTGACGAGATTAGGGACATTAGAGACGAAAAGTGAACATTAACAAGTGTCAAGATGCAGTAACTTTGCTGCCTCACCAAAACACACTCGCTTACTTCTAAAAAATCAAACCTAATGAAATCTGATTTTTCTAAATTAAATTAATTATAAACTGAAAAACTTCTATTCTCAACCTTTGTAACTGAAATACGAAGGTAAGTCATATAGTATCCGCAATTTGTGTATCTTTTTTTCCCAGAATTGTCTACACTGCTGACCGTTGGCGGCGCTGCAGTCACTGAGTGTACACATCGCTGCTTCGTGGGAATGAGACCTTGATATTTAGTTGTTCACTTGTAATCGCGCTGTAAATATGGCCGCACCACCTTCGACTGCACCAAAGAAGAGCAGCGTGTTATCGTTCGTTCTTTTGTGGGCTGAGGGCGTAAAAGGGGCTGGAATTCACAGATTATCTGTACAGTATGGTGATCAAATTTTGCCACAGTGGTGCGTGTACGAATGGATCGAAATGTTCAAAAATAGCCACACAAGTGTCGACTTAGTGGTGGATGTGGGCTGCCGCCCTGAACGTTCTGCGTCAGCGACTCTTGTTCGGACATTTTTTAACTTTTAACATTTCAATCCATTCGTACACGCTCCGCTGTGGCAAAACTTGATCACCATACTGTACAGATAATCTGTGAATTTCAGCCCCTTTTACAAAAGACGAACGATAGCACGCTGCTCTTCTTTGGTACAGTCGAAGGTGGTGCGGCCATGTTTACAGCGCGATTACAAGTGAACAACTAAATATCAAGGTCTCAATCCACGAAGTAGCGATCTGTACACTCAGTGACTGCAGTGCCGCCAACGATCAGCAGTACAGACAATTCTGGAAAAAAAAAGACAGACAAATTGGGGATACCTTTTGACTTACCCTCGTATATTAAGCGTTGATAGAAGCTCCATGGTATGAACGGATCACCCTCGACCGGAACACACAATCAATGACCACCACCAAATACTTTTAATCGGTCTTACGACTTTTAACCGACTTGACATTTTATCGACAAGTTATTATTAAGCTACAGTAGATTAGGTTAGGTTAAGTTAGTCCTTCAGAATATCGATGTTTTGAGTTTGTTGACGAAATGGGTATAGGTCCCTTTTAGTATACACTGTATGTATATATATATATATATATATATATATATATATATTCCCTGACGAATTGTATTGTTGACTACACGAAAGACCTTCGAATAATTTTTTCTTTTTCCTTGTGGGTTTACATTTTATCTATCTATATATATATATATATATATATATATATATATATATATATATATATATATATATATATATATATATACCGTTTCTATGCGCCTCGGTGGTGTTGTGGTTAGCGTCGCTGACTACGAATTCATTGGCCCCGAGTTCGAGGCCCGGTGACGGCAGCTTGCGCGCAGCAAAACCCAGCTGTCCATCCTTCCACACAATAAAGAAAGTGGTTGGTAGATAAATGGGTACTAGGGGGCGTCGGAACATATCAAAAATCGAGTTTCTCCAATTCCACAGTATGCACGTAGTTGGAAATGATGATCTGAACATCTTGTAAAAAAAATGAGTATATGCGACCCCCCCTTACCCCTTCCATAGCATCCCCCCATTTTACTCTCTCCACAGATATAAACCCCAAATGTGACAATCATGCATTATATTAAGTCTTATTAAGTAGATTAGATTAATTTGGATAGATTATTTAGATAGAGTTTTAGATAGATTGAATAGATTACACAGATTAATTTAGATAGATTAGATGAATTATATAAATTATTGTCACGTTTTTTGTTTAGTTTCAGATTGTTATTTTCAGATTGTTTATGATTGAATGAGTTATGATTTAATTCCGAATGAGTTATATTAAATTCAGAATGAATGATTCAATTGCTAAAATTTAACAATTAGTTTCTTGTTATTAATGCTACTAGGCCTAAATAACTGAAATCATGGCGACAAGAAGCAAAACGCACAATTCAACATTTGGTCACCCTGCAGAATTTCCACCTTCAATGACTCCTTCAAAGGCTGACGTATTTAGGCATTATTTATTGGTAAGAAAACGAGAAGAACTGATTTCGAAAGGTTCTAGAACAGCAAAAGAATGTTACAGAATTGTCACTAAAGATGTGGAAGCCATTTGGGAGAAGTTTTCCTTTCCCCATATAGGATTTGAAGGAATAGTTACAAAAGTTGAACGATTGATAGAATCTGCAGCAAAGCTAAATAAAGTACCATTAAAACAAAGAAACAACAGTTTTCAGCAGAAGGTGGAGACATTCGATGAAATGTTTGATATTTGCACTTGTACTTGTTACAATAAAAAAATCAGTCGAACGGATTGCAGATGTGATATTAGAGTTCCAATGATTGAGTGGGAGTCTTTTGTGGGGCAGAAACAAAAAAAAACCAACTAGGACCAATCGACAGAGTAACGACTTCGGCAAGAAAAAGGACTCACGATAGAGTTAAAGGATTAGAAAGAAGAGCCAAGATAAGCCTAGATATGAATGTCGCCTCAACCAGCAAACTGGACCCTTTACATATTATGGAAGATGAGAGCATGGAAATTGATGATGACAGTGACGATATTGACTTTGTTCCGGATTTTGAGCTGAGAGAAAACCATCAGAACAGAATTATTTATGATAACTTAACAATAACAGCAGATAGATACCGTGTAAGTTACAGAGCTACTGCAGCTATAGTAAATGCAGCTTTGAAGGATATGGGAATATTAGACGAAACCAATATGTTGAATAGGGAAAAAGTGGAAAGAGAAAGAATACGTGTGGGTAAAAAGAACATAATCAAAGTGAAATCAGAGAACACACAGATTGAAGGCATCGGATTTGATGGTAGAAAAGATCAAACTAAGACAAAGAAGGGAATGGAGTACGAAGAACATTATGTAATAGTCAAAGAACCTGATGATGTTTACATGGATCATATACCTCCAGATAACGGAACTGCTTGTTGTATTGCAGATTAAATAATAACTTTTATAGTTGATTCTAATAGCAAAGAATCCCTCAAAGCTTTGCTATGCGATGGCACCCCAGTGAACACTGGCAGGATTGGCGGAGTGCTAAAATTGATTGAATTATATCTGGACAGACCGGTACAATGGCTGATTTGCCTTTTGCACGCAAACGAACTGCCCTTTAGGCACTTATTTGAAGCAATTGATGGAAAAACTTCGGAACCAAACACTTTCAAAGGTTCTCTTGGAAATAAAATCCGAGAGGATTTGACCAAACTGGATATAGTTGATTATACCCCTGTAGAGGGCAACATTAAAGAAGTTTCGGCCGATACTGTTAAAAGTTTCAGCAGTAACCAAAAATATATGTATGAAATGTGCATTAGCATACAATCTGGACACATCTCACAAGCGTTAGCCATCTCACAAGCGTTAGCCATCTCACAAGTGTTAGCCATCATGCAAGATGGCTAACACGAGCAAACAGGATCCTGCGCTTATGTCTCTACACGGAATTCAGACAAAAACATCCAAGACCTAGTAAAAATTATAATGCTGGTTTACGCTCCAGGCTGGTTTTGGATAAAGTCTCATCCAAAGGCAAATGAGGGAGCATCTAATTTTTGGTATATCATGCACTTGCTTAAAGGCTTAGATAAAAAGCATCGGATGATTATGGAGCGTGTCCTCAGAAATAACGCCTATTTTGCCCACCCAGAGAATATCTTACTCTCAATGATAACAGACACAAGAAGAGAGGTCAGAGAGCTGGCTCTCCAGCACATCATTCGAACAAAAACTAGGAGCACCAATGCGAGAAATTTTGAGCTGCCAAAAACACTGAACTTTGAAGCAGACGATTATCCTAATATGATCGACTGGGACAACGAAACCATCACCCCTCCACCTATTTTACAGAATTTGACAAATGATGATCTTCTTAAAGTTCGAAATGAACCACTTCAGCTTATTCCTTTTCCCTGTCACAGCCAGGGAGTAGAACATGCTGTAAATGTGGTAACAGAAGCATCACAAGATAGAATTGGTTACGAAAACAGACATAAATTTATTTTGAATGTACTGGAGTCGAGAAAAAAGCTACCTGTGTTCCAATGGAAAGGCCAGTGGTGCCAGTAATTTACGATTTTAAATTTCTTAAGGTGAATATTTTGGTTTTAATATGCTTCAATTAAATTTCTTAAGGTGAATATTTTTATTTTAGTATGCTTCAATTGATTCTTTAAGTAATATACGGAGAAAGATTTCTTATTATATATATATATATATATATATAAAACTTACTTTAACTTTACTTATATCATTATTTACTTTAATCTTTGTCATTTATCAGGTTTTTTTATTCAAAGAATTGGTTTCAATTTCATTTCAATTTAAAAAAAGGGGGGGCATATGCAAAGGGTAGGGGAGGTTGCATAGCGGTGTAATTACAGTATGTTGTTTAGGGGCTCAAAGGAAACTCCGAGCAGTGTGTAGAATAAGAATACAAAATTTCGATCCCCCCCTAATGGGTACCCTCGGTGGCCTAGTGGTTAAGATGCTGGGCTGCTGGTGGGGCGTGGTTCGGATTCCACGTTAAACTGTAGGCCTAAGGTGGAGTGAAAAGTTTGACCTTCGTCAGAATGAACAATTCGGGCGGAAGCTAACCAAAGGTACAACCTTACAAAGGTTCCGCGCGATGATTCCTCATTTCGCGAAGGTCAAGCTTGTCGCCCCTCCTCTCGAGTTGGCCTGGTGAAGTAATAAGGTGGTTTCTTGTGCTCTCCACCTCACATAGCCAGGTACGCCCGGCTCATCGGGGATTGTTCTGAGCCAGGCGTCTAGTCTTCTTTTGAAGATATCCACTGCAACTCCCTTTGTGTTTCTTAGGTTTTTGGGCAGCTGATTAAAGTTTTGGTCCTCTCACCACAAAACTATTTTCTTTCAGGGTTAAGGATGTTCACTGTCTCGCCTTCATTTTGGGAATACGACACAGTCTATTTCTACTTTCCACCATTGTTTGGGGAGTTATAGGGTTCAGAGTAAGATTAGGGACTAGTTTCTCCATTATTTTCCAAGTGTAAATAATGGTGTCTCTCTCTCTTCTCCTTTCCAGTCAATATAGGTCTAGTTCGCGTAACCTTTCCCAGTAATTTAGTTCTTTGCACCCGTTGATCTTGGCTGTGAAGCTTCTCTGGATTCCTTCCAGCTGTCTAATGTCTTCTTTTTTATGGGGATGTTAGGACCAAGCAGTATTCCAATTTGGGTATGATCAGGGTTTTCAGTAGAGGAATCATTACATTCTTATCCCTTCGTTTAAAGGTTCTCAATATCTGTCCCGTTATTCTCTTTGCTCTGTTTACTGCTATCTTATTTTTTGTTTCAAATTTCGCATCATCTGTCATTACAACCCCTAAATCTTTTGCTCTGAAATTTCTCTGAATTTCCTGTCCATTTGGGGTATAATATTCCATGGATTTTAGGTCTTCTCTTTTTCCGTACCGTAACAGCTGAAATTTCTCGGTGTTAAACTTCATATTGTTGTCTTCCGTCCACTTGTAGATTCTGTTTATGTCGGTTTGTAGAGATCCTATATCTTCTGAGTTTCTTATTTTTCTACTGATCTTTGTGTCATCAGCAAAGGATGTTACTGTCCTGTCTCTGGTAACGTCCTCATCTATGTCAGTTAGCATGATTATGAAGAGTAGTGGAGCTAATACTGTACCTTGTGGTACTGAGCTGAGGACCTCTGATTCTGATGAAGATACTCCTTGTACTGTAACGACTTGCCGCCGCTCACTAAGGAAATTATATATCCATTTCCCTATTTTTCCTGTTATTCCCATATATTTCAGTTTATGTATTATGATTCCATGGTCACACTTGTCGAACGCTTTAGCAAAGTCTGTGTATAGTACATCATAGTTTTCATTACTGTCCAGTACATCAATAATGTTGTTGTAGTGTTCCATTAGTTGTGATAGACATAATCTGCCTGACCGAAACCCATGTTGGTTATCATTGAATTTTTTCCGAGTTTCCAGAAAGTCATAGATTTTCTGTATAACTATTCTTTCAAATATTTTAGTGATATGAGATGTAAGCGACACTGGCCTATAGTTTTTGGTCTCGGATCGATCTCCTCCTTTATATATTGGGACTATATTCGCGCTCTTCAGGATGTCCGATATTTCTCCCGTGTCTAGTGATCGTCTCCATATTCAGCATAGGGACTCAGCGATTGTATTCTTGCAGTTTTTGATCAGTGTGGCATTTCGTTTATCCGGTCCTGCCGCTGAGTGTGTTTTTAGTTTCCCTATAGCTTGTGTAATATATTATATCATCTGTCGTAAAGTCCAAATCCGTTATACTTTCCCTTTGCAGTTCTTCTTCAAACAACGCGTTTCTATCGCATATCAATTTGTCAGTTTTTGGGATACTGAAAGATGATTCGTACTGAGCTCTTAATATTTCAGTTACTTCTGTTAGATCATCAGATAAAGCACTGTTCTCGTTTTTTAAAGGTCTGATAGTCGCATGGTTTTTCGACTTTCTTTTTGCGAAATTATAGAAGTACTCTGAGTTAACCTTTATCGCTTCTATAGCGTCGTCGTCTTCTTTTTCTATATGCTTCTCGATTAGTTCCTTTATGACGTCATCGATACTTTGCAGTTTATCATTTAATATTTTTCTGATGTTATCTTTACAGTTACCTAAATTTGCTTAATTTTTTTACTTAATATATATATATATATATATATACACAGCGTTAATAAAAATGAATAGACATCTTTGTTTTTTCCTATAGTTTTTTATTTGATAAAAAGAGTGAATAAATAATAACGGATTTATTAAATCAATATACAGTATTTAGGATCATGTTGCTTACCCCTTTGCATTATGTAAAGCTGACACACGTTTTGGTATTTCATTGATGAGCTTTGATATTTGCTTTTGAGGGCAATTATCGTGGCGTCTCTCTCTCTCTCTCTCTCTCTGTATATATATATTATATATATATATATATATATATATATATATATAGAGAGAGAGAGAGAGAGAGAGAGAGAGAGAGAGAGTCGTTACAGTTCAAGGAATATCTTCATCAGAGTCAGAGGACCTTAGCCTAGTACCGCAAGGAACGGTATTAGCTCCATTACTCTTCATAATCATGTTAATTGATAGAGATGAGAAAGTTACCAATGACAGCACAGTAACATCCTTTGTCGATGACACAAAAATTAGTAGAAAAATAAGAAACTCAGGGGATATAGGATCTCTACAACCAGACAAAAACAAAATCTGCAGTTGGTCTGAATGCAATAATATGAAATTTAATACTGAGAAATTTCAACTATTAAGGTACAAAAGAAAGGAGAACCTAAAATCCATGGAATACTATACCTCAAATGGACAGGAAATTCAGAGAAACTCTAAACCAAAGATTCAGGAGTTGTAATAGCTGATGACGCGAAATTTGGAACACAAAATAAGATGTCAGTAAACAGAGCAAAAAGAATAACTGGACAGATACTGAGAACCTTTAAAAGAAGGGATATGAATATAATGAATCCTCTGTTGAAAACACTGATCATACCAAGCTGGAGTATTGCTAGGTCTTAACATTCCCATATAAAAAAGAAGACATTAGTTAACTAGAAAGGATTCACAAAAGCTTCACAGCCAAGATCAATGGCTGCAAAGAACAAAACTACTGGAAAGGTTACACGAATTAAATTTATATTCCCTGGAAAGAAGATGAGAGAGGAACAGCATTATTTACACTTGGAAAATAATGGAGGAATTAGTCCCTAATCTTACTTCGAACCCTATAACCACTCAAGCAACAGTGAAAAGTAAGAAAGGAAGCATGTGTTGTGTTCCCAAATTAAAGGTTAAACATGGAACATCCTCAACCTTGAAGGAAAACAGTTTTGTTGTGAGAGGACCAAGACCATTCAACCAGCTGCCCAAGGAACTAAAGAACACAAGTGGTTTCGGTGGATATCTTCAAAAGAAGACTACACGCCTGGCTCAGAACAATACAAGATGAGCCGGGAGTACCTGGCTGTGTGAAGTGGAGAGCGCAACAAACCAACTCTTTACTTCACCAGGCCAACTCAAGAGGAGGGGCAACAAATTTGACCTCCGTGAAATGAAGAATCATCGCATGGAACATCTGGAAGATTGAAAGGTATATTACATACGAATTTATATTCACTTATGTTACAAGAGTTAATTTTGAAATTAAACTTGACAGTATATTTGAAAATAAAATATAATTTCAGAGCGGCCAAATTAACATTTCGTCCTTAATTATAATAGCATAAAGTCATCTTCAATTTCAATGAGGCAAATTTTGTGCCAAACTCGGACAGAATGAGAATACGAGTATATTTTAAGTAACGTAGTGATGTACCGACTAGTCCGTAAATAGTCGGCACAATCGGCCTATTCAGCCGACTACGAATAGTCGGCTTAGTTGCTAAATGTTTGCTAAGTATCTAATTTATCATCATTATTATTATTATTATTGTTGTTACCACTATAAGAACAAAACATAACTCATTTTATTTGTTTCCTTTCAAATAATTTACACACAACTTTCTATGATGTTAAAATAAAAGGGATCTTTTCGGTTTAACGGCCTGTAATATGTTTCACCATTACTTGTTTTTTATTGTCCAGTTTGGCTCTTTTCCGTTCTACCTCAGCAACAAAAAATGAAATTATATATTATTTTCTACTGTAGTTTTACTTGCTGAATTCAATAATATATATCTTATTCTGGAGAAATTTATAACAAAAGAGTTATAGTCCGTTTATTTTATTTAAAAGTAGAGATTGCATTTAAGATTTCAATAAAAATGTCCTTTCCTTTTTGTCTTCTCCTCCACAGAAATTCGCATAAATAAGAATCTATCATATTTCTAGATGTTCCCCAATGTCTCTTGTTCCTTTGTTTAGCTAAATCAACTGTCAGCGCCGGCCTTAGGATATTTCGGGCCCTGTGCAGAGTATACTGTACGGGCCCCCCATGACACAAGTCAAATTGTTTTTCATTGCTAATCATTTATTTTAGTAGATTGTTAACAAGTACAACAAGTAAAATTTAACTATACAAGTGCACCTGTAACAGAATACCAACAGACCAACAGCCTTTACTATTATTACTACTTATTACTTTATTATTATCAAATATTTAAACTATCATAAGAGGTTTCAACCAGCGGCGGCCTAAGGATATTTAATTAGGAATAGGATAATTCAATTTAATTAGGATATTCAACAAAAGTAAATACACAAAATAAAGTGTGTAAATATACAAAAAAATTTGAAATTTTCGGGCCCCCCTAAGTTGCGGGCCCTGTGCGACCGCACGGTTCGCACACCCCTAAGGCCGGCACTGCAACTGTACGCCCTTGACGATTGGTTAGGTTACGTCGTGATATTTTCGTTAGTTAGCCTTATAAGGTTAACTAAAGAAGGCTGGGGTAGAACGTTATGTCCTTAACTATGTTTATGAAATTCCATTTATCATCCATAACAATATCTACAAAAGAGAGAAAAAAATTAATAATTATAACCATAACTAATTAAAGCACGAATACTTTCTCCAAAATAAAATATATATTACTGAATTCAGCAAGTAAAACTACACTAGAAATTGTTGCTGGGGTAGAACGGAAAAGATCCTCCAGTTTTAATCGAGCATTTCAAAAATAACATTCATGTTTTAGAGAAAGAAATAGTGAGGCAGTTATACATTTTAGTTTAGAGAATATCATATATACTTTAAGATTCCAAAATCCCTGAAAGTTTTAGGTCAACTGTACGCTCATGACGATTGGTTAGGTTAAGTCGTGATATTTTCGTTTGTTTTGACAGTAAACTAACGAAAATATCATGACTTAACCTAACCAATCGTCAAGGGCGTACAGTTGACCTAGCCAGGCATTCTGTTGACCTAACTGGGCATTCAGTTAACCTAACCAGTTGGTAGAGTCTAGAATTTGACGGTCCCGTAGCCATGACTCGTTTTTTCCCGCCAGCCGTCAAACCAAAACGGTCCCAATATTACGGTTTAAAAATCTATATTTTAAATTTGTTAAATTGTATATAACTGCCTCACTATTTGGTTCTCTAAAACATGAATGTTATTTTTGAAATCCTCGATTAAAACTGGACAATAAAAAACAAGTAATGGTAAAAAATATTACAGGCCGTCAAACCGAAAAGATCCAATAAAAGAAAATGGACGCAATGGTTAAGTATGTGGTAATGTCTAATGTCGAGGTGACCTGGTGACTCAAAAATGAAACGGTATTATTTATTGGTTGCTCATTCTTGGCTCGCATATACTGTATATGCCGATAATTACACATACCCAATAATTCAAATTTATTAGCTGTTCTCTTACAAGTGTATATACAGGGCGTCCCAAAAAAATGTATACACACTTTAACAGCTGATAGCTCAATTGATGTTTCTTTCTTTCCAAGTTAAACCCATTAGAATTAATAATGGCAGTCAGACTAAGCTTTGAACAAAGGAAATTCATTCTAAAATGCTACTGGAAGTGTGAAAACGCAGTTGAAGTGCAAAGACAGTTTAGGAGGGAGTTTCAAACAGATCCACCAACGCGACTTACCATCACTCGAATTAGAGATGGAATTAGCCGATGGAACTGTTCAGAATGTCCACAAGAAGCGTTCCGGAAGACCACGGACATCGACAAGCCCCACAAAGCAAGAAAGAGTACTGGAAACGTATCACCAAAGTCCAAGAAAATCTGTGCGGCAAGCGAGTCGTGAGGTAGAAATTTCAGAATCGTCTGTCCAACGCATTTTGAAGCGCTGTCAATGGAAAAGTTACATTCCAAGATTAGTCCATGCTATTAATGAAGATGATGATCCGGACCGAAGAGTGGAGTATTGCGAGTGGTACTTGGCACGATGTGGATGTGGATTGGACGAAGGGGTTTCGTAGAATACCCTCCGCGTTCACCAGACCTCACACCACTAGACTTTTTTTATGGGGATACTTAAAAGACAAAGTCTACGCTATAAAACCTGCAACAGTCGCTGAATTGAGAGCAGCCATTGAACGAGAATGCACACAAATACCAAACGAAATGTTTCGTGATGTTTGCGATTCCATTGCTTCGCGTTATCAGCAGTGCCTGGACCAGAACGGACGTCAGTTTGAAAACAGGCGTTGACAAAACAATTAAATAATGTCTGTAGATTCTATTACATTTTGAAAATGAAATGTATTTTAATAAACACTGCCTTTATAAGTATTTAAAGTGTGTATACATTTTTTTGGGACGCCCTGTATATATATTTTTGCAAATGAGAAATACTACATCTAATATTAGCTACAAATACAAATATTTTCAAACTTTAAGTCCTAATCAGGACAAGTGAGCTTAGCTTTAAATTCTTAGGCTTCCCTTAAACCTTTGACATATATAATCTTCTAACGTATATTATTTTAGGAATTCGCATTAACTTTCACGTATTAAAAAATTTTATAACACCCCCTTTTTAGGGTGTTTCACTCGTACAGAGGAAAATATCAAGGGTCAATATTTTTCTCCACTTTGCAAGTGCTTTTATTCCTTTTCATGTAAGAAAGATGTGCACCAATTTTGAAAACGATTAAGTGATATTTAGGGATTGCACACATTTGAACCTTTTATAATAAACAATTTTCTTCAGTGTTATGAAAAAATTCTCCCTTGGAACCACGGAAAATGAAAAACTCTAATAATAAAATTGGAAAATTCAAATCAATACACATTACACAATAAAATAAAATTTAATAATACAAAATTTTCTTCAGTGTTACCAAAGAATTCTCCCTTGGAAGCACAGAAAATAAAAAACTCTAGTATTAAAATCAGAAAATCCGAATCAATTTTTGAATTGGTACAAGGACGTTCCCGCCTTGGTTCTTTTCGGCACCTCCTTTCGATGATGCTCAACAATCCGCAACAAGAATTGTTTTTGCTTCTCGTCCTTGACTGATTTCTTGAATTGCTTGATTAATGCAATTCCCCTCTCCGCTGTGTCGTTTACGACTTTCAGCGCGTTGACTGACACTCTCAAGCCGTCATTTTTGGTGTACTCCTCTCCGTTGTCGACATCCCCGACGCCGAAGTTGTCGAAGAATGTCTTCGTCCTTTGAGTGACGAAGTTGCTCAGATCCTTGCCTTCAAGTCATGTTTTTCCACTCGAGTCGTTTGAGTTCCTTCCTCGACGCAGGTTTGTTCAAGGCCTGGAACATCTTTTCTTTCTCATTTGGCGATATCCGTTCATCAAGGAAAGCCAAGCCGACTAGAGTCTCCGACAGGTACCATAGATGCCTTTTGGCAACTCTCAAGGCAGCTTGGCCTAGGTCCTTGTTCGGATATGAAATCAACAGTTGAATCATGTCTAGGTCATTTTTCGGGGCCCACCTACTGACCACTGCCGCGTGCCAGAACCGGACATAAATGAAACACGTAAAAAGGGCCACGTCGTGCAATCCCTTCACCTCTCGGTCGGTGAGTTCCAGTTGCTCCCGGAACAAAACCATTTTCAGCACATGGATAGCTTTCGCCATCCACCTGGCTTGATGATGAGCTCCTGGAGTCCTGAAGGAGAACTCAGCTCCACCCCAGCCTCCAAGGAAAAGGAGCGACAGCTTGAGGAGTTCCTCATAATCTTCTCTCGGGTGACGTGAACTTTCAATGACTCCACGAAGATAACTCACCATCATGATTCGTTCATCTTCCAAGTACCTAGTGGCTGGCTCTTCTTCATCGATCATGGTTTTGAAACAATTTTTGTTAATAAAGTCCCAACGCTGCTGAAATCGTCGAAACAACAGGATTTCAGGACCACTTGTTGGCCCCAGGGACTTATGAAAGACCTTCAAAATGAGCTCATAAATGTGGTGACGGCAAGGCAACCACAAGACCGACCGAACGACCAAGGAATTGTTCAATCCTCATACATGCCCCTTGCAGAAGTCCGGTATTGGACGCCGTAGTGTCAAACGAGAGGACAATGATGCGGTCCTGAATTCCAAATCGTTGCAGCTCCTGGATGACGACTCGAGCCATTTGATTTGTTCACCAGTACCATCCTGGGCAACAGGCACTCCAAGAAGATGCTCGAACTCCTTCCCTGTTACCACAGCTACTCTGTCTTCCAAGCTTCTAGAGCTTCCGCCAGCAGCTTGGGGTAGTAGCTTGCTGTCCCAGTGCAGAACTAAGAGAGGTGGATCTTTGAAGATCGACTCCTCAAGTTGTTTGGCCATTTTCTCTCGATACTTGGCACGTACTCGATGAACAGTTGATAGCGAAATAATAATATGCAATACATCTTGTCCGAGACTTTTAGCAGTTGCAATGAAGGAAGTGCTTCCTTGTCGAATAGAGAGTTGTTCTCTATCCCAAGTAGCCACGAGTGTTGGATCAAGTGTGTTTTTGGAACGACGAGGTGACTTAGAGGCCAATGGAGCAGCAAAATCTTCATCATCATCATCTGTTGTCGCCGTTGAGCTAGAGGATGTGCTATCCAGCTTCATTTTCTCGGAGATCTTTTCAGCTTCTTCAGCATGCTTTCATTTTCGAAGTTCGTTTCTTAGCTGCTGCTTCTTTCCGTTTGACAGCCATGGTGTGTTTCCTATCCACTCCAGCCACTGAAGAACTCATTCTGTCCTCCCTCTGGGAGGACAAGAAAACCTTGTCCTCCTCCAGAACTGAAACTCATGCTCATCACACCTTGACAAGCGATGTCGAAAAGGTCAGCAAGGTCTCCCTTCCACACTGACGCTTCATAATGGCTTTGTCCGTCTCTCTCGACTTCTCCTCCTTCAAGTTTTGGTACTCTTTGTACAGCTTTAGTATAGCAGCTCTAATGTTCTCCTCTGTCTTCACGGGGATATTCGCCTTCTTCCAAACTTCTTGAAGCTTGATACTCCTAGACTTGATGGCAAGGGGGATTGTTTCCTTCAGCTCCAGGTGACGGTACATAAAGCAGAGGAGGACTTGCTCCCGGGATGGCAATCTTGCTCCTAAGAGCTCTTCGACTGGAATCTTTTCAATCAGCCAGATCTTCTTTCTTTCCATTTTCAACACTTTTTGCACCTATGAAAGAAAAGAAAACATTACAATATGTTGGAAGTTGGGACGTTCTCGAGATTTGGTTACAAAGAGCTAAGGTATCAGAGGTGACATAAGTGTGCAACCTCTAAATGGTGTTCAATTTGCTTCAAATTTGATACATATGCTTTACAGAAGGTGTACGGGGAAGAGCAAAATGTAGTGAAATTCACAACTTGATAAAAGTGGAACACCTTACCCCTTTTCCTTTCCAATAATAGCATAGGTTATAATTATGAAACAATGAATTAAAATGAATTTGAAATATTTCATTTCAGGATAGGCCCTATAGCTAAATCCTCCTCCGGGACTTTAATTTGAAATAATTAGGCATACCATTTCAGACTAAAGTAGTTTAACTTTATTCACTACCGTAGTCAAAGTAAGTGACTATGACGGTAGTTATAGTAAAACGCTAGAACAAATAATATTCTATTATGGTGAAATGACTGTTGTCGCCATTGAGACATGCATTAAATTTATATGAAACGTATACTAAGAGCTCTAAATTGCATATGCATTACAGATATGCTGTATTTAAATAGAAATTAATAAGTGTGTGACAGCCATAAAATTAAAATGCTTTTGTCTGCAAACCAAGAAAGAATGAGTTCTTATAGTCGGCCGACTTTGGAAAGCCGACTCGTCGGCAGTCGGCAATCGACCTTAATTCGCAGTCGTTACATCTCTAATTTTAAGACGTTAAAATTATCTTCACTTATTAAGACAATATTGGATAAAATGTAATTATAAATAATGTAATTAAATATGTCATACGACCACACAACACACACACACACACACACACATATATAATATATATACAGTATATATTTAGGTCAGTAATTGGAAATGGACAACATGTGCTTGGCATGGCATCAAACAATAAATCAAGCCTCGCACGACTATTACGAGTAGATTGAATTATTTTTACGATCGGTTTTCATTAAAAAGAGAATCGTTTATTCCCTTTAGGAATTCTTCCTGTAGTTAAATCTGGAGACTCGCCAATCGAACCACCTTTAGGAAATCAATTCGAAGAAGAAGAAGAACAAAAGATTAATTTTCGTCGAAGAGTTAAAGGAAACCTCGAATAATGAAATGTGGCTCGATCATAATAATTCTAGCGATGTCGATTCATTTCAACTGAGGCTTTTCCCACTAGTTTTCCCGGCCCTAATATCGTTCACGCGACATTCAT
This sequence comes from Bathynomus jamesi, assembly GCA_023014485.1. Classification (NCBI taxonomy): domain Eukaryota; kingdom Metazoa; phylum Arthropoda; class Malacostraca; order Isopoda; family Cirolanidae; genus Bathynomus; species Bathynomus jamesi. Next base: position 71,204 of record JAJOZX010007159.1, read on the forward strand.
CGACACTATAATAAACTTAACCTAACCTAACTTAACCTAGAACCTTGTCTACAAAATGTCACGTCGGGAAAATGACGTTAGTGAAGTGAAGGTGTTCCTAATAAAAACGTACGAAGTATGGATAAACGCGGAAAACCTGCCTGTGCGGAGATATCTCTTTGGTAGGTTGCGCAATGTGCTTAATTTGTCATCGATACGCGTGATTTACGAGGCTGTTGTTCTTATTAGAAGGAGCTGGGGTGGGGGAGAGAGGGGAAACATATATTATTATCGCATTAATTCGAGTGTTTTGAAGCCAAGCATGAATTTCTCTCTGCTAAGTTTTATGCTTTTATAAATTATTAATATCACATATATATATATATATGTGTGTGTGTGTGTGTGTGTGTTTAAGCGTTCATGCATATCACGCGCATAGCAACAAAGAACAGACATTTGAATGTACATATCAAATGTGCAGTGAAAATCGAAGTGAAAAGGACAAATTCCATTAAAATTGGACTTTATCGACAAATAAATAAAAAAATTCTTCAGAATCCACACGAAACGTCTTAACAAAGTTTAATGCCTGTAGCCTTCATGCAAATGAGAACAACTTTGCATGGAAACTAATGCATATAAAAAAAAAAAAATGCTTCATACACCATTATACAGGGTGATCAAAAAGTAACGCAACCCATGGGAAAACGATTTATTTCAGAGCAAGTGCTGGAAGTGGGCACCGTTCTGTGCTTCACACAAGTGGATACGGCGATTCATGTTCTTAAAGAACCTTAAAGATCCAAGGTGTATTTCATCTTTTTCATATATTCACCACCTGCAACAGAAGGAAAAAATCAATTATGCGCGTTTCTCCATGGGTTGCGTTACTTTTTGATCACCCTGTATTACTAAACACGTAAAATGAATTTAAATACGGAGTTGCAGCGATTGAAGTGATACGTCGCAGTGTGTACCTTTAACGAGGCTATAAAAAAGATTTATGTAAACCCCCTACGTTACACGTCAGAACAGACTGGAATGGCGTAGCGAATCTAATTTCATAATCATATTTATTCTTTTAACTTCTTTTGGATGCGGTTTGGAGTGTCTCTCGTAGTTAGGTTCGCTCCTCCTTCCTCATTTTGAGTTTTGATAAAAAATAAAAAGGTGCATCCATTTTCCCATCTATTTGTTAAGTTTTCCTAATGGAAAAATTCGCTTTCCGACAGAAACATTTATATCGAGACAACATTATGTTATGCTTTACGAACTGACGTTCAATGCGGGTAATTAGAGATTGCCTCCTGAAAAATTTCACTCTCGCAGTTCTGGAAAAAAAAAAAAATCGCCTACAAACATGGAATTTCTAAAAAACAAAAAAAATACTATTCAACAATGACTGAATTTTGTTCTTTGAAATTTTATTTCAATCACCCAAAAACAATAAAATATCCAAATATAAAAAGAATATTACCAATTCATGAGTAATTTTTTATGCATTCTAAACATTTTTTTCTAGGAGAATTTTTTTCCGAAACCTGTACCTGTTAGAATGGCCCACGTATATCTTAGATATGTTAAAAGGACACTGTTTACAATGCTGCTAAAAATATTTAAATAAATAACCATTCCTCGTTTTGACTCTCCTATACTACTTCGTCGTATTAGCGATGCAGTTCACAACTTGAAACTAAATGAACGAAATGAAAATAGGTTGATCAGAGCATCAGTGTTTGAATAATTAATCGTTATTTCTTCGCATTGTGAAAATACTGAACGCTGCAATGTATATTTCTTTTATATTCAGACTTAAGTCAGTTTTCTGGGTCCATAATGAAAGAAAATCGTAACTAAATGTAAAATCAGGAATACAATGTTTGAAATTAAGTTTTGAAGGTCTCAATCCTTTTGTGAATGTAATGAAATAATTTTAATTTACTCGTTACGATAAGTGAAACAACGGAAAGGAAACGAAAAAAAAAGGTAAAAAATACGAAACATCTTATTTATATAAGACACACACAAGCTCTTATTTCACACGATAAGAGAGAAGAGTGTAAATCTCGAAACTGAGTGACAAATGGCTCGTCTGACCATTTTAGCCGTCTTCCTATTTTCCTGCATATGCAGTGAAATGTAAAACTTTGGGCCGAGGACTCGTAACTTATCTTTCCTCTTTAAGGTCCGCCCATCGTACGAGAGAACGAACGGAACTTTTATTTCGAGACCACGACTCTTTAGGCTTCCTACTAATATCCCACGAACGCGTTTATCCGCGGATGCTGTGGTGATGATGTACGGCTTCTCTCAGGGTCCTTTCGGGTTAACGATAACGGAGCGAAAGGACGTTTCCTGACGGAGGCGAAGCCGGGTTCTCTCCGATTTCGAAACTTTATGTTTGCAACTCGAACAATATCTGGGCGGGAAGTCTTTCCAAGAACAACTTTTAAAACAGTTCAAGAAACAAACTTATGAGTATTACATACGCACGGATGAAAAACAATTTACGATCAGCAAATATTTAAACTTAATTTTTTTTTTTGAGAAGGTTCGCTATTCATTTTTAGAAAATACACACACACACACACACATGTTTGGTTATTTTAACCGCGACATTTTCATCTTTTCAAATGTGGATGGCGACATTTAACCTAATCTAAATAAATACATTTAATCTAACTTAACACTCATCGTATCCTTTTTTCATGATATTTAAGGACTTTAAATAAAAAGTATAAGTTTCAACTTATGGCGACACCACTAATTTCGATACACGCACGTTTGTGTCGCAATGAGCTCAGTGCGTATCCAAAGATTGTTGCGATGACGCAAGATAGCCAAGAACACTCATCCACACATCCATTAATTTATTTGTTTATATATATATATATATATACAGGGCCGGATCTAGAAGTTGCGAGGCCCTAGGCAGATCTAGAAATTGCGAGGCCCTAGGCCTATATATATATATGAAAATATGGACTTAATTATCGGTACTCTACCAGCAATATTAGAATCCCGCATAGACAGAACACTATGCCAGCACTTAAAAATTAAACCAAACCAAAATAATCACGCATGGAAATTGTATAAGAAATATAAATAAACCATACAAATAAGTATAAATTATAATATGAATCAAGATTTGTATCGAAAATATAAGACAATGATTTCTAAGATTTATATAATATTATAGGTAATGACTTTCCATAGTATACAAACGTTTTTCATATGTGATGTATAAGAGATGTTGACATTTCATTTTTTATAATAGTGAGCGATCGACTTATCAGGCTAAATATTAATGCTTTAATATTTGGTTCAGATGCTCCTTGAATATTACAGCAATGCTTTTCTACTTTTCTTTGAGCTAAACTCTTCAATTAATTGAGAATAATCTAATGAATTTGTTATATCGTTTTCTATTGATAACATAGCTAATGATTGCAATCTCGCTTGAGACATGGTGGAACGCAAATATGTTTTAATAAGTTTGAGACGCGAGAAACTTCTTTCAGCCGAAGCAACAGTAACTGGGATGGTTAATACTATTCGAAGTGCAACATAAACATTAGGATAAATCTCACTTAGTTGTTTTTGCACTATATAAACAAGGGCATTTCCGAGATCTGTTTTCTCAGGTATAAACCTGCAAAGTACTTTAAGTTCTTCATAGAGTTCTAAATCATTAATATCACTTGAACAGAACGCGCAAAACGGCTTGAGCGAGGTCCCCTTTGGCGCGAGGCCCTAGGCGATCGCCTAGTTCGCCTATAGCTAAATCTGGGCCTGTATATATATATATATTATATAATATATATATATATATATATATATATATATATAATATATATATATATATATATACACACACATATATATATATATATATATATATATATACAGGGCGTCCCCAAAAAATGTATACACACTTTAAATAATTATAAAGGCAGTGTTTATTAAAATACATTTCATTTTCAAAATGTAATAGAATCTACAGACATTATTTAATTGTTTTGTCAACGCCTGTTTTCAAACTGACGTCCGTTCTGGTCCAGGCACTGCTGATAACGCGAAGCAATGGAATCGCAAACATCACGAAACATTTCGTTTGGTATTTGTGTGCATTCTCGTTCAATGGCTGCTCTCAATTCAGCGACTGTTGCAGGTTTTATAGCGTAGACTTTGTCTTTTAAGTATCCCCATAAAAAAAGTCTAGTGGTGTGAGGTCTGGTGAACGCGGAGGGTATTCTACGAAACCCCTTCGTCCAATCCACATCCACATCGTGCCAAGTACCACTCGCAATACTCCACTCTTCGGTCCGGATCATCTTCATTAATAGCATGGACTAATCTTGGAATGTAACTTTTCCATTGACAGCGCTTCAAAATGCGTCGGACAGACGATTCTGAAATTCCTACCTCACGACTCGCTTGCCGCACAGATTTTCTTGGACTTTGGTGATACGTTTCCAGTACTCTTTCTTGCTTTGTGGGGCTTGTCGATGTCCGTGGTCTTCCGGAACGCTTCTTGTGGACATTCTGAACAGTTCCATCGGCTTCAAACTTATCTCTAATTCGAGTGATGGTAAGTCGCGTGGTGGATCTGTTTGAAACTCCCTCCTAAACTGTCTTTGCACTTCAACTGCGTTTTCACACTTCCAGTAGCATTTTAGAATGAATTTCCTTTGTTCAAAGCTTAGTCTGACTGCCATTATTAATTCTAATGGGTTTAACTTGGAAAGAAAGAAACATCAATTGAGCTATCAGCTGTTAAAGTGTGTATACATTTTTTTGGGACGCCCTGTATATAAGCTACTCCACTTCCCCTAAAAATGCCAAGATTCCTTCAGTCTGTCTGTTAGCGTATACAAAAGACACATGAACCTCTCATTAAAGTTGACAGAAACATAATATTCAATAACGAGAAACAGAAAAAAAAGAAACCAAATTATTAATTGGACTTTAAGCGCACGCACGTACACGTACACACACACACACACATATATATATATATATATACACAGTATACAAATGCATAAACAACATGCACTTCTGTAGGAGCAAAATTTATCCCTCAACAGAATTCGAATCCGGACCCTCTGGTCAAAGATGATGCAAAAAATGTGCGGGTGTGGATTTACTCATCTAATGTTACCCTCGTGCTTCCCACATAGGCTAGATTTGAATTAAATATTATGCATTGGCTTGAGTGCAGGGGGTTAACTCGTAAAACGCCTCTGAAAGTGAAAGCAATGTGTGCTGACAGGCTGTTGTTAGATTTTATCCTGCCATCACTTAATGGTTAAAGCCTGGGTCTCCGAGTCAGAGGACTCGGGTTCGAATCCTGGTGAGGAATGAATTTTGCGCGCATATATATATATAGTATATATATAACGGCGTAGTCAGAAATTTCTAATGGGGAGAAGTTATACATGGAAATATTATTCAACAAATTTTCATTTACACATCTACCCTAAGGTGGTGAATAAACTCATTTTAAATCAGCATATGAATTAAAAGGAAAGACTAAACATGTGTATGTTGGACAAATAATACTTTGTTCTGTATTGATCACGTTTTAAATTTTTGTCATTTTGCAATGTACAACGTATTTTTTAAAAGTATACAAAACCAATAATGATATGTACATATACGTTACATCTCAGATGCAGTACAGGAATCTAGATTTGTAAACAGCTAAACAAATATATATATTTAAATAACGAAAAGTTTATAAACATCCAAACAGCATATCTAATATAGGGAACAATTACTCCAAGCGAAAACTGAGCCGACGTGGTTTTTATGCCAAGTACAGTAAGATAGTATATCTTCTGTGCCGACATGACTATCTCAGTGGATGTTGAGTAATGCTCAGCCCTTAAAAGGGCTAACACAGTTTCCAACGTTAACTACGTAGTTTCTGCTATACTCTGTACTTATACGCGGTATGCAAACTAGCGTCTTCAAAGTTCATCCTGCAAATATCAAACTCAAAACACGCGCAAACAAACTATTTGCACCTCTGAATTTATATCACTTTGTCTAGTTTCTAATTAAGTAGTTCAAACTTAATTTTAAAAGTAATTGATCGGCATCGTAATGGACCGTGAATAAATGTTTGCTATTATTTTGTTATACTCCTAGGGTCCTTGGGGGGGTTCTAACTCCTCCAAAACTCCCTTAGCTACGCCAATATATATAATATATATATATATATATTATATATATATATATATATATAACCTTAAATTTCTAAAAAAAACTACTAATCACGTAATGATTCCGATTTTTTTTATGGAAGGAAAGGCCATTGGGGAGCGCCCTCAAAAATGATCCCCCCCCCCCCGCTACGTAAGAAAGAGTGAAAATCAGGGTCTCCGAGGCTTATACTGCCATTTTTTTTTCTAAATTTTGAGAAGATTGTGTAGTATGTAAAATTCATGTTTGTGTAGTGAAGAATAGAGGAAGAAGTGCGTGTTTGAGAGCATGCTGGACTGCTCACAGGCTAGATGAGACACGAAAAAAGATCAGCGAAAGGAAATTCCAGCATTCCCTGTCTCCTGTCAAACGTCCCCCCCCCTGGAGTACTTACCTGGTCGATTGGTGTCTACAATCTTTTCCTATTCCATGAATTTTGGTCATTATCCTGATGAGGCAAATTCGCCTTAAAATAGCTTCTTGTGTGTATCATTACTTCTTAGTGTTTAATTGTGAAATACTCTAGCATATATATATATATAGATATATGGGATTGAACTCAGAGTGGTCCCCTGAGGTTTTTTCATGATACACACAGACCGTGCATGGAACAAGGAACTCTTCTGGGAAAATTAAATCCACTATAGTTCGAATAAGTAATGGTAAATGACAGATACTATAGTTTTTCCTTTTTCATGATGTTAGTCTGACGTGGGCAACGGGTCACTTTGGTGCCTCTTTGCAAGTGACCCGTTGCCCACGTCGGGTTAACATTATGAAAAGAAAAACTATAATGTTTGTCATTTACCATTACTTATTCGGACTATAGTGGATTTAATTCTTCCAAAAGAGTTCCTTGTTCCATACACGGTCTGTGTGTATTACACACACACACACACACCACACACACACACACACACACATATATATATATATATATATATATATATATATATATATATATATATATATATATATATATATATATATGCCAGAGTCGTTGATATCGCATCTCCCCAAAATATTTGAAACAATGACTTTGTTCAGGCGTTTGGAAAGTGTGATTGTGGAATCATAGCACCTAAATTGAAATATATGTGAAGAGCAGGAAAGGTAGGAAAATGGATATACTCCTATTATTTCCTTCGTGAGCCTCAGCAAGTCGTTACCGTCCATGGAATATCATCATCAGAATCGAAGGTACGCAGCTGACTACTAAAATGAACAATATAACTCCATTATTATTCATAATCGTGCTAACTGATACATACGATGAAATTACCAATGATAGTATAGTGACATCCTTTGATGATAACACTAAAATTAGTTGAAAGATAAGAAATCTAGATGATATAGAATCTCTACAAACGGACAAGAACAGAAATTTCACTTGATCTGAAGGCAACAATATAAAATTTAATGCCGAGGAACTTCATCTATTAACCTACGGAAGAAGCGAGGAATACTCATGGAATACTGTACCCAAATAGACGGGAAATTCAGAGAAACTTCAAAGCAAAAGATTGAAAAGTTATAATGACCAAAGTTGGGAAATTTGAGACACAAAAGAAGATGGAAGTAAACAAAGCAAAAGGAATAACGGAACAGATACTGAGAACCTTTAAAAGAAAGGGCACGAATATAGTGATTTCTCCGTTGAAAGTACTGGAGTATTGCTCAGCCTTAAGGTCCTCATATAAAAAAGGATATTAATCAGCTACAAGAAATTCAAAGAAATTTCAATGCCACGATCAATGGCTGCAAATGACTAAATTATTGGGAAAGAGTACGTTAATTAAATCTACATTCGCTGCAAAGAAGAGAAGTACACCATAATATACGCAAGGGAAATAACAGAAAAACACCTAATCTCAACCTGAACCGTATAGACATTCAAACAACAGTGGAAAATAGGAAAGGTAGAATGTGTAGCGTAGCGTTCCCGAACTAAAGGCTAGACAAGGGACATCCTCAACGCTGAAAGAAAATAGTTTTGTTGTCAGAAGGCCGAGTCTATTTAACCACTTACCCGAAGAAATTCGAAACACTACCGACGTAGATTTGGAAGTATTCAAAAGAAGACTAGACACCTGGCTCGCAACAATCCCAGATGAACCGGGTGTACCTTACTGTGAACTGAAGAACTCGAGAAAGTACCCCTCCCCTCTACCAAACCAGCTAGAAGCGGGGCCACGAGCCTGACCGCCCCCCTTGAAGTGAGGAATCATCATACGGAACTTCTAAAAAATTAGAAAGCATATAAATACATATTATTTCGTAAACAATACGACAGCTTTAAAAATTTGGAGATTGAGAGAAATGCTAATATATCATAATGGCAAAATTTGTTCAAATACTCAGAAAACCGATTCGTTTATCTGGCAAATATTTGCTCGAGAGTTTTTCACCTCTTTCTTTACTTGAAACCAAACCAAACTTTTCCCTTACTAAAAAAAGAAGAAAAAATAAAATAAAAGAGGATTGTTTGATTTCATTCTTTTCTGATGATGTTTGTGTTCATATATCCGATGTATGTATTACCAAGATTTCGTTTGGATAAATATTACTGTTTGGGTATTCCAAATATATATATATATATATATATATATATATATATATATATTATATATATATATATATATATATATATATATATATAATTTCTCTCTCTCTCTTTACAAATTAAAAAACATCAAATAACGTGTTCGGTTTATGAGTCCTTTTTAAGTTGTTGTGTTAAAAATATCCTCTTCAGAAGTGAGTGTCGAGTTAAAATTTAAGGTTTTATACTACAGAAACTGCGGATCAATATACTGTAATAAAACAATCAAGTGATGACGGTGGTTGGCTGTGTAGTTGTCTGGCTACGGAACAAGTTTTAGATATTCATTCGCGAGCCAAATAATTTCCGATTGAGAACAAACTCTGAAGAGGTCCGGCGCTATTATGCTAAAACCGGAATTACTTTATCACTTTGATAGTATAAAATTAATAATTGTGCAATGATGAAATCGTATTTATCATTATTTCTACTTTACGGAATATATTCTATCGTCGACACCAAACTCTCAAATATTTTACGAAAATAGCCTTCATATAATTTTTAAATATTTGTGAAATATCGTATTTCACGCTGAAATCCTGATTTTTTTTTTCTAATATCTGAAGTCTATCCGTGCAATATTTCAACGCGTATCTAATTTCTGAAAGAAATTTACAATGTGCAGTATTTCCCGATTATTTTTTAGTAATCCTTTGGGCACTCCTTTATTTTTGCATTAAACCCTGATTAATGTGAAAAGAAAAATGGGGAAGAGTATATAAAATTTTATTTTCATTTTGGTGAGTCATCAGAGTATAAGTGGATAAAGTCATGGCCCGTGAAAATGATAGCTTCCAGAGACGGAGGTTCGAATCCCACCCACGAAAAACCAAACATCTGTCGCATTATATCATAACATATTTAATGTTAAGTGCTAATTATACGTTATTATGTTGTATGTTAATATATAAGATCAAAACTGTAAATAAGGTTTGCTGAAAGGGAATCTAATTGTCCATTCCTCCAATAGGTGGCGGCTCATGTTAAACATATTGACTAGGTTTAAAGCTGAAAACCTATTAAACTTCAATAAGGAAGAGAATGTAGACACCAATCGACCCGGGAAATACTCTGGGGGTGACGTTAGGCAGGAAACAGGGAGTGCTGGAACTCCCGTTTCTCCTGTTACTGTCCTCCTTAGCTGATATTTTTCAGTGTCTTCTACCTTGTGAGCACACACACACACACTTCTCCCTCTATTCCTCACTATACATACAGTATATGCATCTTACACACTACACAATCTTTTCAAAATTAAAAACAAAACAGAAAAATTGGCATCTTCGTTACTGAACCTTGATTTCGGCTCTTTCCTTCGCCTTCTCCTTGAGGGTCATTTCTGCGAGCGTTCGTCTTTAGCCTCCCTCCTTCCCGCACATAAAAGTGTTCTACCACGGAACAGCTAAAAACACCTTAATCACTAAAAAACCAAGTTCGGAATACGAAAGGTTCGATTATAGATTAAAATGCCGCTCACCTTTACTTTGTTCAGTCAGGTTTGCATCCACATTATTTTCGGTCGAATGAAAATATTTGTATCACGAATAATGTAATCGGTTTCTTATCTCGGTTTTTCCCCCGAATATTTCGTCTATAATTCCCAGTTATTTTAATCATAAAAAATACATCGAATTCACGCATATTAATTCGCTTTTTATTCATGAAATGTTTAAGAGTGAAAAAATGAATTCGATACAGAATAACGTCATTTATATGTGATAGTATTGTTTTAGTCAAAAAAGCTCGCTGAAAAATTTCAGCACTTCACGAAATTAATTAGTCTCGCTGATAGAATTTCATCAACTTGGTAGAAATTCTGGCATCATTATGTGCGTGAAGCCGGACTTAATCCGTGAATGGAATTCTTGGGGAAAATTTTATCCAACTCATTAGTTTCAGGTGTTAATTGTTTTAGACATATCGATGACACCTTTGCGATGTTGGGATTAGAAAACTGAGATTGCTTTATAATTAATTAATAATAAATGAACATTTGAACAAATTTAGTTAATTTGCAGAGAAACGTAGAAAATATTACGGCCACGCTAACCCGTAACGTCAGTTGATCCAACTTGTTTTGCGCATCTTGCGCAGGATAAAGGGGGCCTCACCTCCAGTAAAAGGGCAACACTCAGTCTTATAGTAAGCCTGCGCGGCGTTATTTTCGTGTTATTTTATTTCTATTGACGTCACGTTTCCTTTGAAGGCACCAATCATTTCCACCACTCGCGCGCCATTAAACCCGAAACGTCAAGTTAATCGTGCTCGTTAATCGTGCGGGGACGCACGTCATAGGTATTATGCGCGAGGTTATTGTCACTAAGCAGCATAATTGTAATTATAAATATTCAGTTTAACCATAATGGGTCAATTTACCGAAATTAATTACGTATAATACTTATGTTTAATTATAAATTTTAATATAGAGGAATTAAAATGTTTTTTCTAAGTTCTAGGTACGTGTAATAAAGGAATTAAAGAAGCTATAGTTGGATGCGTCCCGACAACTGCAGACATTATTCTGGAAGGCCGATATGAAAGGTGGAGAGAAAAAAAAAAGATTGAGACGATTCTAAGCAATCGAATTCTGCGCCATTCAGACTTCATCACTTTATTTCAATATTCATATTCAGTTTATTTTTTGCTTTAGAATAGGCTGTGGGAAAGCGGGCCTTCCATCATGAAAGTATGTTTTTTATTAGTTAAATAACTTTAAATTCAGTCAATTTGTTCCCCCCCCGAGCAAAGAACCTTGTCCCAAGTCTGCTGTTAACATTATACAGGGTGTCCAAGCTTAAATGGCAATAAAATAAAACATTATAAATATATTTTATTGCCATTTAAGCCCGGACACCCTGTATAATGTAATTCAACATTTATTTTAATCTGTGAACTTAAGAGTAAAAGTTTATTCGTGCGTTTTGATCAGTGACTTATTTAGTGTTTATATACGGTTTTCGAGTGCAGGTTTCGACTTGTGGTACTCAGTGAGACCCTATAGTGACTTAATTTTGATTATATGAAGTAACAATTAACACTCAGTTCTAACACTTAGTATTTGACACTTTATGGTGAACTTGTTCATGAGCCTATAGTGAAATTATTAGCCTACACGTAGTTGTGTGTTTAGAGAGGGGATCATATTTCCGCGACTTATTTCCGAGTATATACGACAGTTTGTACACGCTACCATTTTGTGTGACACCTAGACACCTTAGTTCTGATTTCACCCGAATTTATACGAGGGTTACGAGAGATTATAAACGGTACGCTGAGACTTAGTTCCGAGTTTATACGAGACGTTGTCCACTCTGTGTTACGACGCTACCATCCTTTATGAAACTCAGTTATATTTTGTGCGAAACTTGGACACATAATTTTGTGTCAGTTTTGTTCATCTTCGGCCATGTTACCACCTTGTTCGTCATTTACGCCGCTGCCACCACCATTTGGGTTTACACGGTACCACCTTGCTAGTCGCCACCATCGTTGCGACAGGTGATAAAAAAATAAACTACTTTGTAATTTGGCCAAATCTAATCACTTTAACTTGGCAACAGAAAGCTCAACAGCTATATTATACGTATACGTGAAGGCTGAGAACATGGACAGTTTATGATTTCCCCCTATCTAAAAGCCAAGTTCGAAAGTATGAAGAAATCTTTGGAATTTAGGTTATTCTCTATATATTATTTTAGATGTTTATTTCCATAATCGAAACAAGTTTTAAGCCCAACCACCAAACTAATTTCAATACGTTAAATATTTTCAAGCTTCCTTTTCCACCGAAACAAATATGTTTCTCTGAAAGGATATACTGTAAATGGAGTCATTGAAAAGAATCTTACGGTTAAAATTAAACCTACCTTAAAATAATCATACTTAATCTTAAAAGACCGTAATAGATTCCGATCGGTGAACGATTATCCCGAACAATATATTAAGGCGAAAATATTGATATAAAACACGCATATATCGATTCGACTATAACATCGCGACCCTGAAGACGACGACCTAATTTTGAGTCGCAGAAAAAATTCTCAGCTTAGTGTAAATTTCAGTAACACCGACATCGCTTTTCCATATTAACGTTTCAGATACGAAAAAAGTAGTTTTTGCTTTTATTAACAATACTGAAAATTCTAATATTTGACATCGCTCGAATACTTTTTGATGCGTTGAATTTAGGTCAGCATCTTAAAATTTGGCTAATTTTAAACGGTTTTATTCGGATGACGAGACAATCTTACAGTTGGAACTTTCATTTCTAATTTGACGAAGTCACTCACGATATTTTTAATAGATTTGAATAGCCACAACATGGGCCGAAAGCGTTAACCGGTGGTGTTCTTCCTCGCAGTATTAAATTGATGGTGACTGTCTTAAAATCTTTTATATTTTTTTTTACTTTGGGATTAACAAAAGAGTATAGCCAGTGAAGTCTATTTTTAAATATAACTCGTTCAAGACTCTCTCTCTCTCTCTCTCTCTCTCTCTCTCTCTCTCTCTCTCTCTCTCTCTCTCTCTCTCTCTCTCTCTCTCTCTTCTCTCTCTCTCTCTCTCTCTCTCTCTCTCTCTCTCTCTCTCTCTCTCTCTCTCTCTCTCTCTCTCTCTCTCTCTCTCTCTCTCTCTCTCTCTGTAAATGCAGTTAACTAGTGGCAAGTGAAAGACTAAAATTAAGTAAATGGAAAAGAAATATTTCGAACCTTTCACGAAAAACTTTTCCGACATCAAAGAAAAACGACCTGCCAAAGGCGATCAACTTTCGCGTTTCTCTGAAAGCAAGATTTACAACACTTTCTAAACCCATAGAAATCATCATCTCTGCAATGGTAAACGTCTCAACGCATTAACGTATGAATTCAATCTGAACGAACTATTCAGTGCAAGAACGTCTGATAAAAAGATTGTGTAAGATTTCAGATTTAGCGGTGAATAAAGTATTAAGTCTCGAATTTCTTATGGCTTTTATATATATATATATATATATATATATATATATATATATATATATATATATATATATATATATATATTCCACTATAAACAAAACTATAAATATCAATAAAAACTAAAAAAAAATAGATAAATAAAAGTAAATAATTAATAAAGAGAAATAAACCTATTTACTCTTAAATAAAGAGAGAGCGACACGGACTGCCTCCACATCATTCATCCATTATCCATCGAGGAACGAGTCACGTCTCCTTTGAATCCGTTCAAAACTTGGAATTTTAAAAGTAAAACCAAAAATAGCGAAACGCGAATGAAAAGGAATACAGACACAAACGGATAAAATATTTGGAAAGGAAGAAAAATAAAACTTAGGAACTGAAGAGAAAAGTTTTGTTTCTTTTGTGAGTCAGGAAATAGCGGACATTTATATCAACATTTATCAGTTCTTTTCAAGAAACGTTTCACTCCTTCAGACGATATGAAGAAGGATGGTTTCTGGCGTAACACGACCACGACAACGACGATGATGATGATAATGCGATATAATCGAATTAACAAGCATTATATTACGATAATACAGGGTGAATCATTCGCTGGTAGCCCCAGAGTATCGTTAATACTAGTGATGTAGGTCACATCCGCATCCGCACATTTTCTCGCATCCGCATCCGCACTTTGGACTGCGGATGTCGTGCGTATGTGGACCGTTGAGATAAAATGTCATTAATAAGCGGAAATTATCAAATTCTACTATATTAATAGAACTAGTTCATTGTGCGCAAAAGTGATGCAAGCGACAAGACGAGAGGCTGTTCTTGTATGAAGTTACTCTCTTGCAACCTACTTAGATCCACGTTACAAAGCTAAGTTATTTTCACCAAGTACATTAGAACGAGTTAAATCATCACTTGGCAAAGCAGTTGAAGAGTTTCAATCTCTTGAATCTGTCGCTTCGCCACCCACCAAAAGAATAAAAGTTTCAGTGACAGAACCAACACCTTCAACAAGCAAATCTATCACAGAATCTGTCTCTCAGTTTCTTGAGTCAAGCAGCAATGACGAGACCTACGCGATGTCAAAAGATGTAAAAATGATCGAGAGCTATCACCAAGAAAAACGCCTGGCTGCATGTGACAATCCTATTAGTTGGTGGAAAAATACGCAGAATATCTATCCATACTTGAGTAAACTTGCAAGAAAACATTTAGCCTGTCCTCCAACAAACGTACCAAGCGAGAGATTATTTAGCAGTTGCTGGATTAATATACAGGGTGTCTCAATATACATGCAACCCATGTCACTGCTAATAATTCTGCCAATATTAATGTTCTCGTTCTATTTTTTCAGATTTGAAGAGAGGAGACGATAACAACTAATAATTATCAATCAAAATGCCTTGGACAAAGGAGGAAAATTTTTTTTGCGTCACTACTTATTTGGAGACGAAATCATTCAAAACTTGTGCAAGCGAAATTTCGCAGGAAGTTCAACTTCAACAATTATCCCAGAAAAGCCAAATTTATCGTGGGCACACAATTTCAAGCCACAGGATCAGTAAACAATCTCAAACAAGAAAGCAGAAACACCCAGATCTGGCAGGAAGGTGACTGCAAGATCTCCTGACAATATGAATGCGGTGAGAGATTCTGTCGGAAGGAGTCTGAAAAAGTCAATCCGAAGACGTTGCCAAGATCTGGGTCTTTCACGTGCGTCAGTGCAAAGAATCTTGATCAAGGATCTTCAGCTGTACCCATACAGGATCCAGATCAAGCATAAACTCACACCAGCTGACATGGCAAAACGTGTTGTGATGTGCCGGTGGTTCGAGAACAAGATCGAAGAGGATCCTGACTTTCTTGATGATGTTTGGTTCAGCGACGAAGCACACTTCTTGCTCAGTGGGTATGTCAATAGCAAGAACAATGTGTTCTGGGGCACACAAGCCCCAGACGAGGTGCTTCAGAGGCCCTTGCACTCTGTGCAGGGTGTCAGGGTGATTGACAACTTCGCTCGTCGGCTTCAAGTGTGTCTGCAGCGCAACGGCGGTCATTTGGAACATGTGCTCTAATAAATGTATCCTTTGATCTAGAGACCTCAGATCTTCAGTTTTTAATTGTTATCATATCAGCTTCCAGGAAATGTAATCTTTTTGGAGTTTATTTCTGAGTAATAAATTATTATCATGTCAATGGGTTCCATCTATTTTGAGACACCCGGTATGATGAAAAGAGAAACAGACTGGCAGCAGAAAAGGCAGAAAAATTAATGTTCCTTAAGCATAACCTTCCTATAATTAAGTTTGAACATTAAACGATGAACATCTTAGTTTACTTTATTTTAATTACTCATTTATAAATATGCCTAATAAAACTTTAAACTTAATATAAATAGTTATCAAGCTAATTAAAGATCTCTTTCTATAAGGTGGAGGAGGAGGTTGGGGAAAGAGGTCGGTGGGGTGCATTTGAGTTGGGTTCACGTCCCGCATCCTGGTAACACAATTATGGTTTCTAATTGTGGCTGAAACTCAACAAAAATATAACGAATTTATTTGCAGCGAATTCACTAATTGATTTCTATATTAGTTAGATGCTTGATATTATTTTATATGTTCAGAGAAAAGTACAGCAATTATTGTACAATTAATCAATTATATTACATTATAGCTACAGCCTCTCTATATAATAACTTATTATATACGTTAAACACAACAAATCTCGAATATATCCTAAAAAATAACGAAAATGTAGACATCCGCATCCGCGGATGTTGAAATCAAACATCCTCATCCGCATCCGCGGATGTGAAAAAAAATGACATCCGCTACATCACTAGTTAATACGATAGTCTGGGGTTACCAGCGAGTGAATCACCCTGTAGTAATGCCTTAATAACAACAACAACAACAACAACAATAATTCAACAACTAATACAATTTAAAAATGTTAAATAATGTACAGTGTGGTTCATAAATTATGACAGTTTGAAAATACTTAAAAAAATAAGAATCATGAAACTTAGTACAATTATTATGGAAAAATGATGAGTGTGTTTTGACAAGCTCAGAAAATGCTCAAAGTGTCCTTTCCTTCGCGAAATTCCCAGCGAATCCGGCCACTGCAATTTTTTAATCACGGTCTCCAGCGTTTCCACTGAATCGCACCTTTTTGAATATTCAGTATCCGAGGATTTTCTTTTAAGACTTCCTCCTTTAGATATCCTCATAAGAAATCACAGGATTTCGTGTCTTAAGAGCACAGTCGCGAAGTCACGTGAGGCCGCTGGGGGCGATCAATCAGATAGAACTCTCGGACCAAAGGTTTCACGTAAAAAGTGAAACAAAATTATCTCCAACGCGTTAGCCCATACGGAGGAAACGGGGTGAATCGTTCTTGAAGGATGCAAGGGTAAACATTTTGGTTCAACTTCGCGTCATTAAAGAGTGAACAATAATAATCGCGCAATTTTCGGATTCTTGCTGAAAAAAATTCCTTCCCTATTAATCATTCCAGTTTCATGAGCGGAAATTACCCAATAAATTTTAACTATTTTTTAAAATGTAGCATAATAGAAGAAACGCAGTTTCGCTCAAAATTATTTTAAAAATTTTTGCTGAGAATTTATGTAAATCAAACTATAATCTCTAAAGTATTATATACATAAATCATTCTTAGGAGAAAAATTCACGTAAATAATATATACGCACACACACACACACAGTATATATATATATATATATATATATATATATATATATATGGGATGAATTTCACAATTAAACACGTGAAATGAATGAATGCTGCAAACCCACAAGGAAAAAGAAAAACGATTCCAAGGCCTTTCGTGTAGCTCTGAATACACGAAAGGCCTTGGAATCGTTTTTATTTTTCCTTGTGGGTTTGCAGCATATATATATATATATATATATATATATATATATATATATATATATATATATATATATATATATACTGTGTGTGAGTATATACAGTATGTATACTGTGTGCGTGTGTTTACAGTATAAACCTTTTTCTCCTCTTCCACTGCTGGCAAGTATGGAAAATACAATTTACTTTCATTTAATATTGAAATCTGTTTATGTCGTCGAGGGAACAAAACAACTTGGTAAGAATATTCTGTATCTATATTCTATACTTCTACACCAACACACACACACACATACATATATATATATATATATATATATATATATATATATATATATATAAAAATGTCGATTGACTAACTGAAATATTTGAATATCCTTAATATTATCACTGGTATGCATAAATTTTGCTGTCAAGGGTTTTGTAAGTGATTCTTATAGAGTTTGTCCTGCTGATTTCGAATCTGCAATCCGTTTTTCTCAATCAGCTCAGGTTATCCGGCTATGTCCTCATAAGTAAAATAGAATTTTTCGTGATTTTGTCAAAGCGGAATTGGAACTAACATCTATCATCACTTGTTTCACTTGTATAATATCTTTTTTTACTTTTCAGTCATATAGATAAAATATTTCATAATGAATAGAGCGTGTAAAAATGATCCCAATAGATTCTGCTACATATGTGGGACAGTTACCATGCCAAATAACCAGTCCCAAATCACTAAATTTGTGAAGACAATGTATAGAGCATACTTTGGAATTAAGCTAGGGGACCAGGACAAAAATTTCGCCCCTCATATGTGCTGCAAGACGTGCATTGAAAATTTGAGAAGATGGAGCAAAGGCAGAGCGAAATCTTTGCCTTTGGAATTCCCATGATTTGGAGAGAAGGAAAGGATCACGTGACAGATTGCTATTTCTGCATGACAAACCTCCAAGGTGGGCTTATAAATTTATTTTTCTTAAATATTTTGAAATCCTCGTATGAAACTTGACATAATATTCACCATAATGTAATATTCACCATATATAGCATAATATTCACCATAATGGTAATCATACATTTACATATACATATTGTTATAGAAAATACATTTACACATACATATTGTTATACAAGTTACATTTACATATACAATGATTGTATATTTTCTTTCTTTTTCATTCATATTGTCCCCGAAGGGACAATATGAATGAAAAAGAAAATATACAGACTCCATCGACCTATTTCATATCTTACAGACCGCAGCCTTCCCTCACGAGCCGCCACTGTCTGAATGCTTCTTCTATTTCATATGCAAGTTTTATATCCATGTTTCTGTGTTTCTATTTTCAGGAGTTAACAAGAAGAATAAACACATTGTTGTATACCCTGACATTCCTTCTGCTATGAGACCTGTACCCCATGGTCCTGGAATTCCAATACCCGACCCACCTCAAGCCCTGAACTTCGATGATTCTGATGATGAATCAATGACCAATGCCAATGACCAGTCCAGTCGTATATACACCTCAAAATACCGCTTCAAATGAGCCGAGGCCTCTCAACCAGGCCAAACTTAATGATCTTATCAGGGATTTAGGACTTTCCAAATTAGCTGCCGAGATCTTGGGCTCACGACTTCGAGAGGACAACTTGCTAGCTCCGGGAACAACATTCTCCTGGTATAGGAAACGAGAGAAAGAATTCCGCAAGTTTTTTGCAGTGCACGAAAATACCTCTTCCTTAGTGTACTGCTGCAATGTTGAGGGGCTAATCGAATCCTTGGGCCTGCCATATAACGCATCAGAATGGAGGCTATTTATAGACTCGTCTAAACGAAGTTTGAAAGCAGTACTTCTCAACATTGGGAATAGGGTTGCATCAGTCCCTGTAGCACATTCCGTACAACTTACTGAGAGCTACGATAACATGAAAATTTTACTGGATGCTCTCGTATACGACCAACATAACTGGAGGATCTGTGGAGATTTGAAGGTAATACTAATATCATAAGTAAACTATTGCTATTGACTATGTTGTTTTTCCAAAGGTTATTTGAGAGCGTATAAGAACACTTAACTTCCCCACAGAAGTGATACAGTCCAATGCATAGATTTTTTTTATCTGATAGAACAAATTCTCTAAATTCTTTAAATATTTTCATTTTTTTTCAGATTGTGGCATTTGTATTGGGAATGCAAGGGGGATCACGAAATACCCATGTTTCCTCTACAAATGGGATAGCCGAGCGGATGAGAAGCACTATGCACAGCGTGAATGGGCATCCAGAGAGAATTTTGAACCTGGGTCGCATAATGTCGTTTCAGTGCCCCTTGTACCACCAACAAACATTTTGCTCCCACCACTTCATATTAAGCTGGGCTTGATGAAAAATTTCATCAAATCAGTGAATAAGGAGGGTTCAGCATTCCGATATCTCGAGAGTAAATTTCCTCATATCTGATGCTAAACTAAATGCTGGGGTTTTTGATGGTCCTCAAATTCGAACTTTGATCAAGAATACTCAGTTCGAAAACGCAATGACTCTGTAGTGAATACTCTTATTTTAGTTTCAAGATAAATGTTAATTTTACCGTCTTGAATTTCGGAATAGTTATAAATTCATTTTAAATTAGTTACCCCATTATAATTCAATTGTGAACCACATTAATACTAATTTTATGTATACTATATTATTTTATTGTATGTAAACATAATTAATTATATATCACAATTGTCAGTTAATTATTTATATTCAAATATTTATTTTAATCTAATACCATGTCCATTTTACAAATAAATAATAGAAAACCAAAGGTTATATTTTCCACCTTTGGTACTGTCGCAGTTTCGCCTAACGGACTCAATACGGCTAGTGAGATAATCACTGGTTGGCACTTAACTAGCGGCAGTGCTTATGGCTACATCTCCAGGTTAACCTATACCGGATAGATGCGCTACGGTCCCAAGCCGTAGCTTGCCTAGGCCCAACGACGACGACGTAAACCAACAATTGGTGACTCCGGAGTTGGATTCCCCCCTTTTACCCGAACGACTAGGATTAGACTGTAACGTCGTTCGTGCCCATCACCCCCTTCACCCGAGCGACTAGGACCAGACTGTAACGTCGTTCGTGCCCATCACCCCTTCACCCGAGCGACTAGGATCAGACTGTAATGTCGCTCGTGCCCTCTGCCCCTCACCCACTGCTTTCTGTTCTTGCCAAACAGGTTGCCCTTCCGGACGCCTCGAACTCTGCACTTTCCCTCGTTCCCCCTAATTCCATGTACCAGTGCCTTTTCCAGCGATATCCAGGAATTCTTCAACCAATGCAGATGGGTGATACCATTAAGCACACCATTACCCATCACATTACAACAAAAGGTCCCCCTGTGTTTGCAAAACCCAGACGTCTTGCCCCGGACAAACTGAAAGCTGCCAAATCGGAATTCCAGCTTATGATAGATCTTGGGATAATAAGACCTTCCAAAAGCAGTTGGTCCTCTCCCCTACACCTGGTCCAGAAGAAGTCAGGAGACTGGAGACCATGTGGGATTACCGATTTTTGAATTCGACAACCATCCCGGACCGATATCCGGTACCAAATGTCCAAGACTTTACTTCTCTTCTCCACGGCAAATCTATCTTCAGTAAAATAGATCTCGTTAAGGCTTTCCACCACATTCCCGTAGAGCCTTCGGATATTCCCAAGACTGCAGTTTGTACACCATTTGGGTTATTCGAATTTTTGAAGATGCCGTTCGGGCTACGGAATGCTGCGCAAACCTTTCAGAGGTTTATAGATGAGGTCACCAGAGGCTTAGACTTTGTTTATGCCTACATCGATGATTTGCTTGTGGCCAGCTCAACGGAAGAGGAACATAAGGAACATCTTTCACTCCTCTTTCAACGCTTAGAACAATACGGTGTTACTATTAATGCATCTAAGTGTGTGTTTGCACAGCCAACCTTGGAATTTCTTGGTCACACGATTTCGCAGCACGGAATTACCCCCCTTCAGGACAAGTGTGAAGTGATAAAAAATTACCCTATGCCAAGTAATCAGCGTGAGTTACGTCGGTTTCTAGGTTTGGTAAATTATTACCACAAGTTCATTAAAAACTGTGCCAGTGTTCTTGCTCCTCTACACGCTATGATCACACACAAACGCAAGGTAACAAAATTGGTATGGTGTAGCGATAGTTTACAGGCGTTCGACAATGCCAAAAATGCTATCAATAGTGCATTGTCTCTGTCATTTCCTATCAGTGATGCCCCCCTAACTCTGACGGTCGATGCCTCAGATGTTGCGATCGGTGGGGTGTTGGAACAAACCATTAACGGTCAACAAGCACCCATCGCGTTTTACTCGAAAAAGCTGCAGCCAGCCCAAACGCGTTATAGTGCTTTCGGACGTGAACTTCTTGCTATTTACTTAAACGTGAAGCATTTTCAACATTTCCTTGAAGGCCGAGAGTTTTGTGTTTACCGACCACAAACCTTTGGTCACTGTCTTCAATAAAAACAGCTGTAACCACTCTCCCAGAGTCATCAGGCAACTCGATTATATCTCGCAATTTACCACAGATATCCGCCACATCAAAGGTGTCTTGAACACTCCAGCGGATGCACTTTCAAGAATAGAGATTACTTCTGTTACCCTCAGCTCTACACTGTGGAATGCTATTGCACAGGATCAAGATAAGGATACGGAACTACAAGACCTGCTCAGAGAAGACTCCACTCACTCACTTTCCCTCAAAAAAATGAGTATGCCAGGATTGTCTGTGCCCCTCTATTGCGACGTATCAACAGCTGCTATTCGCCCTTATGTCCCTCCATGTCACAGAAAAGCAGTCTTCACGGATCTTCATAAGCCCTCCCATCCTGGTATCCGTGCTTCGCAACACCTGGTTACCTCTCGCTTTGTTTGGCCCTCGATGCGGAAGGATGTCAAAACATTGGACCAAAACGTGCCTTGCCTGCCAGCGTGCCAAAGTCCAAAGGCACACCAGGTCCCCCTTTGACGCATTTCGCCCCCATCCCAGCGATTTGAAATAATTCATGTAGACATTGTTGGCCCTCTTCAGTGATTCAAGGCCAACGTTATCTGCTCACCTGTCTCGACCGCTTTTCCAGATGGCCTGAAGCCATCCCACTTCCTGATATCCAAGCGGACACTGTTGCAAGAGCCTTTCTTCATGGATGGGTATCAAGATTTGGATTGCCGACAAAAGTCATCACTGACCAAGGTCGCCAATTTGAGTCTTCGCTTTGGAAGAAGTTTACCAGCTTGTTGGGTACAGTACATGCGCATACCTGTGGCGTATCATCCGCAAGCTAACGGCCTCGTCGAACGCTTCCATCGCCAGCTGAAGTCATCCCTTATGGTGTCACGAAGACTCCCATTGGATGGATAAGCTTCCACTCGTGTTGCTTGGTATTCGCTCTGCATTTAAGAGTGATCTGAAGACTACAGCGGCTGAACTAGTCTATGGAACAACACTGCGGCTACCAGGTGGCTACTTCACTGCAGGGGATAAGTCATGCGATCCTACGAATTCGCTCAAACACTTTCCTCTCACATGCAGTCCTTCAGCCTGTTCCCCTCGATTGACTAGCCAACAGAACATCTTTGTTTCCCCAGCCCTCCAATCTTGCACCCACGTTTTCGTTCGTGTACCTCTCCCAAAACGGCCTCTCCAATGTCCATATGACGGGCCCTATGAAGTTCTCCGACGTACGCGCAAATCATTTCTCATCCAGCGCGGTTCCAAGGTCGACAAGGTTTCTATCGATCGCCTTAAGCCTGCGTTTTTGGAATCAACCTTAAGCGAGGTACATGTAGCTACCAAAAAGGTCCAGCGGAAATCTGTGTCGTTCGGAACTCTTTGAACTTCCTCTCTGGTGGGGGAGTGTGTAGTGAATACTCTTATTTTAGTTTCAAGATAAATGTTAATTTTACCGTCTTGAATTTCGGAATAGTTATAAATTCATTTTAAATTAGTACCCCATTATAATTCAATTGTGAACCACATTAATACTAATTTTATGTATACTATATTATTTTATTGTATGTAAACATATTAATTATATATCACAATTGTCAGTTAATTATTTATATTCAAATATTTATTTTAATCTAATACCATGTCCATTTTACAAATAAATAATAGAAAACCAAAGGTTATATTTTCCACCTTTGGTACTGTCGCAGTTTCGCCTAACGGACTCAATACGGCTAGTGAGATAATCACTGGTTGGCACTTAACTAGCGGCAGTGCTTATGGCTACATCATCCAGGTTAACCTATACCGGATAGATGCGCTACGGTCCCAAGCCGTAGCTTGCCTAGGCCGACGACGACGTAAACCAACAACTCCAACTGAGAAGAATGCCTGGCAGGCATTCAAATCAGTTGTCACTGATTTTCTTGGCAAGCGTAGAAGTCCAGAATACGAGTCCGTTGTCGAAAACTTGATGGAAGCTTTCAAAGCCTCATGGGTCGCGCATGTCCATAAAAATGCACTTTTTGTGGTCCCACTTGGACTATTTTCCTGAAAATTGCGGGGATTATAGTGAGGAACAGGGTGAACGATTTCACCAAGATATCAAAATAATGGAAGAGAGGTACCAGGGAAACTGGGATATCAATATGATGGCGGACTATTGCTGTGTGTTTAAGCGAGACGTGCCCGAAGAAAAACACAGACGGAGAGCAAAAAAACTTCATTCCTTCCTCAATAAACTTTTTTCCATATTCATTGTATGAATAAAAGTATTTATTCACACAATGTTTTCATTGTTCACGAGTGTTCTTATAATATTACTCGTATCTACAGTGTTTAAGCTAAAAAAATCAATAAATTTGAGGATAAAATTGGACTTATAATAAATGGCCAATAGAGAAAAAACCTGACCTGATTGAGGAAAACCAATGTCATTTTCGAATTCAGCATGGTCGAATTATATAATATGAGGAGTTAAAAAAACCCTCACAGGCAGCAAAAAAATTTCATATGCATACTAGTGTTATGAAGAGAAAAAATTTTCGGAAAAAAAAAAAAAATACTCACAAAATCTACGGAATCTCAAACTGACGTTTCATTACCTTAATAGGGATGAATTCTTGAGTCTCTTTAATTAAATATTAGATAGAAGTTATTTTTTATGAACGTTTTCTACTTTGTAATAATATATTTTTTAATTTTGTTTAATATTAACTTTATTATTATTATCATTAAAACAAGTCATTTTATTATTTATCCACGAACGTAATACAGGGTGGTCCAAAGTTCCTATCTGTTTTATTTTCTACAGGCCAGAGATGATGATATATGTACAAGAACGTGTGATGGAAGCTAACACTACGTATCCAAGGAAGCAGTGCAAAGAAATTCAAGAAAAATTGGAAGGAAGATTTCACGAACCAGGACCTATAGACAAAGCAATTCGCGAGCTGGTCAAAATATATATATATATATATATATATATATGAGGGGCCCACGTCTTAAGGTACCTAAGCGCCAAAATTAAAATTCGCCAGAAATCGCCTCCAAAGTTCAGCAATATTCTCGCAATAGTATCTCTGTTATTAATTGAGCTAGAACGTTCATTTTTGGCTAAATTAGAGTTCTAAGTATGCTAATGAAGATGTTGATGAGTTTTTGGAGTAGATTTTCATCTTTTATATACGTATATTTTTTAAAATTTTTTGATTTTCTTATTATGCCGAACTTTGGGTGAACTTTTGGCTGGCGATAGAGGTAAAAAAGTAGTTCGTTTCATAAGGTTTTCAACCATACTTCTAGTGTCGTAAGTTCATTATAACCCAAACCACCCGATAGACGAAGGGTGAAAATAGTGATATTCATCAAAAACACGTTTTCGCCTGTGGTGGCGCTTAGGTATCTTAAGACGCGCGACCCCTCATATATATATATATATATATATATATATTAGGGTGCCACTTATTTGGGGTGTTTTCATTTTTTGGGAATTTCTATCAGGACGGGCGCATTTCTGGTGTCATTCCGTCTAAAAACATTGTGTGTAAAATATTTTTGAAATAAAATAATAATTAGAACTGCCTCAACGAGGTCAAAGTTTATACTTTTTGTCGAAAAGTACTCATGGCGTTCTGTTATCATGTCAGTTTTCGTTTCGATAGCTGCTGTAGTTTCTGAGTTGAAAAATGATAACAGACAGACAGACGGACGGTCAGAGTCGTTGGTTTAGTCTTCCGCACTGGTGTACAGAAGACTAAAATGAGGTATTATACAGGGTGTAACACGAGTTTATCCAAATATTGATACAGGCGAAAGAACATGTTATTCTAAGTAGAAAATGGGTTGGGACGAGTTTTGCCAACACTAACAGTGTTTCATTCTCTTTTTCAGTGAGTTCTGAAACGACGTGATGGCTTCGGCAACAAGATCTAAAACAGCAGTCTATCTCCTGGGGACCGTGGACCACAGCATCACAGGAAGCATGCTGCCTACGGGAAAGCAGGCGCTTCAGTACTTTTTCCACCTTCACCTTGACGTCAAGAAGCCGATCAAGGAAGCAGCCGCTGAGACAGTGACCGCAGTCAAGGAATTCTGGGAGCGGTCCCGTATTCCTACGCAGAAAGACCAACGCGCAAGGGACAAGGTTCTCCGAATGTACGAGAAGTGGCGGGCTCTGAACAAGAACTCGAAACGGCGCACTGTGACCCAAATCAGGAACGAGGCCGAGTTCCTCTCATCCCTTGACCGCCTCTTCGACATCGCACACGAACAGGCGATGTCGATGATCACAATCGAAGAGGACAGGGAGTTCCTGACGGGACAAAGGGCCGAGGTGCGGCGCGGCCGCATCTCCTCCACACGTGACATGACGCTGCACACTGAGGAGGAGCGTGCGAGGAGACAGGAAGCGGAAAGGAGCCGCCGGCAAGATGATGAAAGGGCGAACAGAGAGAGCCGAGAAGAACTCGCCGAACTGGCATCGAGCTCCAGCTCAGGTGCAAGCAGCCCGACTCGGTCACCGACACGGCGTCGTCGCCGAGAAGAAGAGGAAGAGCTCTCTCTCCCGGGCCCGTCCACGTCGAATGCAGAAGCATCTACGACCCCTTTACCACCCAAGCGATTCCGCGCGTCGAAAAAGATGATCACCCCTGATCTCTCCGCAGCGATGGATCGGACGAAACTTACCGACCGAGAAGGTGTTTTTTTGCTGTCGGCGGCTGCGAGGAGCTTGGGCCACGACCCTGAGGAGCTGGTCTTGAACCGCGAATCCTCCCGCCGCGACCGAGCAAAGTTCCGTGCTATGGCAGCAGCGGAAATGAAGGCAGCCTTCCATCCTACTGTGCCGCTGACCGTTCACTGGGACGGGAAAATCGTACCAGCGGCTGACGGAGGCCCTGCTGAAGATCGCCTTCCAGTTCTGGTGTCTGGGGAGAACGTCGACAAGCTTCTGGCTGTGCCCAGCCTCCCCGACGGCACCGGCCGCGCCATGGCGGAAGCCGTCCTCTCTGCCCTCGAGGATTGGGACATCAAGGGACGGATCTGTGCCCTCTCTTTTGACACCACCGCCTCAAACACAGGACTCTCAGGAGGAGCTTGCTATATCATTGAGCAGAAACTCGAGAAGACAGTGCTTCATTTGGCTTGCCGCCACCACATCCACGAACTGGTGTGCGAGAAGGCATTCACGGCGTGCCTCGGTCCCTCTACTGGTCCTGACATCCTCCTGTTCAAACGATTCGCCGCCCAGTGGGACTTCATCGATCAAACCAAAGCGAAGCCCTTCGAGGATGGAACCATGCCGCAGCACCTGAAGGACGCCCGCGACGACCTGCTGATCGAATTCAGCCGCCTCCTCGACGGTCAACATCCACGTGATGACTACAGGGAACTTCTGGAGCTCTCTGTAATTGTGCTGGGCGGTCCGAACAAGCGGGGTGCCCGGTTCGCTCGTCCCGGCGCCTTCCATCGCGCGCGCTGGATGGCAAAAGTCATCTATGCCATCAAACTGTTCCTGTTCCGGGAACAGTTTCAGATGTCGTCAGGCGAAGCGGCTGGAATCCGGCGATTCACCATCTTCGCCGTGTCCATCTACGTGACGGCCTGGTACAAAGCGCCGCTCCCGGCAACGGCCCCAGCCGCGGACCTCGCGCTGCTCAAGGCCCTCGTCTATTATCCGGACTCAGCGGTGGCCAAGGCGACGGCGACAGTCTTCGCCAGGCACCTATGGTACTTGAGCGAGCGCCTCGTCACCCTGGCCATCTTCGACGAGGGTATCGACTTGGCGACAAAGCGGGAGATGATTAAAGCGATGGAAGAAGAGGAAGGATCGGAGGATCCCCCGCGGCGTATCAATGTGGACCTGTCCACCGCCTCAATCGCCAACAATACATTGGCCAAGTTCACAACGACTACATCAAAGGAGTTCTTCAAGGTTCTGGACATCAGCACCGCCTTCCTGCTCAAGGATCCGGAGGAGTGGCGGACGGACCCAGCCTTCATCGCCGCATCCCGCCGAGTCCAGGCCCTTCAAGTTGTCAATGACTTCGCGGAGCGCGGGGTGGCGTTGATGCAGTCTTTCAACCTGGCCCTTACCAAGAGTGAAGACCAAAGGCAGTTCCTCTTACAAGTGGTCGAGAAGCACCGCTGTGACTTCCCAACCGCCCGCAAGTCCACCGTGACCTCTGCAAAGTAGGCAACAATGAGAGGGAGATGGGCGCCCATGATACCCCCCCCCCCTTGAGGGGCTAATACTCGAGTTGAGGGGGACCTAGAGTTGAAAGTATGAAGTCCAGTTATATGTTTTAGGTCAAGATTAGTAGCTTGAACAAACTAGAAGTGATATTTTATTTGCTAGAGGCATAGAACATCATGATCTAAAATTTCTACTTTTCGAGAAAATATACAAACTTTGACCGTATTGAGGCAGTTCTAAATATTGTTTTATTTCAAAAATATTTTACACACGATATTTTTTGACAAAACGGAACCAGAAACGCGCCCGTCCCGATAAAAATTCAAACTTTCGAAAATAAGTGTCACCCTAATATATATATATATATATATAATATATATATATATATATATATATATATATATATGTGTGGTGTGTGTGTGTGTGTGTGTGTATGTATGTATGTGTGTGTGTGTGTGTGTGTGTGTGTTTATGATAAGGCAAGATCTGGACATCCAATACCTCTCACGAAAATGTTGAATTGGTAAGAGATGCCTTTGAAACAAATCCTAGAATGTCAACTCGCACAGCATCACGTAGACTGAGCATACCCAAAACGACTGTTCTAAAGATTTTAAAAATCAACATTAAAAAAGAAAAATTAGCATATTAAAGTGCTACACGAGTTACAAGAAGAAGATTATCCAAGACGAGCCGCCATGTGCGCAGAATTGACTGAAAAAATTCATACCGAAAACTTATTAAACCACATTCTCTTCAGCGATGAGGCGACATTCCACACATGCAGAAAGGTTAATCGACATAATTGCCATATCTGGGATAGTGAAAAACGAACCGAGTTATACGAATGGGAGAGATATTCTCCTGAAGTTAATGTCTGGTTGGGTATGACAAGATCAAAGATTTAATGACCTTTTTTCTTTGCAGAAGGTACGGTAACAGGGCCAATTTATCTTGACATGCTTCTGCAGTTTCTTGAACCCTAGCTTTGTTCAGATGGCATTCTCGACAATGTTGTCTTTCAACAAGATGGAGCTCCATGTCACTATGCAAACATCTTTCGGGCGTACCTTGATGAGCTCTTACCAAATCGGTGGATTGGACGTGGTGGAAATAGGCCCTAGGCAGCACGACTTCCGGACTTAACACCATTAGACTTCTTTGCGTGGGGCTTTATAAAATCTGAGGTTTACCAAACAAGAGTTACAGACCTGCAGGATCTGCGAACCCGCATTGTCGCGGCAACTGCTAGAATAACCCCGGAGATGCTTGAGAATGTGTTCTGCAATGCAGTGGACAGATCTGAGATTTGCAGAGACACTGATGGTGCTCACGTCGAATCTCAAACCTAAGTTTGATAAATAAATATACATCTAATAATTGTTACTACATATGTATCCTAAAATACTATTATTTCAGCAAAATAGATATGGACCTTTGGACCACCCTGTACATGAAAAAAAATCGTCAGAATCTTATCACGCCAAAAAACAACCGAGAACACAAAAGCTCTATGCTCAAATCCCTTAAACATCTTAAGTTTAATGACCTGCACAAGCTGAATATCCGCTCATATATTCATAAGATATTGTATAAGAAACCTCCTGTGTTAATTATGGAAATCGTATCAATCAGCCAAGTGGACCATTCAGAGAGTCTATTACTTCCATAAACGTAACTTCACGATCCCTCTCATACGAACGAGTTATTTTTGAATAACTCGGGAAAAAATTTAAAAGCGAATGTTTCCCCTCAAAAATTTCTGTACTCGCTTAAAAATAAAATTTTGGGATATGAGATTCTTTCCTCTTTTCCCCTTTTTGTTGAAGGGTTTTCAGCAAAAATGAAGGGGTAGAATATGGCTACGCCATCCTTCTCATACGAACGAGTTATTTTTGAATAACTCGGGAAAAAATTTAAAAGCGAATGTTTCCCCTCAAAAATTTCTGTACTCGCTTAAAAAATAAAATTTTGGGATATGAGATTCTTTCCTCTTTTCCCCTTTTTGTTGAAGGGTTTTCAGCAAAAATGAAGGGGTAGAATATGGCTACGCCATCCTTCTCATACGAACGAGTTATTTTTGAATAACTCGGGAAAAAATTTAAAAGCGAATGTTTCCCCTCAAAAATTTCTGTACTCGCTTAAAAAATAAAATTTTGCGATATGAGATTCTTTCCTCTTTTCCCCTTTTTGTCGAAGGGTTTTTAGCAAAAATGAAGGGGTAGAATATGGCTACGCCATCCTTTCACTTCTTTTTAAAGAAAATCACGCGTGAATTACTGATTTGTTTACAGTAACTTAAAACTATTTACCTTATTTAAGCTCATAATTTGTAACAATCGGTACATATACAATAAAATTATTATTTAAAGAACGAATGCCAATTATTACATATAAATGTCAAGCATCTAACCTATATAAATTGCCTATAAAGTAAGTAATGATTGCCATGAAAAGTAACTTTCAATGCATCATATTTGGCAGTTCTTCAGATCGAGTACAGTACTGAAAATTCTGTCCTCACTGAAAAAACAAATTGCACTTGTAGTCTCTCTCCACTGTCTTTCAACATTCAAACAAAGTCTTTATTCAGAAAGAGGATACAAGTGACTGAGTTTTACAATATTTTTCCAATATTTTTCTGTGCAATTTAGATATTTGATATGGCACTAATGGTACTATATTCACAGTATTATATAATCTAAATATGCCGTTGGAAGCATGAAAGCTTTTCAGACAAAATTAATGGAATTCCGTTTATTTATTACGTAAGAGAAGTGAAAATAAAGAATAAAGAATTTAAATTTGTTTTATTATTATTAAAGTCGGTAGTGGTCATTCCTATTTAACATTTGAAGAGTACCTTCATTATCAATAGAGGAATTTAATGACTGATTTTGATCGGCTGAGCAATCTCCTACGAACATATACTGATCATATACTTATTGGTGACTTCAATGTAATGTTAATTTGCTTAGTACAAATAATAGTGTTATATTGAAAGCCTTAAAAATAGTTTTTCCTACTCATTTTTTCTCACGTAACCCTTCCTACTAGATATTTTCCGAAAAATACTGTGACAAATTTTCAATATTGGATCATAGAGAGCGATATAAAAAGCTTAGCCATCATTTACCTATAATGGCGCTATTCGATGGCTCTAGACAGCTCAGCAGTAATAACTGTCATCTGACAAGAAATTTACTACCTAATGTGTATGTGTGTGTATTTTGGAGGTTGTTTAACCTTCTTCGTAACGGCAAAGGTCACGTGACGGAGGTGACCTATAGCTTTACGTGGGATCTATATTATCTAGACGCCAAAGATGATCACCCATCAAATTACTACTTCTCGCCTAATAATATAATTACATCAGATTTAAAGAATCTGTCGTAATGTATTCATCTAACTTTGCCGTGAATGTAGCTGATATTGACCGTGAAACCATGTTTGGAAACAAGTCGATATACAGGGTGTTTATAAAGTCTTTATCTATTTCAGTGAAAACGTAGCAAAAAAGGGGTAAAATTCAATAACACTATAATAGAAGGCATACATTTAATGAATACTTAAGCATATTATTCTACATGAGCACCATCAGTATCTCTACAGAGTTCGAATCCGTCAGCAGCATTGCGGAACACATTTTGGAGCATGGCAGGGGTTATTTTTGTAACTGCTGTTACGATACGAGCACGTAAATCTTGCAGATCCGTAGCCCTCGTTTGATAGACGTTTGATTTGATAAAGCCCCATGCAAAGAAATCCAAGGGCGTTAGGTCAGGAGATCGAGCCACCCAGGGCCTGTTGCCTCCACGTCCGATCCACCGATTTGGAAATCGTTCATTTAGGTACTCCCGAACAATGTTTGCGTAATAACAAGGTGCCCCATCTTGTTGAAAGACGACGTTGTTTAAAATGCCATCTGAATGAAGCTGGGACATTTACGCGCTCGTATCGTAACAGCAGTTACAAAAATACCCCCCGTCATGCTCCAAAATGTGTTCCGCAATGCTGCTGACAGATTCGAACTCTGTAGAGATACTGATGGTGCTCATGTAGAATCATATGCTTAAGTATTCATTACATGTATGTCTTCTATTATAGTGTTATTGAATTTTATCCTATTCGCTACGTTTTCACCGAAATCGATAGGGACTTTATAAACACCCTGTACTTAAGAAATGCTTTCCTACTCGAATTGTTTTTGATAAAAACTTAAGTTCTTTCTGGAAAACCAATGAATTAAGATTGTTTTAAAAAATGTATATTATCTCCCATATTAAAACGTGGGTGGATTTCAGAAATGTATTACAAATATTGTAGTATATTAACTACGATAAAATACCTACTTATATTATACTCGGATTAGAAATTTCAGTCGTGAAAAAAGTGACCCCAAAACGACATGGTCCCTTATAAACTCACTAAAGAAAAATATAATTGGTACCGTATTTCAGCAATTAATATGAATAATTTGAAAAATTGAAGACGGTTTCTCAATTGTCAACGAATTTAATAGGATTTTCATCAGTATGCGTCGTCAGATGAAGGAGTCTTCTGCCAATTTTCCTGCCATCACTTACCTGGAACGAAAGAAAATCAAAATTACTGAAACATAATTATAGGCAAACCCTATAGGTGCTGACATTTGGCCAACCTATTTATTAACCACCAGCTTATAGAACACGTTACTTTTATCAAATATTTGGAATGATTACATAGTGATGATAAGCTATCGTACCAACACCACACTGATAATCTTAATAAGAAATTGTATAACTATCAAGGTTTAATATATTCACTTAATAATAACTGTGTTCCTATTTGTGTTCTTAAAATTATTTATTCTGCTATTGTTTATCTCAATCTATTATTACAGATGATAGCTTGGGAGGTGCTTCTGTAACAACAATTCATCGTGTACAATAGAAAAAATCAAATTTTTTGAAATATATTCTATTATACGATACTGTTGAGTCTATACTAAAGAATAATACCTTAATTATTGGTTAATGGCCTCGAATATCGTATTATTATTATTGAACATTTCCTCGCAGTAGGAGTGCTGATCGTACATTGACAACATATCACATTGGATTACGTGAAATGTCGAATTTCATAATGTCGACATTATTCCAGATTGACCTCATGCAGGTATGCTAAGCATATCAGTTCAATTCATATTAAATTAGTTTAAATTACTTGACCTTACGATCGGTTATATGATGCCCGGTTAGATTACGCTTCGTTATTCATTTTCATTAAACATCTGAAATGTATGTATGGGTTATTCACTTTCAGTTAAAATATTGAAAAAAAAAATTATGTTAATTTTAAGAGAACACCAAGGTCGGTGTAGAATAATGTCGACACGGGGAAGGTCGAATGTCAACATAATGAAATCTGACATTGTTTATGTAATCCACACGCGCATACAAGGTCGAAGTTTTCGGCATTATGCGCGTTTGTTTAGAATAGTTTGGCGTCATCATCGCGTCTACACTGGGCCTGTCTACATTGTTCTTTTACACCATCGCGTTCCTAGTTCGCTCATCAACAAAGGAAAAAAGAAGGTACAAAATGAAAAAACAATCAACTCAGATAACAATGGAGGCATTATATTAGAAATAATGAAGTCTCATCGACGCGTAAGACAAAAGGACACACACACACACACACACACACACACACACACACACACACACACACACACACACACACACACACACACACACACACCGTTCTAATGATGTGTTAATCAGATTTAATATAAAATTTAATAACAATGTTGAGATGGAAACGCGCGCTCATCTCGACTCAAAAAAGGGAGACGAAGAACGATTTTTTATTAGAGTAAATTTAATTAGAGGCCGGGTCGAAAATGGGAAATTTTTTTATTTCTTAAAAAGTACCGTACACTATGTGAGAAGTTTCATTTTATCATCTTAACAAAATATTAAAAAATCAAGCATGCGCTACCCTACTACCCCTATCACATGCCCCTCCTCCCTTTTTTATCCTCATATTTGCATATATTTAATGTTGTTATATGTTACATGATAAGTTGTTTGTTTAATGCTTGATGTTTTTATGTTTCAGATAAATAGAAATAATTTTTCAGATAAATAGAAATATTTTGCATTTGCTTTAATTATAATTTGAATTATCATAAATTATAAATTACATATAATTTTATTTTACTTCTGAATATAAGCTATGACTACTAGAAGCAAGTCCTCAAATGTAGCCTTTGGATATCCTACGGAATTCCCAGCAGCCATGACTCCTTCAAAAGCAGATGTTGTGAGACTACCTTTTTGTGCGCCGTCGTGAAGAAGCTAAATCAAAAGGATCAGCAAATGCTAATGATTGTTACAGGGTTGTTGTAAAAGATATTGAAGACATTTGGATGAAATTTTCTTCACCTACGATTAACACCAAAGGTATCTATCTTAAAGTCAGTCGACTAATAGAAGAAGCCTCAAAATTGAACAAGGTGCCGTTACATCGAATAAATGAAAGTTTTGCCTTAAAAGTAGCTCAGTATGATGAAATGTTTGATATATCTTCTTGTGAATGCTATGATAAGCGAATTGATAGGAAATCTCGCAGGTGTAAGGATAAAATACCAATGGCAGAATGGGAGTCTTTTGTGGGTCAAAAACAAAGAAAAAATCAGTTAAGATTTGCAATGAAGTGATCATGTAAATTATATCGCGAAAAAGATTTCAAGGAGCGTTGCTATAATGTTTAAACTTAGAAATGTAGTCCCTAAACAAGTTTTATTGACTCTTTATCATACTCTTGTTCTTCCTTATATAACATACTGCATCTTTGTTTGGAGAAACCCCGCTAACAACGCATTAAATGGTATCTTTGTCATCCAAAAACGAGCAATAAGGTTATTATCTGATGCTGATTTCTTTGATCACTCTAGTGCATTATTTAAAGAGCTAAAACTACTAAAGCTCAACAATATAACCAAACTGGCACATTTTATTTTTATTTACAAGTGTAAGAACAAAATCATGGATTTGCAATGGGTAAATAGATATTTTGTAACTCATCAAGAAATCCACTCGTATCAGACCAGAAATAGATCAAAGCTTGTTATACCTCAATTTAGATTGTCTTCATCTCAAAAACTACCCATTTTCATTGGATTGAAACTATGGAATGACTTGCACGCCGATATAAAAAATATTGTGAATGTACATTTGTTTAAAACCAAGTTGAAATCCCGATTAATAATGGCATACTAACAAAAATCTAGGATTAATGTCCACTAATATTGTTTAATATTGTCCATTAATATTGTTTAATATTGTAATACATGTTTTAACTATTAATAATACTTATTCACTTACTTATTTATTTATTATTATTAATTTATAACAACTAGCTGCTTATTTTTAATAAGAGCCCAGTAAAGCCTAAAGCTTAAGGGCCAAATTAAATAAAATAAATAGTCGAGCTTCAAAGTTATTCATGTCATTGTGAATTGAAAAAATGTATTTATTTTATTATTATTAATAAAGGTTAATTCTATTCTATTCTATATTTACTGTGTATATATATATATATATATATATATTTAGACCTAAAAGTATGTTTCACCCATGCGATTTGTTTCCCTTTCTAATTTCTTTATGTCAAGCATGTTGGTGTGGTTAAGGATCCCCATATCTTTTAAAGCTGCATTGACTATTGCAGCTGCAGCTCTACAACTTACACGATAACGATCTGCTGTTACTGCTAGGTTTTTATAGGAGTGCCTGTTCTGGATATTCTCAGTCAATTCTAAATCGGCCTCATAATCTACATCCTGACTCTCTGAATCTATATCCATGTCTTCGGTATTGTGAATGCTGTGATAAGGGAATTGATAGGAAATCTTGCAGGTGTAAGGATAAAATACCAATGGCAGAATGGATAAAATACCAATGGCAGAATGGATAAAATACCAATGGCAGAATGGGAGTCTTTTGTGGGTCAAAAACAAAGAAAAAATCAGTTAGAACCAATTGATCGCATAGCTAGTTCAACAAAGAAGAGATCTTTAGCAAGAGCCCAAGAAGCACAAAACCGTCAACTGAAAGCACAAGAAGAAATGACTGAAGCCACCAATGTTTACCATCGGAATTTATAGAAAATACCGAGGAAGACATGGATGTAGATTCAGATAGTCAGGATGTAGATTATGAGGCCAATTTAGAATTGACTGAGAATATTCAGAACAGGCACTCCTATAAAAACCTAGCATTAACAGCAGATCGTTATCGTGTAAGTTGTAGAGCTGCACCTGCAATAGTCAATGCAGCTTTAAAAGATATGGGGGATCTTTAACCACACCAACATGCTTGACAGAAAAAAATTAGAGAGAGAAAGAAATCGCATGGGTGAAACAAATACTTTTAGGTCTAAATCCGAAAATTTGAAGATGGAGTCCCTTGGATTTGATG
This sequence comes from Bathynomus jamesi, assembly GCA_023014485.1. Classification (NCBI taxonomy): domain Eukaryota; kingdom Metazoa; phylum Arthropoda; class Malacostraca; order Isopoda; family Cirolanidae; genus Bathynomus; species Bathynomus jamesi. The sequence goes on from JAJOZX010007159.1 coordinate 107,983, forward strand.
GAAGGAAAGATAACACATTAACTAAAAGTGAAAAGATAAAAGAAGAACACTATGTTATTGTGAAAGAACCTGGAAGCATCTATGTAAACCATGTCACACCAGATAATGGAACTGCTCGCTGCATAGCAGAAGATTTAATAACTATTATTACAGACTCGAACAGCACAGATACTATAAAAGCTTTACGGTGTCATGGTACTCCTGTAAATACAGGAAAAATTGGTGGAGCCATAAAACTAGCTGAAATTCATCTTAACAGACTAGTGCAGTGGTTAGTGTGCCTCTTGCAGTTGAATGAGCTGCCTTTTATGCACGTCTGCAAAGCCACTGATGGTAAAACAACAGGTTCAAGTACTTTTGTGGGTTCAATTGGGAATAAACTGAAGAGATTTAACAAAATTGGAGGTAGTCAAATATTCTTGCGTAAAGGGAAACATTAAAGAAATTCCAGCAAATGTTGCGAAGGAGCTAAGCAGTGATCAAAGCTATCTCTATGATATGTGTCTGGCAGTGCAAACTGGAGACATTTCTCAAGATCTATCCACTCGATCCCCAGGTACCCTTCACCATGCTCGCTAGATAACTCTAGCCAACAGGGCCCTTCGATTATATATCTCAACGCCAAATCCCGATAAAAACCTTCAAGATATAGTTAAGATTACTATGCAGTTCTATGTTCCAGGGTGGGTTTCGATAAAATCTCATCCTAATGCAACTGATGGTGCATATAACTTTTGGCATTTAATGTGCTTGCTTCGAAATTTAGATGAACAACATAGATCAATCATAGAACCAGTATTAAAGAATAACGCCTACTTTGCCAACCCAGAAAATATACTCATATCAGTGGTAACTGACAAGAGACTAGAAATTAGGGAGCAAGCTATTCAGAAAATCAGCCTTTCAAGAACAGGATTTTCAGGTACCAGAAACTTTGAGTTGCCTCGAACCCTCAATTTCCAATCTACTGACTACACCGAGATGATCGATTTGCAAAAAGAGATCATTACTCCCCTCCACCGCTGCTAAACAATTTTAGCGATGATGAGCTACTACAGGCTCGATGTAAGCCATGGAGATAGCTTCTTTTCCATGCCACAGTCAAAGTGTGGAAAGGGCAGTGAACCTAGTAACAAAGGCATGTCAGGAAAGAATAGGATATGACAACCGTCAAAAGTTTATCTTAAACTCATTAGAATCAAGGGGAAAACTGCCCAAGTTTGAATGGGAGGTCCAATGGAATGAGTAAGAAACATGAAATAAAATTTCTTAATGATATTGAAAATTTCTTCCCTTTGATGTGATAAAGAACAATGAAAAGTAAATTGAATTTTAGCACATTTATTATGCCTCTAATTTTTTCTTCTGAATATATTGTTGTACTTAATTAATTTTCCTAATACTGTACATTATTAAATAAAAATTATACGTTAATAAAGATTTATGTCGTCAAAAAACCTGAATGTAGAGTAAATCTCGTATAAATGGAATATTCTTCAATATATGTCAAAAAGTGAAAAATTGTGCCAGGGGTAGGAGGCTTTAAACAGCGAAAATAATTTACGAGGGGGTTCCTGTTTTCCATTCAAACCCCTCACAATATATACTTTTTCAATATAAAATTTCGACCCGGCCTATTAATTAGTGAAAATCCATAATTTGGAAAATAAAAATAACAAATTATTAAATATATAAAAGGAAACTAATTAATTACTACCTTGCTATCATTTATTTATTCAATTCTTATAGTACGTTCGAAAAGTCTCTCCGCAGTGCTATGTTGAACGTATAGGAAATTGAAAAACTACAATGTTTTCATTCAACCATGATTTAGTGATTTTATTACATAACCTTTTGATTTTACACCATGTGTTGAAAGTGTTTTCACCATTTTGTAGGCACAGAGCAACTCGTCTACATTTGTTGTCAAACACTTTTTTTAAAGTGTGGGTTGACTGCGGAGAGACTTTTCGAACGCACTGTAGAACCAGTGGCTAAATCGCCTGAACTGAGAGAACGGTCTCCCATCCATCGAATACCCAAACCCAATGTCACTTACCTTCGCTGATCTAACGTAGCCGGATTATTATTATTATTATTATTATTATTATTATTACAGTTTTGAGCTTTGAGAAGGATGATTATTTCGCATTCCATAAAAATAAGTTTCTCTCAAATGTAATTAACTTTTCCTGATGAACGCAGTTTTTAAGTCATTAACTGAAGATAAATAACATTATAAGTGACCATTAAAATATTATATTATATATAATATATATATATATATATATATACACACACACACACACACACAGTATATATATAATATATATATATATATATATATATATATATATATATATATATATATATATATAATATATATATACTTATCGATGAGTGGATCCGAGAGTCTTTGTTGGTCTGAAACATTATAAATGAATTACTTTCCTAACCATCAAATTCCTCTCAACAACCGTCACAATTTAGCAAAGGGATTAAATGCGACAGAGTACTTCAGTTACCAACTTACCAGGATACTAAACTCGCATTAAAGATGAATACGCAAAGGCTACGTTATGGCCGCATCGTAACACCATTTCTCGTTAAATCCGCAAAGTTAAGCGACGCTTGATCCATTCAGCAGTTCGATGGGTGATTGTCCTCCGCGTTTCGATGATGTAGCGGCCGGTGGTTCGGATCCCACGAAAATCTATAAAGTCCCTTCCGTCGCATGACCTTTGCCGTTACGAAGGAGGTAACCCAAACATTATTAAAGATGAATGCACAACGTTCCAAATAGCGCAAATTATAAAAAAGTTGAGTTGAATGAAAGTGGTGCGTCCGTCATGTATGCGTGAAAATAGCTAAAAGAGGATTTATATCCGTTCCCGTTTCCAGTCAAGATTATTAAAATGTCAATAAATGACATTTTATAACTTCCGACTCCACCTGATAAAAGATGTAAAGAGTGCAGGAATACCATAAAGTGGTACCATATTACATCCGCGCAACAATACTTATAAAAATTTATATTTATATTTCTGCGTTTATATACTAAATTATATACAGTGGACACCAAAAAATAAAGCTACATTATTTAACAGATACTGAAAGCACGCTTCCGTCTGGTTTTCCTCTTCTTTCGAATACCTATAATGTTATCATTTAGGACCTCATGAGTCAAACAATGTTCAAAATTTATTTCGGGTTATATATTACGTTTGACGGAGGCAATCTCTAAAGCTTTAGGTAGAACTCAAACCATCTACGACTACCTCCATCATCTAAAAGCGGAGGAGGACGATCACCCCCTCCAATTACTGAAAAGACCTAACGTTCCTTAACGTCGCTGAAGCTCGAGTTACTCGTAATAAGTATCGTATTTACGATACATTAAATATCATTCATCATAATCTCTTTCAAGAAAATTTATATAGTCTTTAACCGCAATTCTTCAAACGCGAAGACGAATAACAAACATAAATAAATTCTGTCCCGGAACAGACTTTTAACCTTTTACTGCATAAACGGACGAATTTGTAACCTGTCAAATACACGCATTCATAACTTAACCCTACAAAAAATTCATGCGGTAAAAGGTTAAATTAAAAAAAATATATGATTTATTAAATCTTCGTTAAAAAAATAAGTATTTTTACCAAAAACTTTTGCTTTTTATGCATTAAATCAGTGGACGGTAATACGGTAATATAGCAAAAATGCAAACAACGAAAACTGACGTTATTACCAACAACATTAGCATCTTTTTATCAGACCAATGGGATTAAGTAATTTTGCCAAACATATATATAAACACACTCTTCAACCTTTCAAATGTTCCATGCGATGATTCCTCACTTCACGAAGGTCAAGCTTGTTGCCCCTCCTCATATATATATATATATATATATATATATATATATATATTTAACTGCAAACACGCAGTATAATTAACGTAAAGAACGACGCTTGTATAGGAGAATATTCGTTCTCCCTCATCTTGCGCGGTATATTCTCATATAATATATATATATATATATATATATATATATTATATATATATATATATATATATATATATATATATGCACTAGAATCACAAAATAACACGTGACCTTATTAATAAGCAAACAACCACAAGGAAAAGGAAACACAAAGTCCGAGCGCTTTCGTGATATATTCACATTATCAAGGAGGAACAGAAAAATTTTCTGTTCCTCCTTGATAATGTGAATATATCACGAAAGCGCTCGGACTTTGTGTTTCCTTTTCCTTGTGGTTGTTTGCTTATATATAATATATATTATATATATATTTTTTTTTTTGCAATCATCTATGCATTTATAGTTTAAGTGGAAGTATGAAGAGTTAAACAATTTTTCACATAGCGCACCATTCTGCCCGTACGCTCATTTCAGGGTACTAGCAGCTCGCAGCAGCATTGCGAAGCAAATAGGAGTTTCGAGTATTGACGAGGCTTTCGAACGTGGTTCATCACCATTGAAAGCAATAATGTTCACTCAAAAGAACACCCATATTCGTATCCAATTTATTGCAATTTTTGTTAGTTTGTATATATATACACAATGAAGAAGCTCGTTTCGTAACTCGGTGTAAAGTTAGAGATCGTTTAAAACCAAGTCTCAGAAGCTCTTGGACGGAGTTGAGAAATATTAACGGCGGCTTTAAATTCTGCGAATGTGTTTCCGATACGCGAACGACCTCTCTCTCTCTCTCTCTCTCTCCTCTACCAATCTCAATTTCCAATGTTTTTAAACAAAAGAGGAACACGGAGAGGTAAAGATAAACTCAAGAAGTGGTAGTGAAATATTACATTTCAGAATTGTTGCCCAAAGACGACAACGAAAGTGTAAATTTAATTTTATTACATTTATTGCGTCTACAAAATAAGAGAGAAGATAGTCAGGCCATTTATTTTCTGTCCTCTAATATAGATATATAATTGGATTTTCTACTTTAAAATAATGGATATCCTGAAGGTATCTTCAAGAAATTTAAAGGCCTCAAACCTTTCTAATAGGCTTTTTACCGTCCGGAAAAAAATCGCAAATTTGAATTCTTCTTCTTCTTCTTACGATTTTTTGGCTGAGAAAAAGACGAAAGCGGCGACTTTTTGCGACTTTTATAAACATCGAACTCGTAAAAAGTTACCTTTACATTTCGGCTTTTTTCGATTTATAGCGGTTTTGGCGGTGCCAAAGAAAAGTTACAGATTCGCAGCTGGAAATGGGTTCTCGGAACGGATATGCCCCGTGTCTATACTTCACTATTATATGGAGGGGTACTTAATTAATGGGCATGGAAAAAGAACGAGAGAACTCGCATGCAAATTAGAAACACGATACCTCTTTCACTTTGGATCAACAGACATTTCATCAATGGGGAAATTTATCTACTCTAATAACCTAACCTAAACATAAAAACTTGAAATACATTACCTCGTTGGCTTTGCCCAGCCGGGGCTAGGCGTAATAGTAAGTAATATATATACACAATGGCGCTCGTAAGTATTCGTAAAGACAAATATTTCAATTATATTCGTCCTTTTCTTTTCTACCATGCATAGGATAGTTATGTAAAGTTTACCGTTCATTTGGAAAAACTTGAAAAAAGAAATTAGTTTAACTCCCACATATAATGTAAAACATCAAACACTTGAGGAAAATATTTACAAAATTATTTAATACTATGTGTGTCCACCTTAGGCTTGAAGAATTAAAGATTTTTATCAGTGGTTGGCTGTTTATTTTTTCTGTGAATCTTCATGGAAGAAGGATGACTACAAGTTATTAGTAAACAATGGGTCGTCGTGGTAAAGAGCTGTCTACAGATTTTAAGAGAGCAGTTATTGCTGCAAACGAGTCCCGAAAGCGTTATAGGAAGATAGAAGAACAACTTCGAATTCCATTTATGGCGGTTGTTGCAGTTATAAAGAAATGGGAAGGCTTTGAAACGGTCAAAACTCTACGAAGGTGTGGACAACCTCGCAAGAGGTACAGCTACACGGATTCAAAAAATGGCTGCTGCGAATCCACGAGTGACTGCGGCTGATATTTGCCAAACATTAAGACTGTCAAAGATCGTTGTCCATCGTACATTCAGAAAGGATGGTCTACATGGAAGAGTTGCACGAAGAAAACCTCTGCTACGAAAAGCGGACAGAGAAGCTAGTTTAAAGTACGCCAAGGATCATCAAAATGATGGATTTGCATTCTGAAACAAAGTTCTCTGGACAGACAAAACCAAAATTGGATTATTCGGGAACAACGAACAACGGTGTATTTGGCGAAAATAAAGCACTGCATTCCAGGAAAAACACATCCTTCCTACAGTTAAATATGGTTGTAGTAGTTTCCTTCGTCGGGGATGCTTTAGTGCTTCTGATCCAGGAAAGCTTCTTGTCATCAATAGAATCTTGAATTCGAAGAAATATCAGGAAATTTTAGAACAAAATGTATTGCCTTCAGTTCGGGAGTCGCGAATGGATGGCAATTGGGTACTGCAACAAGATAATAATCCAAAATATAAAAGTATGAGCTCCATGAAGTGGCTTCAACAAAAGAATTTCAAGCCTCTCAAGCGGCCCAGTCAAAGCCCAGCTCTCAATTTAATCGAGAATTTATGGTTTGATTTTAAAAAAGCTGTCCGCAAGAGCAACCTTTCGAATCTAAATGAACCGCAACAATTTTCTTTAGAAGAATAAATTTCTACTGAGAGATGTTGAAACTTCGTAGAAAAATACCCAAAACGAATCAGTGAAGTCATCCAAACAATTGGTGGAGGTGGACAGTGGACACACAAAGTATTAAATAATTTTGTAAAGGAATGTACGAAAAATTTTGCATTTTGACTTTTTTATTTTCTCAAATTCTTTGATGTTTTGCATTTTATATGTTGGAGTTAAATTAATTTTCTTATGTGTTAAATTTTTCCAAACAAACGGTAAACTTTTCATAACTATCCTATGCATGGTACAAAAGATAAGGACGAGTATAACTGAAATATTTCTCTGAACGAATACTTATGCGCGCAACTGTGTGTGTGTGTGTGTGTGTGTGTGTGTGTGTGTGTGTGTGTGTGTGTATACAGGGTGCCCCATAAGTCTGGAACCAAAGGGTAAAATAAGTAATTCATGTTTTTCCGTTTATGCAAGTGCCCATGATGTCTTTGAGTAAGGAAGAACGCATCCAGGTAATTCTGCTCGTAGGAAATCAGAGTCAGAGGGAGGTGCTGAGGAATTTAACAGATTGCATCCGGACCGCGCGCCGATAACACACAGCTGTGTCGGCAAACTTGTAGCAAAGTTCAGGAAACGGGATCCATAGGAGATAAACCATGAAGTGGACCTCCGAGGACATCCACCGACGATGAGACAGCCGCTACCATCCTCGCTCATTTCACAAACAGTCCCCAAAAGTCTCTTCGCGCGTTTTTATTGCCGTTTTTATCATTTTGCCCTATGGTTCCAGACTTACGGAACACCCTGTATATATATATATATATATATATAATATATATATATATATAATATATATATATAGAGAGAGAGAGAGAGAGAGAGAGAGAGAGAGAGAGAGAGAGAGAGAATTACGTGCGATATCGGGACAACGGGTATCGAACCAGATAAAGAGAGGAAAATTCTCGCAGGATCACGAGGCAACGAAACCGGCACCACCATTGGAAAACGAATCAGAAACACAAATATGTAAAAACGAAAGGGAAAAATAAAAATAATCCTAGCCAACATTCTGGGCCTTAAATCAAACCATTCCCCGGACAAAGTTTTATACCTGAAAGGACTCATGCAAGAAACCGGAGCAGATTTTGCATGCCTCACGGAAACCCATCTAAAAGACTGCCAGGCGAACTGTGAAAACTGAGTTTTGTATTGACAAAAAAGAAATACAAATTGACAACTATAACATCCTCCGAGCCGACAGAACAGCGAGACGTAAAGGAGGATGTGCTATTTACCAGAGCTGGGCACTTGCGTTTTTTTTTGCGGTACTGCGGTACTGCGGTACTACTACCGCACTACCAAACCGGTACCGCATAACGCAGTACCGCAAAGGATCGCTGAAAGTACAGCAGTACCGCTACCGCATTCAAATTTCCCGCGGTACTTTCCGCGGTACCGACCAACACGGTAGTACCGCAGTACCGCAAAAAAAACCGCAAGTGCCCAGCTCTGCTATTTACACACGCAAAAGGCATATGGTAGAAATGACTATAAGTACCTCAAACAGCTACGTAGAATGTGTAGCAGCAAAAGTTGAAAAATTAAATATGGTACTAATTGTAATGTACAGACCCCCAAACACGCCAACCTCAAAATTCTCAGATTCCATTACAGAGGTAAGAAACTGGGTAAAAGATCTACATTCTCCAACCCCAAATACTTTTCTCTGTGGTGATTTTAATTTCTCATTCATGAAATATAAAAGGATATGAAAAAATATATGTATATCCGAAGCACGCCATGCCATTAGGGAAAGGGCGCATTTCTATAAATTTTCAGTACTTTATTTTATTCGCTCAGTTATGGACTATGCTAGCCCATGCTGGGCACCCATTATCTCAAACACACACACAAACTTACAGACAATACAAAACAACGCACTTCGTATCATTAGAGGATGCACTCAAACAACACCAATAGAACACCTGCACACAGAAACAAAAATACTGAAAGTTAGGGAACATTTAAACATGAGGGGAACACAATTCATGGCAGCAGCAGCAACAACTAACCCACAACACCCTTGCCACTACATGTACATTGTACAATCATGCACCGACACCTTGCACCATTAAGGAAACACCAGAGAGACATTATAACCAAATACTCCATTCCATACCACGCCCCACAGACATCACACAGTACAGAAAACACATACACACACACCTAACCCGCAAAGCACTGACACGACTCGGTCCGAATGCGGTCCTAGGTGCGAACCCACCACCCATTGACAGGTCAGAGACCAGCCTGAGCAGATCGGATCGAGTTAACTTAGCACGATTCCGATGTGGACATCACCCGAACTTACAGACATATAAACACAGACTAGACAACTCCACAGACGGCACCTGCCACCTGTGCCAGGACACATCACAAACAATTGAACACATTATGACAGACTGTACCGCTCTAGCACAACAGAGAACACAACACAACATCACTAGTGCGCTGAACCTCTGGTCCACTCCGGAGAGGGCGATCGGTTACCTGCGTGCCGCCGGCTTGCTCGATCAGGGTGGACTGATCGGCTAACCAACAACAACAACCAGGAGCAGGTAAAAATGCTCCTAGCTCTAGCTGCTGAGTTTATGTTAACACAAGAAATAACAGAAAACACAAGAAAAAACAACTGCCTAGATTTGGTATTCACAACCTAATTGATAACGGAGAAATATCCCCAACTATAATATCGGATCACAACATTATTGAAATAACAACAATATAAAAGCAACAGGAAAGGAAAGAACACGAACAACAGAAAGAAGCAAATTCGAATTTTTTTATTTTCACTCCAAAGCTATAAACTGGGAAGATGTTTCATCCAGCATGGAAGTAATAGATTGGAAAAACCACCTCAAGGCCAAGACAACGGAAGAGATGCTAATGACCTTAGAGGAGAAGACGCTGGAAATTGTGGAAAGACATGTCCAAAAATACAACAAAGAGGAAAGAGAAGCAGGTTCGAGAGACAAAAGAGGTCATTGTTCCGAAAGAGAAAAAGAGTGACTGCAAAATTAAGTAACTGTGAAGATAACATCAGAAAAATATTAAATGATAAATTGCAGAGTATCGATTGCGTCATTCAGGAACTAATTGAGAAGCATACAGAAAAAGAAGACGACGACGCTATAGAAACGATAAAGGTTAACTCAAAGTACTTCTATAATTTTGCAGAAAGGAAGTCGAAAAACCACACGCCTATCGGGCCTTTGAAAAACGAATACGGTGCTTTATCTGATGATCTAACAGAAGTATCTGAAATATTAAGAGCTCAGTACGAATCATCTTTCAGTATCCCAAAAACTGACAAACTGATATGCGATAGAAACGGACTTCGACTTTACGACAGATGATATTACACAAGCTATAAGGAAACTAAAAGCACACTCAGCGGCAGGACCGAGATACAGGAGCATTTACGTAACATCTTTTCCAAGCGCTATATTTTTATTTATTTTAAAAGAACATGAAAAACCGATATGAACATATTAAAACAGAAGATGTTCTCAATATTATATGCAGTTACATATTAATTTAATAAAGTACATAACAGCATTAATATCAGAAAATACAGCACTGCAAATGCGAGTGTTTCCATTATTCTGTCCAACCCCTGTGTGTGTGTGAAGAACGACGCTTGTATAGAAGAGCGTCCGCACAAGAAGAGGAGAAAGAACGAACAAATGAAAAATGAGGCTCCCCCCCCCCAAGAATCGAACCGGGATCATCCAATTGCCGGTCGGACATGCTAACCACTATACCAAGGTCCTCGCTCTCAGAAGTCGTAATTCTCCTACATACGAGCGGACTCGAATGCCCTGAGGGGGCACCTTCTCATGCCGTACATATATACATTTTAACTGCAAACAACACGCAGTATAATTAATGTAAAGAACGACGTTCTTTACATTAATTATACTGCGTGTTGTTTGCAGTTAATATATATATATTATATATAAATTGTTGACTGAATAACCTTTATTGATAAAATAAATATAATTTTACAATTTTTCTTCTGTTTAACAAATAAATAATTGTGAAATTGGACTTTTAACTTGGCGCTTAACCTTTACGTTTTACTAAGCCCTTAATTAAAAATAAAACAGGTAGTTATTATTACCAATACATAAATCATGAATAAGAATTATTAATTAGAGTATGTAATTGATCTTAAGTTATTATAGATATAAAACAAAGACAAAGTCATTATTGAACGTATGATACCAATACTATACAAAGAAATCAATGTTAGACAAAAGAGATGAGAGATGAACAGGAACGAGTAATGTTCTGGGGGCACTCAATATATTTTGCCCCACCCTTTTTTCTTAGCTAAATAATAGGCCATGGGGCTGAAATGTCTTTTGAGCCGTAAGTTTGAACTTTCTGCGCTTTACATAACCGGATTTTTCCAGTTTGAACCTCCCCCCCCTCCTTGTATAAAACCACTTTTAAACGCCCTTGTATAAAACCGATGGTTAACGCAGTTTCGAAAATGGCGTCTGAAAGTGATGCGCGTCGTAAACGGAGCTGTTATAGAGTTCTTAACCGCAGAGAAGGAAACAGTTAGAAATATTCATAAACGTCTACAAAACGCTTACGGAGATGCTGTTGTTGATCGAAGCACAGTTGGACGCTGGTCTAAACGTGCGAGATCATCGGAGAGAGGGAGAGCCAGCCTCGATGATGAGCCACGCAGCATTGGCTGTGACATCTCACACTGTGCAACGTGCTAACAGCATCTTTCGATGAAATCGGCGCGTCACATACAAAGAGCTATCACTGGATGTAGGAATTAGTGAAGGAAGTGTGAATACGATAATTCAGCAACTTGGATACTCAAAAGTGTGTTCACGGTTTGTTCCTCGCGAATTGACTGAAGATCACAAAGCCCAAAGAAAAGAAATTGTTTCTGAGTCGTTGGTTCGATACGAGACAGAAGGGGATGACTTCTTTTCACGAATTGTGACTGGGGATGAGACTTGGGTACACCACTTTGAACCTGAAACAAAACACCAATCCATGGAGTGGCATCACGCAGACTCTCCACGCAAGAAAAATTTCAAAATGGCTCCCTCTGCACGAAAAGTTATGGCCACCATCTTCTGGGACATGAAAGGGGTGATTCTGGTGGACATTATGAAGGACAAACAATCAACTCAGAGGCATATATTGCTACCCTACAGAGACTCCAGAGACGTATAAAGCGAATTCGACCGGAGAAAAAACTGGAAGACGTCCTTCTTTTGCACGACAACGCAAGACCACACAACAGTTTGCAAACAAGAGAGCGCATCATAAAAAATGCGCTTGACTGTGTTACCCCACCCTTCATACAGCCCGGATCTGGCACCTTCAGACTTCCATTTGTTTGGGCCAATGGAGGATGCTATTCGTGGAAGAAAGTCTCAGAATGACGATGAGGATGATGAGGTTGTTCAGGAGGTTAAGATAAGAGGTGGCTCCAGCAAAACCCAGCGGACTTTTACCAGCAAGAAATAAAGGCCCTTGTTTCGAAGTGGAGGAAAGCCGTAGAAAAGGATAGAGACTATGTGGAAAAATAAAAACTTGAAAAAAAGGTATGTAACTACTTGTGTACAAAATTTCTGGAACTTACAAGGAAACTTGGAAAGAAAAAAAAAGGTGGGGCAAAATATATTGAGTGACCCTCGTACATTTAGCCTTAGATTACACGCAAGAAATAAATAAGTAAGAGTAATGCAGTGGTGGGCACCGTTAACCAAAAAGTTAACTTCGATAACGATAATCCGTTAACCCCAATTTTTAACTCCGATAACGATAATCCGATAATTTTACTACAAAGTTAACGGAAGTTAACGATAATCCGTTAACGATAACTTTCTTTACTAACATTTAAAAAAATCAAGGAAAAAAGCTTTGAAACCCATAGAAAATGTTTATTTATGCAAAATTCAACAATAAATAGCTATTTAACTGTATTTTTATCAAGTTTTGCAACTTTTTTGCTTAATAACTTTATTTTTTTATTTTTAATAAAAAATGTACTGATTACATGTTTTGAAACCCTTGTAACCACTAACCATTAACTAAATTTTAATTTACCAGAGAATTATTATGGCGGGAACTGAAAGGTAAAATTAAATTTTAGGCACATTTATTAAAGACTATGACACAATGTGCTGGTTGCCCTTCAGAAAGACCAACTTCTCAAAGTTAGGCCCAACTGCCAGTCTTGACCTCTTGGGCCTCCCCAACCTCCCCTTGCGAGATCTGGAAGCAGACTGAAGTTATGGCGGTTTGAATTCATTCGCGGAGCGGTGATCTTCCGTGAATGACTCCTCGCAGTTAACGTGTTAACGGACTTTAACAGACTAAATATCGAGTTATCGGAAGTTAACTGGTCCGATAACGATAAATGGAAATTAACTTCCGTTAATAGTCCGTTAAAAAAAGTTAACTTCGTTAATTAACTGTTATCGGATTAACGCTTTAGTGCCCAACACTGCAGTAATGTACATTTAATCCTAGATTTTTATTAGTATTCCATTATTAATCGAGATTTCAACTTGGTTTTAAACGCATTTACAGTCACAATATTTTTTATACCACTATTTAAATCATTCCATAGTTTCATTACAATAAAAATGGGTAATTTTTGAGATGAAGACAATCTAAATTGAGGAATAACACACTTTGATCTATTTCTGGTCTGATACGAGTGGATTTCTTGAGTTACAAAATATCTATTTACCCATCGTAAGTTAATAATTTTGTTCTTACACTCGTAAATAAAAATAAAATGTGGCAGTTTTGATTATATCATTGAGCTTTAGTAGTTTTAGCTCTTTAAATAATGCACTAGAATAATCATGGAAATCAGCATCAAATAATAACCTTACTGCTAAACTAAGCTAAATGAAACTAATTAATTCATAATAATTTAAAATAAACAGTGAACAATTTCGCCCGTAACAGCGTCACCTTTCTTTCACGATTCAAACCGCAACGCACGTCCTCATGATTAAAATTTTAGCCACTTCACGTAATGAACGAACGCAAATCAATTTAAGCTTTCAATAACGTTCATTGAAGTTCAGCAAAGATGAAAAAATAGTTCGCAATTTCAGTAATATTTTAATGAATTTTTCGAATCTTTAATTTAAAATTCAGTGTAATTTTGTTCTTCAACCGAGTTATGCAACAGTATGTATATATATACACCTCATTTTTTCATTTGTTCGTTCTCCCTCCTCATCTTGCGCGGAATGTCTTCTATACAAGCGTCGTTCTTTACGTTAATTATATTGCGTGTTCTTTGCAGTTGAAAAAAAAATATATATATATATATATATATACACAAACTCAGAATGGTTCCCTGAGAACATTATATGTTAAACACAAACCGTGCATGGAACAAGGAACTCTTCTGGGAAAATTAAATCCACTATAGTCCGAATAAGTAATGGTAAATGACAAATACCATAGTTTTTTCTTTTTCATGATTTTAGCCCGACGTGGGCAACGGGTCTCTCGCAAAGAGATCCCATAAATATAGCTTCCCTCACCAGCTATCTGCAAAGCAGACAGGATCCAGCTTTGGGACATGGATCTAGGGTTTAAAGCAAGCCTAGATCCCTACATTCAGAACCTCTATATAAGTAAAAGACTCGTTGCGTTGTCATTTACCATTACTTATTCGGACTATAGTGGATTTAATTTTCCCAGAAGAGTTCCTTGTTCCATGCACGGTTTGTGTTTAACATATATATATATATATATACACACACAAGTGGTCCAAAAGTCCCTATCTATTTTGCTGAAATAATGATATTTCTCTTTTATTTTCTACAGAACATTGATGATAGATGTACAAGAACGTGTAATGGAACACTACGTATCCAAGGAAAGCAGTGCAAAGAAATTCGAGAAAAATTCGAAAGAAGATTTCACGAACCAAGACCTACAGACAAAGCAATTCGTGAGCTGGTCAATAAATTTAAAAGAACAGGATCTGTTCATGATGAGGCAAGATCTGGACGTCCAGGTACCTCTCAAGAAAACTTCGAATTCGTAGAAATGCCTTTAAAACAAATCCGAGAATGTCAACTCGCACAACATCACGTAGACTGAGCATACCAAAAGCGACTGTTCTAAGGATTTTAAAATCAACAAAAAAGAAATGTTACCAAATTCAAGTGCTACATGAGTTACACGAAGAGGATTATCCAAGACGAACCGCCATGTGCACAGAATTCATTGAAAAAATTCATACCAAAAACTTATTAAACCCAGTGGCGGATTATTACTGAGGCTATTGAGGCTGAAACCTCATGCTCCCATGCTTGAGGGGTCCCCCAATCAACTGAGTTTCGATAATGTAATTCGAGATTTCGCAAACTTCTTTGACTAAATATGACAGAATACACAAACTGACAAATTTCCTGTTTTATTTTATGTTTTATAGGTCCTAAAGTAAAATTTGTTTAATACTGTTTGGTTTTGGCAAATGGCAAAATACATTGTGTTAAGGTTCTTTTAAGTTTGTTTCTCAATTAGCCTGAACACCGTACATATAATTCGTGTAAATGTACTATGTACTGTACATGTACATGTTTTGTTAATAAAAAGCTATAGAAAAGGGCACCCATATTCTTCATTGCCCCGGGGCCTCGAGGTGTCTTAATGCGCCTCTGATTAAACCACATTCTCTTCAGCGATGAGGCGACATTCCATACGTGCGGAAAGGTTAATATCAACATAATTGCCGTATCTGGGATAGTGAAAAACGAACCGAGTTCTACGAATGGGAAAGAGATTCTCTTGAAGTTAATGTCTGGTTGGGTATGACGAGATCGAAGATTTACGGACCGTTTTCGTTTGCAGAAGCCACGGTAACATGGCCAATTTATCTTGACATGCTTCAGCAGTTTCTTGAACCCCAGCTCCGTTCAGATGGCATTTTCGACACTTGTCTTTCAACAAGATGGAGCTCCACGTCACTATGCAAACATCGTTTGGGCGTACTACTGTTGAGAGGGACGCTTTGGGAAGCGGGTGGAGAAGTGAAGAGTGGAATCATCGGCGTCGGAGCGGATAGGATAGAAATTGCGACTTAATAGCACACGAATAAATAAAAGGAAAAGAGTGAGTGACAGGACAGAACCCTGAGGAACACCACTATTAATAGCTTTAGGAGAAGAACATTGGCCATCTATAACCGCAGCCTTTGATCGGCCAGAAAGGCACAAACAGCAAGATAGAAACCGAAAGAGAACAGTTTGGAAATTAAAGATTTGTGCCAGACTCTATCAAAAACTTTTGATATATCTGGCGCTAACGCAAAAGTTTCACGAAATTCCCGAAAGGAGGATGACCAAGAGTCAGAGAAAGAGATGCAAGAAGATCGCTTGTAGAGCTTCCCTTCCGGAACCCATACTGACACTCTCAAAGAAGATTGTGAGAAGAGATGTTTAAGAATCTCTCTAATAAGGGTAGATTAAAAAACTTTGGAAAAGCAAGAAAGTAAAGCAATTGGACGAGAGTTGGAGGGTTGAGAGCGGTCACCCTTCTTTGGGACAGGCTAAATGAAAGTGAACTTCCAGCAGGAAGGAAAAGTACCAGACGAAAGACAAAGACGAAACAGTTTGCCTAGGCAGGGTGTCAGCACAGAAACACAGTTCTTGAGAACAATAGAAGGAACACCATCAGGACCGTACGCCTTCCTAGAATTGAGCCCAGATAGGGCAGAAAGAACATCTTTGGAAGAGATTCTAATTTCAGACATAATAAAGCGAAGAGTTCAGCTTTGTCAGGAGAAGAGACGACAACTGAGCCGTCGGAATGAAAAAGAGGAGGGAAAGAAGAGGAAGTAAAGTTGTTGGAGAAGTTCTTAGCTAGATGCCAGAAAGAGTAAGAAGAATTAGAATTGGATAGGTTTTCACATTTTTGTTGGATGAAGGAATTTTTGGTGAGTCGCAGAACCGATTTTGCACGATTTCGGGCAGAAATATAAGCTATGAGAGAGTCAGGAGTTGGATGGCGATGGTACCTTCTGAAAGCCTCCTCTCTGTTGCGGATAGCATTAGAACAAGTAAAGTTAAACCAAAGTTGTTTTGCATTAGTAGTAGGAATAGAATGTGGAATGTACGCCTCCATGCTGGAGAGAATCACCTCCGTGATGCGTTCAGCACACTCGGAAGGGCCGGCCACGAAAGCAGTAATCATTCCATGGGAAATCACAGAAATACTGACTTAGGGTCTCCCAATCAGCGGAGGATTCAATCTGGATTCAATCTGGGGAGGATTCAAAGGTTGAATTGGAGCGATAGGGCAGGAAACAGACATAAGATTGTGATTGAAAATTTGAGGAAAGGCCACGAATGTTGCAAAAGTTCATGAGAAGCGAATCAGGCAGAGGCCCAGAACATCTCGAATGGGCGGAAGCAGATCCAGCCATGTTGCCGGGTCTGCGTTTCCGGTATCGGCAGCGGGGAAGCCAGAAGTGAGAATATTTATGGTCCCCTCCCCAGGGAGCTCCGAAGCTCTTGAAGTTGTTGCCATTTTTTTTTTACAAACACATGTAGGATGCATGTGCATAGTACATTTTTCTATTTTTCTTTTTGTTTTTTCCCTTCTACTCCAGTTGGAGAGAGTTTCTTACTTCCGGGGTAAACCTTAACACTAAGGAATTTTTAGGTATAGCCTAGTACTAGGCGTAAGGTAGAGATGCTGTATCGTAGTATCTCCCCTACAATTTCTCCAGGTATTATACTTATGGGCAGTTGGTCCAGGAACTCCACTGTAGATTTCTTTACTGCCCCTGTCGCTCCCACCACTATTGGGATGATCTCAGGTTCTACATTCCACATTCTCCTTATTTCATGTTCGAATCTCTGGTATTCCAAGACCTTTTCCCTTTCATAGTTAGCCACATTCCAGTCCGCTGGGACTCCTACTTCTTCCTTCTCTCTCAGTACTATGTCTGGCCTGCATCCTGATACCCTGATGTCAGTTGGTATCTAGTGATCATATAGGAGCAGCACTTTGTCATTGTCTTCTATTCCTTGTGGAACATGTTCCCAATGCTTTTCTGTTTCTAGCCCTATTTCATATTTCTTACACAGTTTGAAGTGGATTAGCTCGCAGACTGCATTGTGTCTGTCTGTGTAGTTTCCTCTGTGTAGGAGTATTTCGCATCCAGATAGTATGTGACTCACAGTCTCTGGGCTCTTTGAGCACGGTCTGCACATCTCAAGTTTAATTTCTACCCTCAATATTTCTTTTGAACCAGTTTGTCCGTAGTGCCTGGTCTTGTGCTGCCACCACCAGCCGTTCATCTTCTGGTCCCAGTGACCCTCTTACCAGGAACTCCACGGTTTTATCCCTCTCTATGTACGCTCTGTTTAGCACATCCTCTTTGTATACTTTGCTGAATTTGTGCTCTTCCCAGTTCTTCTGATCTTTTCCTGTTATACCTTCTTTTTATGGTGCTTATCTTTTCCATGAGAGGTTTATTTGCAATGTCTTCAAGCTGAAGAATAAGGAGAGAGGTGTGTGTTTGAAAGCATACTGGACTGCTCACAAGGAGATGAGACGCGGAAAAAGATCAGCTAAGGAGGACAGTGACACGAGCACTCCCTATCTTCTGTCTAACGTCCCCCTCGGAGTACTTCCCTGGTCGATTGGTGTCTATAATCTCCTCATATATATATATATATATATATATAATATATATATATATATATATATACAGGGCGTCCCAAAAAATGAACACACACTTTAAATACTTATAAAGGCAGTGTTTATTAAAATACATTTCATTTTCAAAATGTAATAGAATCTACAGACATTATTTAATTGTTTTGTCAACGCCTGTTTTCAAACTGACGTCCGTTCTGGTCCAGGCACTGCTGATAACGCGAAGCAATGGAATCGCAAACATCACGAAACATTTCGTTTGGTATTTGTGTGCATTCTCGTTCAATGGCTGCACTCAATTCAGCGACTGTTGCAGGTTTTATAGCGTAGACTTTGTCTTTTAAGTATCCCCATAAAAAAAAGTCTAGTGGTGTGAGGTCTGGTGAACGCGGAGGGTATTCTACGAAACCCCTTCGTCCAATCCACATCCACATCGTGCCAAGTACCACTCGCAATACTCCACTCTTCGGTCCGGATCATCTTCATTAATAGCATGGACTAATCTTGGAATGTAACTTTTCCATTGACAGCGCTTCAAAATGCGTTGGACAGACGATTCTGAAATTCCTACCTCACGACTCGCTTGCAGCACAGATTTTCTTGGACTTTGGTGATATGTTTCCAGTACTCTTTCTTGCTTTGTGGGGCTTGTCGATGTCCGTGGTCTTCCGGAACGCTTCTTGTGGACATTCTGAACAGTTCCATCGGCTTCAAACTTATCTCTAATTCGAGTGATGGTAAGTCGCGTTGGTGGATCTGTTTGAAACTCCCTCCTAAACTGTCTTTGCACTTCAACTGCGTTTTCACACTTCCAGTAGCATTTTAGAATGAATTTCCTTTGTTCAAAGCTTAGTCTGACTGCCGTTATTAATTCTAATGGGTTTAACTTGGAAAGAAAGAAACATCAATTGAGCTATCAGCTGTTAAAGTGTGTATACATTTTTTTGGGACGCCCTGTATATACTGTCCATAAATTATCTTTAGAAATTCAATTTTAATTGAATTTGTGAAGATAATTTATGGTAACCAGAGAGAGAGAGAGAGAGAGAGAGAGAATATATCTATATATTGTATAATACGAAAGTGAAATTAAGTTAATCCCTGAGATAAAGAGAGAAAAAAAACGGTTATTTCTTTCCTTGTCCTGTAAGTTTATATAAGCTGCAAAAGTTAAATTAATTCCGCAAGTTTGTTTTTGAGACCAATTTTAAGGGTGACTTTTATCATGGTGGAAAGACGTCAAAAATTATTTGAAGTATTTTTTTTAATTTCATTTTTCTTTCTTTCTTTTGAAGTCGATATTCGTTGGAAGAATTCACTTTCAAAAATAATATAAAAAACTACACTCCAACTTCGTTAACTTTTTTTTTTTTTACGCTAACGAAGGTTGGATTGGGATTGGGTGTAGAGAAGATTCTGGGGTGTAATGTAGAGGGGGGAATCTGGGATGTATGAGAGAGGGCGAGAGTGGGTTGTAAAGGGGCGCGGGGTAGAGTGGGATTTAACGAGAATAGAAGTGGGAGAAGGATAATAATCTGGCTCGTTAGGAAGGGTAGGGGGAAAGTGGGATTTAATGAGGTAAAGGATGGAAAGGGAAGGTGTTGTAGGGTGTAAGAGGAGAAAGGGGTTAATAGCGTGTGTCAGGTTTTCCTAATTATAAATTATTATTTAGTATCTCAATTTTTTTTTTTTTTTTATTTATTTAGGATTTCTCTCTCATTAAAATACTTTTTTTTCTTTTTTGAGCGGAAATTCATGTGTTGACTTTTGTCCTTCATTTTCTTTTTCTTTTTGAAAAATGTTCCAAATTCATTTGCATTTTAATGAAATGAATAGAAGTGGTTAAAAAAAAAAAATATACAATAGTGTATTTAAAACCTAAAAAAAAAAACCTTTTTGAAACGCGGGTTTTTGTCTTCATGGAAAGGTACGTTAGCGGGTCGACTTCATGGAGGTATATTCAATTCACGCTCGATTTCATTGATGGAAGTTTTAGAAAAGTAGACATTATTCACCTTTATATGTGTTACGAGTAATGTTATAAGATGTGCTCTATATGTTCTCCTTTCACTTCCAGACATTTCTGGACTCGGTTTACCCACTCGACCTCGATTCTTTCCAGGACATCGGGCTGGATTGCAGCACAGGCTTCTGTAATACGCTGCTTCAAGTGGTCTGTGTCCCGGATCTTCAGACCATACACGATGGCTTTGAAGTGTCCCCAGAAGTAAAAGTCCAGCGATGTCAGGTCGGAGGACCGGGGAGGCCACTCCATTGGACCACGACGACCGAGCCAACACTCTGGAAATTCGGTATCTAACCATTCTCGAATTAATGTAACATTAGTCCTATGTTTCCGGACTTTTGACTCACCCTGTGTGTGTGTGTGTGTGTGTGTAAGGTGTTTCATAACATATGGGACGCACTTTCAGGATGGATTCAGAACCTGAAAACAATAAAAGAAGTTTATATAAACATATGCCAGAAATCGCCTTGTTTCCGAGTTACAGCCCGTTTTGTGTTCCAGCAATTCTTTCCGCAAACTGTTTACAAACACTGCTTGCTGACAATGTTTGTGAGTGTGTACGAGACTTATTTCATGTATGACCTTGCCGATTGTAATGTTTCGTACACTCTATAACATGTTTCAATATCGTTGAGTGTAGAGCCATCAGTCAGTCAGAGGTGCATCGCAGTGTTTCACTGTTCGTATTCGTAACTTCTTACCGTGAATAAGCGCAATCCAATGAAAAAAAAGAAAAACTTAAAAGTTTTTGTGCTATTCCGTGATAGTGTGCATTTGAAGTGAGAATGGAGGTTTATTCAAACAAAGAAATAGCAGACATAAATCTCATGTATGAACTTTCCGAGTGTAATGCGGCAGCAGCAAGACGTCTGTATGCGGAAAGGTTTCCGAATCGCCGTCTGCCAGATAAGAAGAACTTTCAGACAATAGACGAGCTTCTTGGTGATACAGGGTCATTCAACAAGCGAGTTTCAGATGGTGGTAGACCAATCAGCGCCAGAACTACTGAGGTGGAAGAGCGGGTCCTGAATCGCGTGGAAGAACATCCTGGTGTCAGCACCCGAAGGATAGCAGCAGTAGAGGGTGTAAGATACACAACTGTGTGGAGAATTTTACGGAACAACAGCTTTACCCATATCACATTCAGAGAGTACAAGGCCTTACTGAAGCTAATTTCCTACCACGAGAGGCTTTTTGTACTTGGTTCCTTCAACAGTGTGCTCGCGATCCTCTTTTTCTATCCTCCGTGTTGTTTTCTGATGAGGCTGTCTTCACAAGAAATGGCGTAATCAATTTTCACAACACTCATCACTGGGTCACTGGGCCGAAGAGAATCCGCATGCCATCATCCAATCAAGGCACCAACAACAATTTAGTATCAATGTATGGGCAGGACTTATTGCCGACAGCTTAATCGGTCCTTTTGTTTTGCATGGAGGATTAACAGGAGAATCCTATTCCAATTTTTTAAGGAATGATTTAAGCGATTTACTAGATGAAGTTCTTCTTGGTGTCCGACGTCGTATGTGGTTTAAAAATGACGGCGCGCCGCCTCATTTTAGTCGAGTAGCCAGAGACTATTTGGATGACCATTTCCCTGATAATGGATAGGCCGTGGAGGACCCATTGCGTGGCCTGCTCGCTCCTCGGACCTGAATCCACTCGATGTATTCAAGCGCAAGGCGGTCATTTTGAGCACTTCCTTTAAAGGTAAGGTGGATACTTGCTGGAACACATAACGGGCTGTAACTCGGAAACAAAGTGATTTCGGGCATATGTTTATATCAACTTTTTTTCATTGTTTTCAGGTCCTGAATCCATCCTGAAAGTGTGTCCCACATGTTATGAAACAGAAACACCCTGTATATATATATATGTGTGTGTGTGTGTGTGTGTATACACACCCCTCAAAAGTTTGGAAATGTGTGTTAAAGCGTGTTAAAAACTTTAATAGTGATTATTTCAAATGCCGTTTAGAGCTTGTTTTTATCATGTGTACATCAAAAGTTATTAAATTTTAAAGTTGCACACGAACTTTGTAATATATACACACATATATATAATCAGCAACAATGCAAGCATTAAGATAATTGCAAAAACGATGCGAAAGAAGTATACAAAACTCACTCCTAAACCTTATCTTGTGGCCGAGTGGATTACGTGGCTGGCTCGCAAAATTGTATTTTCGGGAATATAGATTCGAATCACACTATGGTGAGAGTAAATTTATTTCTAATATGCTTAATGTCAAAAATTAAGTTGCTATTATTATGTCGTTCTCGATATCATATAGAAATCATAAGGTATGCAATAACACACTGTAAAGAAGACCTAAACTAGAATCTAACTGAAATTGCCTCCAACAGATGGCGTCATCCAGGTAACAAAAAAAAATGTGATGATGACGTTATTAAAATGTTCTGCAAAACATCCACAGATGTAATGTTTTACCATGAAAATGTATGGTCTGGGGAACGCTTTGATAACATTACTATAAAAATATAAAAAATATTTTAACGACTTTTTGAAACATTATATATAAATGTTATCACAACGTTTCTAGACCATACTTGGGATATTAGAGGTGCGGTTTGGCTGGTGTCTCAGTCGCCGAGATTACCCAGGTTTCACGAAGAATAATGTGCAGGGGTATGCACAAGAAAGGCTATGGGAAGAAGAAGAAGAAGAAGAAACACTGAAACAACGTGAGAAAACAGCATTGCCACCAATTGTGAAGTATAACCAGAAACCAACAAAACCAAATCTCATTTCCAGTTACTTTGATTACAACAGCGAATGGTCGACGTTGTAGACTACTGTTAATTAAGCTATGGACAGATTTTGATGCAGATGTCTTCCGTTCAAGATTTACAATTCATTTCGTCAATGTTGCTTTTGCTCACTATTATGCTTGCTTGTACCCTTTTTATTGCCGTCCATGATATTACGACCTTGAAGGCAGTAGACCTCTTGAAACATGGACAATCTCAATGATTTCGATCACTAAGGCACCATCCAAACGGACCCTCTATATCATGCCCATTTTAAAGTAATTTAAATCTCTTCTAAGAGCCATTCTTATATTTACTCTCAATGAAAAGCGAAAAATCAAACTGAGCATATTAAAGTATTAAGTGTTCTAGATATAATACGGATCCAGAGATCGATTTCATATACGATATGACGCTTATCATCACGTCCTATCCACTTCTATGATGATGATTCTACTCTTCACTTCTCCACCCGCTTCACAAAGCGTCCCTCTCAATCAAGAGTCACTCCATGCTTCGCGTAGGATGGCTATGGTACACCTTACCTCTGATCTTTCTGCCATCTGTGATTGGGGCAGAGAAAACCTCGTGACTTTCAACGTCTCAAACACTCAGTTCCTCCATCTGTCTAGTCGTCACAATCTTGCACACGACTATCCCCTTACCTTCAACAATACACAACTCAATCCTTTTTGTTTTCTTAACATTCTTGGCGTTTCCTTTTCTCGTGATTTTTCCTGGAAAGGTCACATACAGTATACTCTTTTTTCAAAACAGCTTCTAAGAGGTTAGGTGTGCCGTACCGACTCCGCAATTACTTCAACCCCACTCAGTTGCTGTCTCTGTACAGGGGTCTTGTCCGCTCCTGTATGGAGTACGCTTCTCACGTATGGGATGTCTCAACCCACACACCTCTACTTGAACGGGTGGAATCAAAGGTTTTTCGTCTCATCAATTCCCCGCCTCTTACCGAGTCTTCAATCCCTCTCTCTTCGTTGCAATGTTGCCTCATTCTCTTTATTATCGCTATTATAACGGACACTGCTCTTCTGAACTCTCTAACTGCATGACTCCTCCTTTAAGGAGAGCACGCAGTACAAGACTTTCGACACGTCCTCATTCCTTTTCTGTCCAACTCTCTAACGCAAGGCTTAATTGGCATTTTTAATCTTTCATCTACTCAACAGGGAACTCTGGAACATTCTTCCTGAATCCAATTTTTCCCGTCTATGACCTCCAATCTTTCAAATGCAAAGTGTCCACGTATCTCGAAAAC